>OX465243.1:7443335-8043335 GCA_949987775.1 Aproaerema taeniolella | reverse complement strand
ATGTACGTTTGTTTCTCTTTCATGCAAAATTGAAAGGATATTGACGAAACCTTATAGTAATCATTACATGATCAAAATAATAAAATGTGCAGCAATTTCCTATCTTGAAAAATTAAAATAGTGTAAAATAATTCAGTAGAAAGCCTGTGTGAGAAGTATTGAAACCTTCGCAATGCAATAACCACCACAATTACTAACATCGGAATAACTAGGTTCGTGTTTGCTCATCAAGATACAGCCGACAGTCAATTGTTCGGAGTGCACTTTGTTGTATTTCACTTTTTAAACTAATTGGCTGAAAGGCAATTTACTTTGATTTTTTATAAATGCATTACAGTCCTATTCTTTTTCGGTGGGAGGAAAAAGGATAGTATGATAAATTGTTTGCGCTTTATCTAGGTGAAGTTACTTTTTGAATACAAACAAACTAGTTGTCTAACATTGGCATGCTATCATAAATAAATCATAATACTTACTTATAGGTGATCGGGTAGAGTTTGTTTTATGTGACTATGATTCGTTTGCTTGTTTGTACATTTTTGTGTTTGTATCACATTTCAATGCATTTATTTAAGTAGAAATTGTAAAGTATCGTGTATGTTTGTTAATACACTATATTACAAATACTGGCTCCTTTGCAAACGGAAAATGCCAACACGATATCAATTTTGACTTGTAAGTCTTTTTTTTGTAATATACCTAATGTGGGTTTAACGGGAAAGTGTTTGAGTTTTTTGAGGAGTTTATAGTCACAAAACTATCTTTTCTCTAGGGTCACTCTATACTATACCTCACCTATACACGCCGGCGACTTTGAATCTGTAAGAATTTTAAATCTCTAAAAATTAAAAAAAAAACCTTTACTTCTATAGAACTTTATAAAGTTGAATTAAAAACCTCTATTAAAATCGAATTAAAAATATCAAGGGACTTTTCTGTAAGCATGTGTTATGCTTATGATAGCATCAAGACATCAATACATTTATCGTTCACATCGACAAGCCCCTACTTGTAAGAGACATTAAATTAAGTAGCTCAAACGCCGTCATATCAGTATATGCAAATCGTCATATCCCCTTAGCAAATGTATCTAGTCTATCGGTTTTGTAGGGACAGCAAAAACATTGAATTAATGGTGTTATATATTTTTTTTAAAACGACTTCAACGTAAATGCAAGAAATTAATAAATTACTATATGTGCAGTAAGTTCAATATATTGTGGAAACAACTTATTGAATTAAAATATACATATTACAAACTAGAGGATTCCTGGGACCTCGTTATATTTTAAATCATTCCTTATTACTAGCCTATGTTATAAAAGGAACTTTGTGCCAAAGGAGAATGGGCAAAATTGTATGACCACCGTCCCCAGGATGTATAAAGATGTGACATATGTCATTTTGAAGGTATCTATCTATCTATCTATCTATGGAGGGGACGCCCGTAAGGCACATTTGTAATCAGTCCACTTATTTGGGACCATTTCACCCTATTGCCCATAACAGCGCATGAGTTTCACCTCTGCACTGACAGTTCCACCTCTTTAAATCACCCAGAAGCTTTTGCAAACCCAGTTATTTCCTTTATGCTAATCTCCTATATTTGTTCTACTTTTACCTCATCCATGCTTGTTGCCTCCCATCTTACCAGCGCGTATATTGGTCACTCAGTCAGGAAGTGTAAACTTGTTTCCTCCTTGTCGCTTTCCGAGCAGGTGGGATCACTTTTTAAGCCTATTATTGTTATGTGTGAGGACAGTGTCCTATAACACCTCTTCCGGGGGCAATGAATGAAAGACGTAGCTCTTCTGCTAGGTGTATATTTATGAATGATATACAGGCACTTCCATACAATTTGTCTTTTTTACACTTGTGTTAATTAATCACTTACGAATCTCTTTACAATATAACGCCTGGAAAAGTGCTATTTCGCCTATGATCGCATACATGAAATTACTCCGCGAGCTCTCTCCTAAGAATGCCGGAAGACCAGATCTTCAATCATTTCGAATACTGACATCGAATACCATTTCAAACCTTTGAAAATGCTATTCGAATAATCTTCTTCGAAATGACCGATTGGGAAAGGAGTTGCGTTACGCCAGATCCTCCATGAAGGTCTGCTTACCACAGTTCCGTGAGCAGACCCACTACAATGTCCTTTCTGTTTTAGTTTTAGGAGTTGTTTTGACTTTCTTTTATCGTATGTCTTTAGGAAGATTTTTGCCTGACGGCACTGTTTGTTATGCTTCCATCTTGAGTTAGCTTCTTCTGTTATTATTTTGCTTATTATGGCTTTACTAATGTTACTTGAGATAGGTAGCCTAGGTTCCGGGCCATTTTATGATATACTAACTATCATACGACTCTAGTTTATACATATTATTAAGAGGAAAGATTTGATTGTTTGTTTGTTTGCATTGAACAGGCTCCGAAATTACTGGACTGATTTGAAAAATTATTTCACCATTAGAAAGCTACATTACCTTCGATGGACATAGGCTACCTACATAATTTTCCCGCATTCCCACGGGAACGAAGTCCCGAGCGGAATGCTAGTAGTGTATAAGGTTGTGACGTATAGTTCATAAAATAGCTAGATTTCGTTATATGACACCAATAACGTGACTTCAGCCCGGAACGAACAAAGAAACATCTAATTATAAGATGGATTAACTCTTGACCTCAATCTTGACCAAGGTCATAGATGAGGTCGACGATGGAGTAAAATTCGGGTTAACTCTTGACCTCAATCTTGACCAAGGTCATAGTTGAGATCAACGATGGAGCAAGTTAACCCAGAAAATGCCTACAAGGCACTGGTACTGCTACGCACTGACGGAACACAGCACGCTGTTCCGTCAGTGCGTAGCAGTACCAGTGCCTTGTAGGCATTTAAAATTGTAGGCTTGTAAAAATACTGAAATTAATAACTTGTTATTTACCTCAAGTTATTAAACTCTTTATTTTAACTCTGTGAAAAACTTTAAATATGGCATAGTCAAAATGCCAACGCTACAGCATGTTTAAAATTCGCTTCGTCGCGACTCAGATATGCAAATGCGGGGTGACATTCGAATACAAAAAGCTCGAGCGCGGTGGCGGCGAGTAAATCAATCGATCAGCACAGAGTCGCACAGCGGTACCACCGGATACGTCATGAGTACGTCTTCATTGTGTTCATTAGCGTCGTCGGCGCAGGCGCATCCGACCACACCTGCCTCCAGAATATGTCCGGCATCTCACAAAACGTTTATAAGAACACCTACCTTTATGTTTTGTAAAGGCGGAAATGGTTTCTTAAATGCAAATAAGGTTATCTGTAGGCATGATATTTAAAACAATAAATAACATCATTTTAAATAGCCCAAGAAACTATTACTCAGTATTTTACTTTAATTATAATATGCTCTTTTCTCACTAAAGAATATGAAATAGGTACTTATTTCTTTACTCAACAGTAAATTAATATAATCTTTGTGGTTTTTATGAATCCTTTGCAACAATTCAAGGTTCCTGTAGGCAATTATGCTTGTTTCCTTAATAAAACTTCAAGTAAACGTATACGCATTACCTTCATCGCAAACAAAGATTTACAGATTACGGAATATTATAGTTTTCGTAATTTAAAAATCGGAGTCTTGTGAAAACATAATTGGTATTGTATTCGAAAACGGCGACCGTTACGCATCTTTACGGCTAAACCCTTAATTAAGTATCAAACGGTGTAACCGCAAAGGCATCATCCCGCATTGGGACTTTAGTGGGTTAATTCATGTTAAGAGAACGGTAGTTTAGCGGTTTTGTAAATTGCCTCAGGTTCCGCTTTTAGCGCCGCCTGTATAATAAAGAACAATGGAAGAACTTCTATTGTCTATCAAAGTGTGCGATGCCGGCTCTGATTTAAGCACCTAAGATTTTTTTTCTTAATTTTCTTTGTAAAAAGAAACATAAGAAAATAAAATAAAGCTGCAGCAGTATTTTTTCTTTACAAAATAAGTATCTAGTAAAAAAATAACTTAAGAGGTAGCTTGTGCTTCAATATTGAACGTCCTCGAAGATTTAATTCAATGCAGCTAAAAAGAAAATTAAATAAACGACTTGTTATTGAATTTGATAGATATCGAATTAGTATTGCTTTATTGGTCATTATAAATACCTACAAAGTATTATTTACTTTATAAAGAGAGAGGTACAAAAAATGAATAAATATGACATACAAATACATGCTATACGCTTTTATAAGCTTGTTAATAAACATATAGAACTTATAAACAACACAACCAATTTATAATTATAGTAACATCTTCCAAGGTTGTTTTATTCCCCAGGGAGACTTTGTAAACACACTGAAACACACTGGAAGTCCTTGCTACTCTTATAAAGGAGAATAATAATTAAGTAAGTATATTGTGAGGTTGAGAATGGTCATTCACTGTTAAACTCAATGAGATCTCAGTGATTCATGCAATAAACCACAAAACCACCGCCAGGTTCCGCAGTTTCTGGCCACATTATTTTTTGTCCATAATATTTATTATGGAAATGCAACTATGTTGTACTTCAATGAAATAATTACGTGAGAAACATTATTGTGCTAAATGTGTAAATACTTTTATTATTATAAAGAATTGAAACTCTTCTCAAAACTCGATTATGTAGTCTATCCATACTAATATTATAAATGCGAAAGTAACTCTGTATGTCTGTCTGTCTGTCTGACTGTCTGTCCGTCTTTCACGCCTAAACTTCTGAATCGATGAAATTTGGTACAGAGATAGATTAGAGCCTGGGAAAGGACATAGGCTACATTTTATCTCACAGTTGGGCACGATATAACCTGTAGTCCACGCGGGCGGAGCCGCGGGTGGAAAGCTAGTTAAAAATATATTTAAGCGAGTATTAATTTAGAGATCACACGTTCTAAATAACGAGTACATATTATTTTTGTTGAAAAACAATTTATATTTTTGAAGAGCCTAAGACGATTTCATAACAGAATCGTAAGAGACAAAGATATTATAATGTTATACGTTATAAATACGTTCAGTCGGTGATCTATTTATTCTGCTTAACTCCAGTAGAGCAGTATAAAACATTTTGTTCGTAAAGTAGTAACAGCGACACATTGTTTGGAGAATAAACCTTATTAAGGACGTTATCGTGCCTGGGCGTAGAGTATTTACGAGTGTGAGAGTAGACCTTACAACGCTACACATTGCCACAGCCGTCGTCAAGCCAAGTACTTACTGGATCTGTCTAGTGAAAATATTGACCCAGCCAAAGGTTCTGGATTTTGAATTTATATCCACATCGATATTTTTTATTTTTTTAACGAATGGGTTCGCTCCTTACCACAATCTAGCTTTAGGTGTGCAGATGTGATCGAGGATGTATCTACCTAGCAAGCTCACCCAGAAGATGCCTATTCGCTTGAACTTTAAAGAGACTCGGGTTCATTATATGAGCCCGAAAACACAGACGCATTCAGAGAATTCCACTAATGAGGCAGTTTTTTTGTTTGAACGTGTTTTAATTGAAAATATCAGGAAAATCTTGGCGTGGACCTTGAGTGCTTGGCAAAGTGAACATCCAGAATCAAATGACTCAAAAGAATTTCGGAGTGACTTAATATATTTTTTACACGAAAAAGTAATATGACCATCATATATGTCACTATTTTCTTATAGGGCGTTGTGAAATAGAAAATATGGGCAAGACTGCACCTTTTCGAACTGATATACCTACAGTGGTTAATTTATAAACATATTTTAAGTAATATCCTGGAAATTCTATATAACAAATCCTTTCTTACATTTAATTTATCATATTTATATACATTATACGTAATTTCCTTATTCACAAACGCTTTAAGTGACAGTTGAAAGCCTGACGGGTATCAGTAAGACATGTTTTAAATGCTCTCGTGATACTCTTAACTGTCACTTAACATTTTAACACGGGGTTAAAATTTAATCTTAGTGCTTATAGGATGAATGAATGAATACTTTCTTTATTGCACATGTAAACAAAACAAAAGCAGAGGGAAATAATAACACACGTGCAAAAGGCGGTCTTTTTACGAAAAGTGATCTCTTCCAGACAACTCTTTTACTTAAAGGAGCAATATTTAAAAGACTAAATTGCGCTGAGCAAGAAATAGGTAATAGGATTTTAGTGGACGTGTGTAGTCTGTATTAAACTCGAGTGCTGCCGAGCTATAAACGTAGTCAACCGTCCATTTTCCCGCTATCGCACACGGGCAGCGGACACGCAGGCTTCTACCTTACATCCAATCCAAAATGGAGCGAATCCCAAGCACAAAATTTCCGAAACTTACCTTAACAGCTCGAGAATAAGGTTTCAACTTGAATGTATTTATGTTGGGTATTATGATGAAGTTGGTGGAAAATGAAGGCATTACCATAACGACTGGGGCGCCCCTTAACGCAGCATGCTTGGTCATGCTGCCCCCTGACGCTGCTCGCAATTTCCACGGCGGGGTTTTCATGAAAAGTGGCCACCGAAGAAAAATAGACCTGGCACCTGGTTTGTTTTGGCCAAAAGACAAAAGGGTTTGCTTGTGACACTTTTATCTACACGACGCTAGCAGTTTAAAAAAAAGAAAAAGGCAGTTCTTATTTTTTTATATTTTTTTTAAAACATAATATAGATACAGTGACGGCCAGTTTAGTCGAGTGGAAGTGACGTTGTCTCTTGATCGACGGGTCCTGGGTTCGATTCCTGGTCGAGACAAATGTTTGTGTAAGAAGCAGATGCTTGTTCTCGGGTTATAAGTGTTCGTGTCTGTCTCTGCGTGTATGTTCCAAGGGACCAACGTCACAAGGGTAAAACTTGATACCACGTTTACAAACCACCTATTAAGCCTATACATTAAATTGATACTGTTCATATTCGCTAAGTATATTCAGGACATCACCACGCTGCGTTGTTGCAAGTTACTGGAAACCGACTTCGGTGTAGAGAGAGTTTAAAAAGTATAAAATTACAATTTGACACCAAAGAAAAGTTAGGCTAGTAATATGTTATGATACCTATAGCTTATGTCGTATCCATTTTATTAGTATTCTCCTAGAATATTTTATTCCATCCCCCTGCTTTACTAGTCACCCCGCAAACATACATCAACCGTGTGTCGCGCATAAAACTTGCTTTTCACGTAAATCCAATTTGTGCGGCTCGTCCGAAAGGGCGACTCGTGGCTGGCTGTAATTATTCACGTGTTATGACATCTCATTTGCATATAATCGGTGAGTTAGGCCTCTCCCCTCCTACCCTGCGAGCCACCATGCGTGAGGCAACACCGAACTAAGAACATAGGCCATTCACACGAACGCCGCCGCCTATCTTGATTGAAGCCGGCCTATGAAAAAGCGGCCACTAATTAAAAAATAAACTACCCAAGATGGTTCGTGAATATTCACGAAAGCGCCGGAAGAGATTTACCTACGCGTACATGCACCACTTACCATGCGGACGACGGTAATTACACAGTTTCGTTGGAACATTTCCTAATGCATGTAATAATCTATGAACATCACTGCATTTTAATTTTTATAACTTATTCTTTAGAGACGGTTGGTCGTAAACTTTAAGAAATATATTATCTTGTTAAAATTACTTAAACAAAATTTAAAGTTAACGTTGTACGAGTACTCAAGTAGTTTTTCTATCAATGGCTTTATAGTATTTTCAAGTTGAATTATTTAGGATTTTTTTTATTGTTGCTTTATGAAGTTAAAATAACTTAAAAATTTTGGTATTAGTTTTTCATTAATTATCAAAGTAACTCTACTTGGTAATTTCGTCAAGTCTTTGAGTAGTTCATCATAACATAACTTAATAACGGTGGTTGGCGATTGGAAAGCAGACAGGATTTATGCATGCGATCGCAGCAGATTCGCATGGGCTGCATCGGAGTGCATATCTATGCAGATTGCCGTTCTGAAACCCATTGTGGCCGGGCAGACCACGGACCGAGTAAAATCGTCCCATTTACTTGGGAATTAAGGGAGCGACAGAAAAAAAAAAACATTGAACTGGATTACAATATCTTACTATATTTTAGACCGTTGTACATACACCTATGCTATTTATTTGATTAGGTATTGAAAAGTTAGTAAATAGGTAGCAATTTATAGTATCGTAAGGACTAGCTATCTCGTTTTGTGGGGAGAGCTATCTATCTCGTTTTTACCTAAGCAAACAAATGGCGGTGACGTCACATGCTTGTAAGTGCATCTCTTTTTCGTTGTTTGACAGTTTCCCCCTCTATTGAAATTTAATAACTTGTAACTTTTTTATTTCTCAATAGTTTTCAAAAATTATTTCGGTTTTGGGTTTTGGATTCAAGTCCTTTTTAAGATAAACAATAAAAAAAAATAGTCAACATCCCTATTCAGTTTTGAATCGATTTTCCGAATGTGTATGAATTATCTGTGAATTTTTTTTTTTATGATGGTGATAGCGCGCGTAATGCGCGCTATCACCATCATAAATATCAACATTGACAACGCTAGAGGGCGAGCAAGCCTTTGCACGTGGCCCACGCGCAGTCAAAGTGAAGTTTCACCGTCAGCCGAGTGGCGTGCCGCGCGAGTTTGTCACCATCGTGCTCGAGCTGCTGAACTACGTACATTATTGTTTATCCGTTAAATATACTTCCAAATATAATACACATATTTTGTTAAAATCAATTAAAACAAGATCAATTTGAAAAAAAGTAACCACAAGCATAATAAAATCCGAAATAAAGAGGATTTACTGATGAAAATTGAAAGACACTTTAAAAAAAAATGAAAGCCTGTCAAACAAAAATGATTTTGTGGATGCTACTAGCTCCGTGATAGTTTCAGTTTGATCTCGTCAAGACGCCATGTCAGTGGAAACCGCATGTGAAATGACGATTTAGAACAGTTGTAAGTAGCCTTTGTTTGATCGCAGGGTGGGAGATAACCTAGCCATTGTCTACCTACCGCATACACGTATTCAAATTTTTATGTGAACTTAAGTATCACGTTCATCCAGAGATCAGGGTAGGCTCAATTTCTTCATTAAAAAATTGAATGAGTTACTTTTGATGTGCTATTAACTACTGCATCACTATTAACAACATCTTTCCCATGGAGTATTTATTCTTAATCAACTCCCTGGCTGTGAATTTTTCCCTAACTTACTTTTTCTACCCCTCCAACTATACATGTTTGTTTAAACATTAGAATAGAATAGAAGAGAAAAAAACATTTTATAGGACATTCAGGATGCCACTTAAAACAAGTCAAGATTACATTAAATACATACAAACATACATTAAAGGATTTAAATACATAGGTTCATAGACATTCGTTCTTTTGACCCTACTGACTCTACGCCTATTCGCAAAGGTCTTCCCCAGAGAAGAATAGGCAAGAAACTCTGAGGGTGCTCTTCTTAATCGCATTAAAATTTTTCTTATTTTCTAATTTTAACTATATATCTGAATAGAGCTGAGCAGTTCATTCCCAAGGCTGCTTGTTTGATAGATAATCAGAAATTTTGTAATAGCCCTTTTTGCAAAGTTTTTGTTTAATTACTGTCTTAAATTTGTCCAAAGGTAAACTTTGAATACACATGGGAATCTTATTATAGAAACGTATAACCTTAGAAGATGTAAGCTGTAAATATTGAAATTAAATAAATAATGAATATTCTAAATTCAATCAATTTTTTGGAATACTTAAATATTTGTAGACCAATAATAATTGATGACAAGTGAAAAAACGGATTGAGAAATTATCAATGTGACTACCAAGAAAGAAACCTCCTGATTGTCACACGGTGTGACAAATCGGTGTGACCATGAGTCAGTCATAAAAAAAAAATATTCTGAGGAAAAATTTAAAATAGTAATTTCCATACAAAAATATACATCCATTTATTCATTTGTAGAGATTTCTCAAACGTGCAACATCACACATAATTACATTTTTAGAGATTAATACAACTGCTACCTCAGTCTATTGTTAGTTTTCGGTTCTCACCGTTATTTAATTATCTACCGTTTCGTAATTAGTGACTCTTAAACGAATTGAAAGGATAATGAGGGACTGGCTATCTCTTCTGAATAATAGATGGAAATAGCTAATAAAGTAATGAATAATCTATTTACAACGTGGATTTCGACAGTCTCGCGGTCTCGATGGCTCGATTGTTAGTATTACCTACTCGGTTTAGTTCTCATGAATTTTATGAAGGTAGTAATTAGTGAAAGGACAATTGATTTCCGTTATTATGTTGGTAATTTTGAAGGTGAGGGGAACGATGGGTGGGGGTAGGGGTAGCTGCAGGCATATAAGCGGTATTTACATATTGGGTCGGCGGCGTCAGTTGCGTGAGTTTTTTTGTTAATGTATGTAAATGGGAAGCAATTAGGCGAGTTAAAACATGGGGTAGGCAGTCTAGGCAAGAGTGCGTCGCGCCCCTTCCGTCCACCGCCAGACGCCATATGTCGAAGGGCGGGCGGCCACCGCAGCTTGGAATGGTGTGCTCTCCTTCCACGGTTTTATCTTCTTTTGCGTTTTCTTACGCTATTAGTTATTGTTATAAAAGTATGTATTTATAATAACCACTTAAGTTTTTTTTTGTAGAGAAACTATGTTTTTAATTTTCATGTTTGTTGTGACCATGTTTTTCAGGTATTGTTTGTCACCATTTGATGCCTTTTCTGAGTACCATCTACACAAGTTGTGATTAAATTATTTAGTCCTTAAATTAATCTTTTAACAATCATGCCTACAGGGAAAAAGTACTGTCTTATAAAGTAAACACAAACTTTATTCAAGAACACGCATCAAATTTGAAGCGAACGATAATGAATAACGAGCTCAGTAAATATTCGTAGCTATAGCTGCTTATTAGGACGAGGGGGAAAAGGAAATGTTTGGGGGTAGGCAGCCAAACTGCTGATGAATTCGTGTTTTGTAATTTAGAATTCATTTGTTTAATGTTTGGTAGAACATTCGAACTGAACACCGATGTGCTGTGCTTGGCTTGGTTATAAGGATGGAATAAAAGTAATTAATATTATGTATAACTATTACCTTTTAAAAGTTTTTTTTTAATAATAGAAATATTATCTTATTTCTTATGTCTCTACTGTTCATCATTGTTTAGTAAAGAAATAAAATGTTATTTAATTGAAACTCATAATTTTCGGCTAATTCAAAATAACATGCCCAATGCCCATGCCAAAATAACAATTTTAATTTGCAGTTACATTATTTCCAATTAGGTCTTATGCAGTGACCTGCACATAATCTATACATATTATAAAGAGGAAAGATTTGATTGTTTGTTTGCATTGAATAGGCTCCGAAACTACTGGACCGATTTGAAAAATACTTTAACCATTAGAAAGCTACATTATCCCCGATGGCCATAGACTACATAATTTTCCCGAATTCCCACGGGAACGAAGTCCCGAGCCGAATGCTGGTTTCTTATATAAATAAATTTTACAAGGTTATATTTTACAACAATTTATGTAAGACATTGTTGTGTAGCCAGATTCCTATATTCCTGGCTATCATTTTCATGTGAAATACATGGAAGTTAGTCATAGAGCAAGAATTTCGTGTTGAGTAGGCACAATTCGCGTAAAGCGCACAACATCATCGGTGGGAGGGGCCAGGCAGGCGCCGCCCCTCTCAAAGCGCGCCCATTGGGCGGATGTAGCAATTCACGATAGATCACTGCGATAGATGCCTTTACCGTACTACTGCACTATCGATGGTCTTGTAGATCGATTTTTTTATCAGAGTTGCTCTAAACTCGCTAGGCGTTAATGAAAAATCAGTATGCTTATAGCGGCAAGCAACTCTTGGTTACAAATAATTTTTGTATGTTTTTTGGAGAAGAGTCTACAGAGTTTATCCATTCAGAAATCGTTTGTTAATCTTGCTATGAAAACTAGTGAAAGTATTTTTTGTGTATATCTTTAAAAAAAAAAGAAAATTTATCAGAAACACGGGATACCTTTTTGTCTGTGGCAATACTGATCGCCTCATCAACAGCATGGGGTTTTTTTGCCTGCCTATATAGAACTAAAATTAAGTTTGAAATTATAACAATCACATCTTTTCCTATTAATTCACAGGATTTGATGTGCAATTTATAGAATCGATTGAAATTCCGTTTGTTTATTCTTCTTTACGAAATGGTTATGGAAAAAGTAAACGTAGGATACATGTTGTTGGAAATTAAGAAAAACTTTACAGAGATAAAAGACTTTAACGTGGAATTATCCAGTGCAGTTGGAAAGACATTACTGCATACTAGTATCTTCTACTTAGTCTACTTTTACGACAGCCATGTTGGTGTAATTCGTGACCGACACCCCATAGGTAACCCTTGTGAAGTCGAGTAAAAATAGTAAACAAACTCACATTTCCCAAGTCAAAATTAAATAAAAGGAACACCAAGTCAATCGAGTAGAAAGAAATGCAAGAAGCGACCTGAATAAGAATAAATTGAGCTCTTTGTTCTATCAGGTAGATGTCAGATCATGTGTCGCCTCGCTTGGGTGGTCCGAAATAGATAGCACAAATATTTTGAACATATTATAATGGAAATGGGCGCTGTCTGTGCGACCGCTGAGCTATTGTACTTCAGAACCACGACGAATGACATGTTAGGTGACCACTTTGTACTGACCCTTGAGGATATATACGGAAGGATTGCATTGAAGCTTTCTTTTAAGTAAAGCAGAAGTCTGAAGGTTCAATTAGTTCTGGTGGAAAATGGTTCGCGCGCGTTGTGTAGAATTCTGATTGAGGAGTGGGTGAGCCGTGGACTACTGTCATGGACAAATGGACACCTCATTCTTTTGTTGTTTTGCGGAGCTTTCAATATGGCGGGTGCCAACATTTTCACCTTTTATTGAAGCTTGCATTCATTTGCTAAAATATGTAAGTAGTTAGAACTAACGTTCAGTAACTTTTTTACGAAATGATTAAAAATTATAATAATGTTAAGTAAATTATACTTATTTACTGGATTTAACTGTAATGAAAATGATTTCTATGTCTATGGATGTTACGTAGGAATACTTCTTATGGCAATTGTTGGTTGGAGAAAACTATTCTGGTCCGTATCATAACGTACAAGAAAGAAAAAAATTACTCTCTTGTTTTTACATTTAGCGGTTTAATGGTCTCGGCATTTATTAGCAAAACTCTATATACCGTACCAATACCTACTCCATAAAAGCTTGGCAACAAAATATGGAGGACGGGAGGACAACACCTACCTGTTTAATCGTGAGTGCCAGCCAGGCAGGTACAGGCGATAGCGCCGTGTCGATGTCGCGGCGGAGGAGATAAAAGCTGCGCCCGCGCAACGAAATAAATATATTCATTAGGTGACACCCACGCGCTATCGGGGCACTAAATCCTCCCTGTGTCGGCCCCTGTCCGTGGAGGCTGTATGTACCTACACTGAGAATAAAAAAGTAGTAAACTCCATTTAAGTGTAATTGAATTGTCTTTTAGAGACATTTTGATTAAGTTCGCCTATGTAAAGTTATTTACATCTAATTACGATACTGCCCGCGAACGTTTTAGTGAAGAAAAGTGGGTAAATTTTTTCCCGGTGAATTTTGGAATATCCAGCCTCATTCCTACAGTTTTCTAGAGCCAAGTGATTGAGTTGAGATTTGATGAGCTAGTGAGTGTCAAGAAAAAGGTACGAGTAAAAATTTTTATTTTATTTTATTATAAGATGGGTTAACTCTTGACCTCAATCTTGACCATAAGGTCAAAGATGAGGTCGACGATGGAGCGAGTTAACCCAGAAAATGCCTATAAAGGCACTGGTATTCCTACGGACCGACGGAACACAGCAAGCTGTTTGGCGTCGGACTTCGGTAGGAGGGTGGTCGCGAACCAGACGGCCCTTTACAGAGCCTACCACACCGCATGAGACCATAGGACGACACCTCAGATCCCGAAAAAAATGAAGTGTCGTTGCCTGGGATGGATTACTAGGAGGCAGGTCTCATTTGTGTTTCCTTAGTCGCCTCTTACGACACCCACGGAAAGAGATGGGGTGGTGTTATTCTCAACCGATCATCACACGGTCAAAATGATTTTCCAGACAGATTCAAAGTTGATCTAGTGGGATTTTAATTCTGACGAATAATGTTTTACTCAGTACCTTAATGCAAACGTAGATATGGAAGAGCGGAACCTACTACCACATAAGTTACTATCTTTAGCTTAAAAGATTCCAACCTTATTGTTTTAACATGATCGATTAAGTCGGACAAATACTATAGCGTATACGCTAAAGGATTTGTGAAAGTTTTTCCTCATATTTTTTTACATTTAAGAGGCCTGTTAACAAGGGTCATAAAAGTCGCTTTATTGTAATTACTTAGAATTTTAAATCCTGCATCATATATTATATGGTTAAGTGTGCCTCGGGATAAAGTGCTAGGAGTAAAAATAAAAAATACAAAACTTACAAATATTTTATTTTATTAATAGATGCCTAACTCAAACACACTTAAAATGTTGAGAGCTATTATTGTTGCATTCTACATAGTATTTGAGTTGTTTTAGAGATTTTACAGAAAAAAAAATTGTTGCCCTTTTGACCCCAAAATATCAAAACCCTGTATTAAAGAATTTTAAATATTTAGATTTGCTTATTAGGTGGTTAATGTGAAAAAGAAATGGAACAAAGCGTTACAGGACTAGGAAGAGGTATCTAACTCTAATAAAAAGTTTTATTAAGGACTAGCATTCAGCCCGGGACTTCGTTTCCGTGGGGATTCGGGAAAATTGTGAAGCCTATGTTACTCAGGGCTAATGTAGTATTCTAATGGTGAAAGAATTTTTCAAATCGGTCCAATAGTTTGAGCCTATTCAATTGAAATTTGATTGTTTGTTGTTAATGCAAACCAGCAATCAAATTTTTCCTCTTTATAATGAGTATTAGTATAGATAATATTAGTAGGTATAGTGAGGTGCCTCGTGATTCGCGCTTCAAATGGCGACGATGAAGACGTTACCGATACGCCGATGATGCCGGCGGCATCCTCAATCTTGCGCAACTGATTTATTAAATAATTAAATACAGTATATTTATAACGATTTAATACGCAGAAAACTAAAATACTTTTTAGCGTTGTACGTACAAAAGTCACCATCCTTGTATCACAAATAATAATTATTAAATAACTTTTTATCAAATTTGTAAAGGTTTTGTTTGGGAGGAAAATTTCATGCATTACACTTACTTATAATATTTTTTTCTGATTAGTTGTTGCAATTAGTTTGGGGCTTTATTTAATACTAACTTTCCGCTCGGGACTTCGTTCCCGTGGGAATTCGGGAAAATCATGTACCCTATGTTCATCGCGGATAATGTAGAATTCTAATGGTGAAAGAATTTTTCAAATCGGTTCAGTAGTTTCGGAGCCTATGCAATGCAAACAAACAAACAAACAATCAAATCTTTCCTCTTTATAATATGTATTACTTTGTTTAAAAGGAAGGAAATTATAGCTGCCATGTTTTTAAAATAAAAATAATGTTTTTAACAATGTTCTAATTCTAACTCCTCAGATCCCGCCATGTTCCTTAGGTCCATGTTTAGGTAAAGAGTTTACAGTTAAGAAAAGTTTTAACATAGTTTAGAAACATAAGTTGTCCAGAGACATCGTGAAATCTAACAAGAATCTAACGAGTAAATAAAATGTAGCGCTGGTTCGCAACCTAGTCAACACCGATACTCTTTTTTTTACGTCACTAAATTTGCACTTCTCAAAGATGAATATAAATACTCTTACGTTGAGAAAAACAACTCAATCAGTACATAGGACAATTTGAGTACCTAATTGATAGGTATGTAATGCAAAATCGTATCAGGTCAAGCTCTTTTGTTAGTGAGGACCACAAGGGACAGATGGCAGTCGTTCTTCTGTTATTATCTGGTCTGCAAATCCGGATATTTCATCGAACTCCATACTTATACGAATAAAAGGGACAAAGAACTAGGCGGATGTTACTTTACTTACATTTTACCTTACAGTATCGTCATTAAGAAATATAAACCTCAAAATTTAGCATTTATTTTTTCACAAAAAGCCGAAACATGCTATTAAGTAATCAGAGCAAATAATACGCGAGAAATAATTACCCGGTATTTACATAAATAATTTAAAGAACGCCACTGAGGAACGGAAACCACAACGTCGATCGAGATTGATACAAATTAAAGAGGCTAGCACAAAGAAAGTGTATTTATGGGTAATAAAGAAAGGATTGAAAAGATTTCACATGCCAGTTGCTTTCTGTTGGGCCTTACCGGAAGGCAGTAATTATAAATCGTACCCTGATATATCCAACAATAGATCTTAATCAAAAGAATAAAAATCTTTTTCATCCTTCTGTTATAATATAACCGATGCTATTGATTTCAAAACTAATTAACATAACATCAGTCAGATTGTTTGTAAAACCTTTACCACATAACTGTCATTTTTCTGGAAATTGTAGACTGAGGCCTCTTTTCGCTTCATCAAGTAACAAATGTCAAGTTTCCCGTGAGGTTATGTATGTATGTAAGTTTTTAATTCTTAAGTATACACAAACAGAAAACCATTTACGGATAGCAACTTCTGAACTTACGATTAAGCTACTCGTCATTTAATTAGAACGAAGTGCTCGATATACCAACTATTACAGCGGATGCTAACCATGGTTAACTAGCACTGACTTTAATTAAAACGTAGTAATCAACATAGTGTTCTCTCGAAAAGCATTAAAATCATCGCATAAGAAAGAAAGAGCGCGATATACATTAACACCTCTACTGCAAAGAAATGGTAAAAGATCACCTGTGCTCACTACCGTAATTCTACCGCCAGTAGAGCACCTGTCCCTTTCATACAGTTCATGCTTAACCCGACCTGAACGAGTGCGAGTAGGAGTAGTTTCATTGAACCGTATTGTTAAAAGATCTCAACGACAGCGAAATTGACCAGCGAAACTCGCCTCTATGTCAGCTGAGCCTAGAGAAGTGAAGCCTTCGTACAGTCGTAAGATCTAAGAACAGGACGGAAGGCTGAAATCGAATTGAGCGCTGCCGTAATTTTGACGCGTTCGGAAATCGAATTAAGAAGGTTAGAGTGAGAGGTGCTCGGAGGTTCGTTTCGGCGGAGGCAGTTTTTTGTTATTGTTTGGTGGCGGTGATTTTTTCCGAGGCGTGCGAATGGGAGTAGGCGCGCGAGTGGGCGCGCCGGCACGACAAGCGCGCTCTTCAGTGTTCTGGCTGAGCTTCAAGCGAGCGCGTGCTAGCTGAGTGCCGTCCGTCTTCTGGGTGCTTTAGCACTTGTCAAAAAAAATAGATCGAGCTGTGGTGTTGGAACTGTTGATCAGGGTGGTGAACTGTGGACTGTTGGGTGCCATATGCGGTCGGTGGGTAATCGTCAGCCAGTGGCGCGACCATGTTGATATCGGCGGGCAGCGGCCCCACCCCTGAGTTCTCTCCCGCCTCGTGCTGCGCGTCCTGGAAGATGGAGCCAGCACCCCCGGCACCTGCCGCCATCACACAGCCCCTCAATATTTCGCCAAACGGTAAGCGATAGCTATCTAGAACACCTGCGGTGCTACTTTTAGTGATGTTACAACTTTAACAGCAACTTCTAAACTCAAATATTCTAAAACATTTTCAAACACATAATTATATCAAAAAGTAATGGTAACAATGTTCGCTGCAAGTTCTTAACTCAAATATGCTTAAAAATTTGTATACAAATAATTAAATCAGAAAAGATTGGAAGTAATCTAATTGCAAACTGATTCAAACTATCTCCCTACCAGTAGGCATACCTAGACCAATAGTAGTACAGGGATACTTGGAAAAGGGAGACATAATGGACAAGATGAATATTCAAATTTAGGAGTTTATTGAAATTATTAATGTTCCGTTTTGTTCTGGTTAAAAATTTAGTTAAAAACTACATCTTTAAAATTAAAGATGAAAAGCGAATGAAACAGCTTGTTATCTTCTAATTCGATTGGGCAATACGGCCATCTATTCTTTATTATTCTGTCTAAATAAAAAAAACGCTGTTGTGTATAAGCTTATATTCATTGGTTATAATTTTTCATAGGTACCTATCACTAATTTATTACCGATCAAAAGTTTGTGGTTAGTTGTTTCGAAGTTTGATATAATTGTATCAGTTGTTTAACTAATTCAATTTAATTACATTATTGAGCTCAAAATAAACTTTGTTTCTGAGTTTAAAGTTACCATTTTGAAAGTTGTTACCTACGTGAGCTTTGGTCGATAAGAATTTAAAATATTTTAATGACGCGTAGAGGATAAGATATAGGTTAGGACTATGAGGGTGACATTTTCTCTCCAGAAAAAAAACCCTCTCTAAAAATTCATAAAGATAGTAAAAAAAATTAAAAAATGCATTTAAAATATGTAAGTAGTATGCCGTTTTTGAATCTATGTTCTGCATTAATTTTAATTAAATCAAATTACTAACCATTTCTTACGTTTTTATTGATCTAATTAACTTAACGAATGCTTTTTCTTATTTGAGTTTGAAAAAGAAAAAAAATATTTCTCACACCTAGAAACTTAAAATAGGGATATCTGTCAATTCAAATTTAGTAACCTATCTACAACAATTATGTTGTAAACTAGCTTTCAATCCGTGACTTCGTTTACATGAAGAAGTACGGTACTTCGAGTACCTCAAGTCAATCTTCAGTTCTCAATTTCTTATTTATGTGCCAAAATAATTTCGCATCGTTGCTCCATATCAAGATAAATATGAAAAAAGGATTCATATGAAAAGATTGTTTTTTATTTTGAAACTTTCACTGCAAAACATTATTATATAAGTAAGGATGAAGATTTTTAAAGATCTGTTTTTATGTCGTTTCATAGTAAAGTACAGTTAGCTACATAGTTATTTACCTTCTACCATCCAAATATATCTGCAGTGATATTGTTAATTTTTATTTTATTAATATAAGTTTAAGACAGATAATACGATCTATAAAACGGTGTATAAAACTTAAGAATATACAAGTGTATTTTTTCTTTGTTACAAAATAAAAAACTTAGCAAAATTTTTTTAAATATTTGTTTTTATGCAATTGGATAAAATCTCTCAATAGATACGCAAAAAGTAATTGGAAAAACTGATACCTTTCATAAAACTACTTGACTATTATTAATATGGGCAGTCCCTTCTGCAATTCACTCTACGTCATATTTAGAAAGAAAAGAATGAATTTTTATCTAATGGACATAAACAGTCTATCTTATTACTAAACACTGTAAAAACTATTTGATTGAATGTAATTTTATTTCATTGAATTTTAAAAAATCATCGTGGTCAAGTTCTCGTATTTATAAATAAGCAAAGGATAGATTTAACCTCTCATACGCACGGTGTTCCAATTTAGATGTCTATCCAAGATCGTCACAATAGAAAAAAAGTAATGAGTCAAAAAAGGCTCCCTTTGATAGAACATAAAATAAAGTATTAACTAAATTAACTGTTTTTCTCAAGTTTACAAGTCCTTATTAAAAAATAAAAGGATGAGGTAACACACATCTGAATATCATTAGTCAGCGACACTTTAAAAGGCAAAGTAGTCCGCAAATGACTTAATAACACACCATAACGCTACAGTATGACATATGCTGGATGTTAAAAACTGAGCGTATGAATTATTTTGTCATATATCTTCTACTCTGTCACCTGCCCTTGTTTCTTATCCGCAGGTTACATTCAACATTATACTTATTTCTGTGCATCATATACAATGTTTACTTGAGTCTGAAATATGTTTGCTTAGTGACAGGTGATTATATCTATGTAGGGAGAGTATAAATAAGATATTTATAGTATTCATAATATAGTACTGAAAACTTGAAAAGTTGGAAAATTTTATAATTATTTGTTTTCAAACTCATTGTGAAGCTAAATTTAAATAAATTTTACTTGATTAAAAAAAAAAACAAAGTTTTTTTATATCTTATAAGAAGCAAGTTCAAAAATCTTAACCAAATCTTGAGTGTTATCAAAAAAAAAATACTGTAGCTTGAAGTGTAGCATTCTTTTAGAGAATAAAATATTTCTTGAAAATTAAAATTTCAACACTAGAATTTTTTTGAAGATTTCATTTGAAGATTTCATTCAATTGAAATTTTATTTTCACAAGACCAAAAAAGTTTTTGAGCAAATAAGTTTGTGTACTAAAAATATATTCAAGCGACCAAATACACAGTAAAAGCAAAAATAAACAAAATTTAGCTCAATATTCACAAAACATATTTAATCTATTATTATTTTATTGTATTTCAATAATTTTACAAGATTTTTCACAAAAGCTCTTTTCCTATCAATTTCTTGATAAAAAAAAAGATTTACTTTTGTTAAGTTAAAAAGATCACAAACAAATCTATATAATATCTGTTTGTAATTTAGTAAAAATAAGAAAAAACCTTAAACGATTATTTAATGAAAATAATCTATTTATTTGTGTTTTTCCTCACAACTGTATTGAAAATGTTGTGTGACGCACAGATTGGAAGGTAATTGCAAACTCGTGCTGGTGTGGTACAAACGTCGCTACTTGCAGTATAACTTCCTTCCCACCCTTGTATCACAAATAAGTATTATCGTTTAGAACCGAGAAAATTATACATACCTACACACCTTTACGCCTGTAAAGTCAAACTAAGAATCTAATAAAGAAAATTGGGGAAAGTTTCAGTTTTAAGTATCAAAAAGCTTAATATAGTTGCATTTTTTTTCACAGCAACAAAATTGAATTTGGAGTAAAAAAATATGAAACAGCCATATTAGCCTTTGTTACAATAATTCAATTTTCATTTATCATTTTTTAATCTTTACTAAACCTTTGTACAGCCACTTTGATCGATCCAGCTATATTTGTATAAGTCATTGATATGAGTGACGATGACTTCGACGTTGACCGTCATTTGTCATCGGAGGCTCAGCTGCCGCGATGATCAGGCGAAAAACTTTCGAACGACTCCCGCGCAGGACATAGTCCGAATTGTTCGCCGATCAAACTAATTAATCGGTAGATCGAACGCTAGATTGTGACTACCGTTTCCGGTGAAGGTTGTTCAATATTCACCCAGCTTATACACTGCTGCATAACTACACAAACGATTGTATTAACGATGCCAAACAAATCGATGGACGACAGCTACGAATGTTAAGATGATTTGCACTTAATTATTTTAAAATTTACGATTTGAAATATTTAACTGCTACTGTCAGCTTCATTGCCAATCGGAAATGAGTACATCTTAGAAGCTCATACGCATTAATCTTAATTTTAATTTGAAGTTTAGCGTGAGTAACGCCATTCAAAGTGTAAGGGACAGCTTAGCAATTACTTAAATGGTAAAATCTACCTGAAACTATAATCGAATACAACATTTTTTTGCTCGGAAACTTCAAGTTAAGGAGTTTTCATTATTTACCTACTTAGACACATTCATTCATTCATACGCTCACGTCTATAATCCCTAACGGGGTAAACAGAGCATCAGTGGTTCTAGGGAACCACTTGATGTCACGTTTGACACAAATTGTATCAGATGGAATATGAGTATAGGGTCAGCCTTTCGCCCACAATACAGCAAAACTCTCGCATCCCACTTATTGGTTTCTACAGTATGCCTGGGAAGAGTCGGCAGCTGGCACACTCTAAGTTATTCATTAATTCCCAGTTCAACATGGAAGTAGTACTTAGACACTCTATCAAAAATATCGCGTAACCGCGGGCCGCGCAGCGCCACTATCAGAATGTGGAGTGCATGTCTTGTTTTCATGTTTACGCTGTTATTATTATTGTGTTGACTGCAAAATAGAGTGTATTCGAATAAATTATTTAATTTTAAAGCAGAAAAAAAAAACATGAAACTTTAAAAACATTTTCCTAAAGAAAATTCTACTGGAAAATCATTCAGAATGAATTCAGACTATTCAAGTTTCAGTTTTTGCTAAGCTGTCCCTTACACCCTATATGTTAATATTTAGTACTGTCGGACACTAAAGTCCATTATGAAAAAAAGTTACGAGATCACACCTTATCTTGATAATGCCCGTAGTGGTGACTGAAATAATTTATTACATAAAGTGATCAAAATATAAAGTAAACCTATGCATAAGTACAAATGTGCTATATGGCGTAGCACAATTAAACCTCAAAGCATCAGGTGGTACGCATAAATTTAAAATTTTCAAGGAATTTTTATTTTTTTAATTAATTAATAATTACGAAATAAGTGTAGATAAAATAACCTATACCTGTGAAATGACTGGAAACAAGTAAACAAGTGATTCACATATTTTTATAATATTTCCAGTGACTATAGTAAAATAACAATCAACAGAATGTTTCTCGTGCGTTTGTAGCAAAGCACGTTTGATCAGGTGCGTTAATAAATCTAATTACCATTTAAATGGTGATCACGCATAATAATCAGGTGGGTTCGTAAACGAGACGATGCTCCTAATTAGTAGACAATTGCAACAATGTTTTAATGGAGCGTGAAGTTGGTTAAAACATTCTTTGAAGACTTATTGATAAAAAAGACACTTGTTCACACTTTACGGTGTAGTTGTGACGCAAGGATCGAATGCCGACGGCAGGTTGCCGCGGTGGAACACCAATACTTCCAGGTTTTATTCTAATAATGTTCTGTTATAAAATAAGTGGGATTGAGCTGCTGAAAAAAAGTTGCTGCTGTTCAGAAATAAGAAACCTTATCTATATTACCCTAACCTTACTCAACCCATCCATATTTTCAATAACCAACAACATTCTCTAGTACTAGTTTTAACTAAAGTGCACAGTTATAACTAATTTTAACTAAAATTTAAAATGAACTAATTTTAACTAAAATTTGTAGTAAATTCTAGTTTTCACAAAAGCAGTTTGTTAAAAATAGTTTTAACTAGTTAAGATACCCTTCAACTAAAAATGGGTTTAAACAGTAACACGTAAGATAAGTTGAAAATAAATATCTTTGTTTTTGTAACAGTATACATGTGTCCATTTTAATATGAGGATATTTTGGAAAGTGCCATTATTTTATAAAGAGTGACTTTAATTAGTAAGCAAAAATTATGGATGTGAAACAGCCTTCAAAACTGAAAAACTTTCCCTAAGGAATATATTACGAAGTGTTGAAAAAAAATCACTTCTCCGTACAACGTGTGCTAGTTAGCTGGAAGAAATCTCTCTAAGGGATAAGCTCGCCTTTATACATAGTTTTCTTTGTATCCATCTCTTTTGTTTTGTAATTTTTATTATTTGCAATAAAGTGTTTACATACGTGTGCTTTCAGTTGATTTATTTTAAAGGAAATTTGAATTAAAACAATAAATTAAATGTTTTTATTTGGGAAAGTTTGTTCAATTTCATAGGGAAAATCATTCTCTAAAGTTGCGCTAACTTATTTAAAGTTACTCTATATTCTTTTATTTATTATACATTATATTTAAATGTATCATAAATAAAATAATAAAAGCTTCCAATACACTTTTAGTCTGGCAATCATATCATTTTCGAGGGAAACTTTCAAAAGATTGTTCAAATTTTCAAAGTCCATTAACAGAAATAAACTACTAGTTATTATCTCGGCAGTTAGTGTTAATTTACTGTTAAGTAAGTCACAAAAAAATTCAATACTTTTTAGGATTGAGCTTTTTATTCCTGCATTGTCTGCTTTGTGTTGAACCGTGTCGTGTCGAAACCGTTTGACGGATTAACGCTTTTTGCGCCCAAGCTTTTCATTTTTATTACCTTTTTATTTAATCCAATTTACCCACAGCTTCTGTAAAAATATAAAGACCTGTATTTAAAAAAATGCTTGAAAAAATAAAGTTTATTTAAAAACGTTCATTAGTTTCATTACTGTAATGAGCTAAAAAGTATATATTGCTAAAAATATTTTCACCAATCATAAAATGATGTTACTTAAAGTTTTCTTAATGAACTTATTGATGAATTAATAAATAATAAATAAAAAAAAAACTTCGACAATTCACACAGCGCCATCTAACCCCAAACTAATCAAGGCCTTGTACTATGGGTGCTAGATAACTTGTATACTTTTGTAAATGCATACCTACATATTATTAATACTATACATAAACACTCAGAATCCTCATGAATACTTGAAAATATGATTTTGAATATTGCTTTCTTGGTCTGAGATTTAGAAACTATTTTCACAACGTTTCTCTACCTTCGATGAAAAGCCTATATCCTATGTTACAAAGATACTTCTGACATGTAAAATAATCAAATATTGTCAATATACGTCATATATACGTCATATACGTTAAATATACGTCAAATATTGGAAGTTTAAAATTTATATAGACCAACACCGAAGCTACCTATGGTTTAATAAGCAAGCACACTATCAAAATAAATTTAATTTACACAACAAGTTTAATAAAATAATAAGTAATCCTTCAGTGAATTAAACATTCGTATTATAATCCTATAATATGTCTAGACAATTTTGCGGCTCTACACTCACCACCACTACATTCATTTAAAGCATAAAATTCTGTCATCATTAATAAGCTTTAATAAATGTAACATATTTTTTGCAGTTGCTATAGTCGGTAAAACATGATCAATTGACGTGAATGGAGGAGATTAGCATAAGGGGCAAAAAGCGAACCCGCGGTAGGCAGGGTAGTCTTGTTTATTGAAAGCTTACTTCCGTCGCGAAAGAACACGAGTCAATCTTCGCTGTTCTAATTGAATATTCAACCGAGTGTACCTGTCTGTACTTAAATAAGGGAAATATTTGCATTATGGGTAAAAATTAAGTTCGCCTCCAAGGCAGGGGCGAATGTATTCAGGGGCGGATGCCTCCATTGAAAATAATAGACGATATTGTGAAGAAAAATATAATATATATATAAAAAAGGATCACAAGGTTGGCAACCCTGCGATTAAGCATCCCGTCGTACAGTTGCTGTTTGTACTTATTTTAAATGTAAATAAAATATTTAACTGCCCTTTTGTTCCTTTACCGTATGTCGGTATGTAGGCAATTAGTACGTAGGCCTCTAAGCAATATTAGATCAGGACCACACCAATTCACAATCAGCTCCTGGTCCAAAGCTTCTATCTCTTGTAAAGAAGGCCATGTCATTCTTCAGAACTTACATCCCAAACAAAATTGTTGTTATTAGAAACGAAATAAAGGCAACGTGAAAAATAATGTGTAAGAAAATTCGAGAAGTTTGCTTCTTAAGGT
This sequence comes from Aproaerema taeniolella, assembly GCA_949987775.1. NCBI lineage: Eukaryota > Metazoa > Arthropoda > Insecta > Lepidoptera > Gelechiidae > Aproaerema > Aproaerema taeniolella. The sequence continues at coordinate 8,017,970 of OX465243.1, read as the reverse complement.
TTCTTACTAAAGGAATAACAATTTATTAATGTCACTCTATTTCTGCGTAAAAATCTCATGGACTTAGTATTTTCTCTTTTGTAAAAATCAATTCAATTAAACAAATACTACATACTCAAAGATTCAATTCAATTTCTTGTTTATGGCTCCCGCGTAAAAATCACGATTGTCCCTTTCCCGTTACACTGTGAAAGAAGGTCTTAATATAAGAATATTCTTAAAAAATCATAAGATTTAATTACTTTCCTGGATTGTTGACAAAGGCAGTGATATTTCTAGATATCAAGGAAGTCCATCAAAGAATAACTATTGTCCCACTCGCAGAGGTCAATCAAGTCATTGCATTTTGCTCCATCAGATTTACTCTGAACGCTTTTTTTAAAAGTTGCTGTATCTACATCTCGCTTGTCTATCCTAAACAAAGCCGCTGTCGTAACCATGACAAGCTTTGCCTACCTAAGGTTCATGTTTTTATCAGTAAGGGGTCGCTCATAAGACATGTCATGGGTTTTAGAAGATCTTCGTAAATGTAGGTGTAAAACTTCTGTATATTCGTAATTATAAATTAATGTCTCATTGAATTTTCGTGATCAAAATGTCTGTAAAACTTAGTAGACTTAGTAGACGCCCAAAAGATACAATTTGCCTACGAAGATACATGACTAATACGGTAGGTACAGTCACAAGCATATAAATACATACATACATAAAATTGCGTGCCCAACATGTGTCCATGAGCTCTTAGAAATGTTATTTGTTTGTCACCTTTGTAAAAACCATGGAAAGCAATAAATGATTGAGTATTGAGTATTATCACATTTTCTAAAATATCTTAACCTGAACAATTCATACTTATTTAAGCGATAAATAATATGAATATCAAGGTTGTTTTTATGTTATTGCTAGTGACTGTACTAGGTAAAATCTTTATTCCCCTAAGCATGGTTATATCTCAATAAACATCCACAACTGCCTTCAAATACAATAATAACTAAGTAATATACTCATATTTGCGCAACATTTATGTAGAAATGTCGTCTTTTATTATAGGTGTAGAGTGTGTACAGTACAACCTCGATGACCTTTACTTGCCCGCTTATGAAATGGCACAGCTTGTCTTAGGGGCATAATTTCTGACGTTTGATAAGTTTGAACAAAATTATCTTTGACTGAAGCTATAAATAAACATACCACGATTATTCTTTAAAGTCGGATACATTTAATCGGCAGCGGCATCTAAAGCGAAGAGCTTGAAGCAATTTCATAGTCAATTTAACACGAATCGCTGAAAATCACATATAATGCCGAAACAACAAAGAACAGTTTTTAGCTCGGCTCATCTCAATAATTCATGAGTATTTTTAAAGTGATTCAAAAACTGTTGTTCTTAACCATCATAAGGAGCATATTGCGAGTACACTTTCGATCTTGCATTGAAATTTACACGAAAGGTGGTAATTTTCCGCCGCGTGATGACATTAATAGCGACAAGTCTTGCAGTAAAACAATATTTTTTGCATAAAAGTGTTTCACATTCGGGCGAGTGGGCAAGCGCTCCCCTCGCATCACTTTGCATGTTAAGCGACGCCCGCGCACCACGCAATGCACCTGCACCCGTATCCATTCTCTGTTTGTACAATCAACCCAATATCACACAAAAAGTTGATTAAGTTACTTTGTATTTAAAGCTCGATTTTATTCCTTTAAATTATGCAGAATACCAGTCTCCTTTGATGACCATGCTCTTAATGCCCGGTCTCACCTAGTTATCAACATTAATATTCGCAAGATCATCAACCTTCACACTTACTTGTCATAATTACTAATGGCTCTTACGTACACATACGGACCAGTCCTATAATGAGTCCAGTAATAATTGAAAAGCAAGCCTAATTGCTGTTTCTTTATCTAAGAGAAAGATAAAAACGTAAAATTAAAATTTGCACATGAACCAATTAAGCAAACACACTCTTGTAGAGTCGATAAAAAGTTAACAAATAAGAGAATGAAGCTATAAAAGTGTAAAAAGCTAGCGGTCAATAAATAAGAGCGACGGCCATGCGTTGGAGTCAACGCCAGTCAATACATTCTAATCAGTGATTTATTGCCACTAATCCCCAGCTCAGCACAAATAAGCTATCTTGTCGACTTAATGTAGTATCAGCTCAGGCGTGAAACTCCCGCGCACCACTAAGTGGTCCTTCCAGTTTCCACTCGAAATATTTTAATAAGCCTCACTGCTCACGCACCCAAATAAAAACACACACACGCACTCACCGACACACGAACGATCGCCTTTAAAACATCGCTTCGATCGAGTTCACTTTATTTATAATAGTAGCGACACTAAGAATCTACATTTTGCTCTAAACGGTGTTAATTTATTGACCGTGGGCAGATAATATCACTTTTTTTCTCCCATTATTAAAGCGATTACACCAGAAATTATACGTCGAAGTCCAGTCCAGAGTGCTCGATCAGAATACAGTCTTGCAATGGAATGTGGGCCTTAACGCATTTAAAAAACAGTGGAATTTAGTCTGAGGGCTGGGTAAAGCTCAATAATACTTTCCTTGACGAAATCGCCTTGTGGACTCGCTAATAAAAAGTGTTAAGTTATGGACAAGTTATGCCACTTGCATTAATTTCGATGCTTAACCTGATAAACAAATTATACTATATTAAGTTAATAGCTTAATTTATAATTGAATGTGTTATGGATATGAGAAAGCATTGTTATGGTGGTTATTTGGGATATCTTGACACTATCTACGACAAATTGCTGTGGGATAAAAACTTTGTCCATAAAAGCACTTCTTCTGAAGATATTTTACTTATAAGCTTATTTACCAAAATGATTTTTATTTATGTTTGTAATTTACTTAACTTGTTCCATAAAATGTTTCCAGGGTCGTAAACATTTCAAAGGCAGTGGTGCGAAAAGGCGTATTATTTCAATGATATTCACAGAGCTAGAAAAACAAATTACAGGGCAATATCATGAATGTTTATGATAATAGACTAGGCTATAAAATCACGCATTAGGGTTTTTCGACCACAATAGTCTGTAACTATGGTTGGCTTGTAATAAAGGAGTTTATGCGCCTTTGACATAGCGTAATGACGTAATGAGTGAGCACAATTGACCAGCCCTCGGTAACGTGGAATCACAGAATGTTTCGCCAGAGGCGTCCTCATTATGGACACAGAGTAAAAAAATTAATGCTATTTCAACGAGACTTTGGCCGCGTCAAATGATCGCGGTAATTTGTTTGGGGTCTGATGGCTCACTTTATCTGTTCTACCCGTGGTTTTATGAGATCATAAACCGGTGACTCCTAAATTAGCTAACAACTTTCGATCCATAACTTTTGTGATCAAATTTTAATCAGCTAATATTATGTTTAGTATGTAATTCTCTCGAAATGCATGGCAGTTTTCTGCACCCAATTATATGTACACGTTGTTATCTTTGTTATCACAGTAATTTACTTAATTTGATTGCAAGTATTTTTGAGACGCAGTTAAAAATTAACTTTATTATGACATTTGCAATTTGCTCAAAATCTTGTAACTGTTTTACCTTCAATTTTTTTTTACGTTTAACAATGATGTCTTATACTTACATCAGCATTTTGCAAATATTTTTTCTTTCGCCGTTTAAAGAAATTAAGCACGCGTCAAAAAAAAATACAGTTAACACTTGAAAGATCTTTATCCTTAACCCTTAAGGAATAGAATCATTTGAGGTAAAAGGACGCATTGGCTAAAAGTACAACATAACCCAAAACATATCTCATTTAGCTTTAAACACAGAGGTGTATTTGCTACAGATAACGATAATCCCGAATGAATATTGTATTAGTATATGTAATTCAAGGGAAGCAAGTATGATTGTTTTGCCCCGTGATTCTATGAGTTAACTGTCCAGCTGCCTACATCATTGCGGCCTGGCAACAAAGCGCGAAGGCAGTAGAGAAAAGTTATTTTTAATTTGCTTTTCGCTGCCGCCCCTTGATGTGATCAGGTCGTACAAAGTGCTTGTGTTTCCAGTGGCAGTGTCGCCATCGTCGTCAGGCAGCGGGGGCGGCGGCGGGGTGGCGGGGAGCGGCGCGAGCGCAGGCCTCTACCCCGGCGCGCATCCTCTCTCCTCCCTCCTCTCACAACAGAGGCTCCTCGAACTCTCACGCTTCGGTCTTCGGCACTATGACATCGCGCACCACGTCCTCTCCCAGCAAGGTGCTGTTAACAAGTTGCTTGGTAAGAATATTCTAGAGTTAGTGAGCCTGTTAGTACTGTTGAACAATGATACCTAAATACGCGAGAATGGCAGTACCTAACACAAGATTCCAAATCGACTGACGAAACAAATAAAGCTTTTCTTGATTGCGTTACTAATGCATTGAATACAGGGTGCAACAAAAAGTAGGGTAACAATTGAAAATAGATCATAGGTACTATAAAGCGAATATTTGTCGAATTGACAGACAATTGTCAAATTTGATTTTTATTAATCAAATGGGAAGAATTATGCAACAAGTGATCTTAATTTCTGTAAAACTAAAAATTTTTGGCCCTCCTTCAATAAACATAGTGAATGTTTCTCATAATAATTTTTTCTTTGCGGTATACTTTAATCCTGTTACACCCTGTATAGATTACGAGACAATCGCAATTTTTTTATTTACTGTAAATTCACTTTTAATTTGAAATCCCATCACTGGGCTCTACTTGCTATCGAATATTCTAGCTACAGTAAATCTTGAAATATTTCCTACAGTTTTTATTACTAAGAAAACAAATTCGGTTAGACAGGAAACAATCTCCACAATTACAATTTATTTCATAATCTTCCAAATTACTTCATAAAAACAATAATTGTACAGATTGTGGTCAGTTTTTTTCTCGTATTTCATGTAAAAATTATAAAGTAGCTAGGAGAAAGACCTATGCATATAAAAGAAGTGATGTCTAGGTAATTGATTATGCGAAGTTATGCCAGTGGGTATCACTTGTGCTGCAATTATCCGATGTATTATTTATGGAACCACATCGAGGGGCACTCTTCAGCTCTGTATTGATTTATTCAACGTTCTTTGAACGCCTGAGGCCCGTTATACCGGCAACTAAGTTATTTGAGATAATTACTGCAAGTGCCCACCTAGTACTAAGCGAGCTGACCTGAAAAGATATTATCGACTACCAGTAGCTAAATATTTTTTGGTAAACGGTACACGATACGATAACGTACAACCACAATCTCTGTAAGAGATCTGGGTATAAACACTGATTTATTAACGCACACCTTACGCCTTAACAGGTAGATTTAAATACAAAATGGATGAGTATAACAGTGGGCGAGTTAGTTCTGGGCATGCAAAAGTGTAACCGATTATTATAAGCTTATAAATGATATCAAAGTGTTCATTGACAACCGAGTAATTTGTCGAAAGCGACGCGACCGCGGACTGTGGTTAACGTTGTTATAATAACACAGTTGCAGCAAAAATCTCAATCGCTATTAATCACCGATAAGGCATCGCCGGAGCCTGCCGCGACGAAAGCTGCTATTGACGAAAGCTTAGATCCTAATCGATTCATAAAACTTGCAGCGTGTTAATTATAAGCCACCGGGCGGACGCTGTGCGCTGCGTCCGCGCCGCTCGCCGCGAGCATGCGCTCCCAATCCCCTGCTGATGTGAGAACTATCTTATCATCGGTGATTCTTCACAACCACAACCGTTTATTTGACTGTTTCCTTTACAATTATCGCGGCTGCATTTTGTGCGATCTTTAATCGTTGGGTCTGAAACAAACAAAGCTCCAGCAAGCCCACTAAAGCAGTCACATCGCACTTCCTTTTGTATTCTTATTTAATTACACGGTAAGTCATTTTTAATGCCTTGGAATAATAAAATAACGTTTTAATTATCTGGGGCTTGCGAGGTGCTCTAGTTATTTTCTAGTTATTTTATATTATTTATGGAGCGTAGGACAATAAGACCCCGCATTACATTACACCTAATTCTAGTGTTAGATTCTGACCAAGCGTAAAGTGGCTTTGACACTTGGTACTAACAAAGCTGTCGCGTAAATTAGGGATGTCACTCTATAATTAATACGAAAATTATAACGAGGAACATGGAAATCATAATATAACAAAGACGCCTTTGCCTTTTATTTAATTACACAACATTACTCACTTCTTCACGCTAGTTGAACAAATTATTTTTTATTTAATATGCGATGGTATAAATAAATCCTAACATGTATTCATTTGGAATAATAAACCAATTTTGATAGAACGGAATAATATAAACGGAGGATTATGATAATTATATCAGCCAATTTATTAATTTTATTATTAAGTATTATAAAGATGATGAAAACACACTTCTACGAGAATGTTATAAATCGAAGAAAAAACATGATTTGTCCTTGTTAGTGATTTCAATTTTAAAATTAAGATTTTTTTTTTTTAAATTTTGGAACTACCTTCAATATTGTTAACTTTTTTTAAATGAGTTGTTAAACTGATAACTGTTTCAGACAAAAAAAAATTGAAAAAAAAACAGAGGTGATAAAGCGTTAAAACCCATTAGTTTTAGGTAACTATTACTTGTGTTATTACGTAATCAAGACGAGAAATAGCTTCGTATGATAGTAATACAGACATGCGTAGTGTCAATCAATTTTCGCCCGTGGTGATTTAGTAACGTCACGTGTACGTTCCCACGGAAGCCTAGCTACGGCTACGAGACGCCCACGGCCGTCATGTCCTGCCACTTACGCGTTTAACGTAGTACAGCCTTAGCTTAAAACTTATTATCTAGCCCAGCGCCGCTTAAACTCTCCTCTACGTGTTACAGACAAATGTTTTTCTCTTCTACAGAAACGTTTCGTTGTTAAGGTCAACTTTTGTTCCACAAATATTTGTTTAAAATAAATGTTTTAGGGGTGGTCCCCCATTTTGTTATTTTGGCCCCCCAATAAAAAAATAAGGGTGTCATAAGTTTGACGTCAGTCGTTTGTGTCAGTCTATGATATCGTAGCTCCTAAAAAAATGGACCGATTTCGATGCAATTTTGCTTGTTTGAAAGCTGACGTAACCAAAATGGTTCTTAGCTCTATTTGACCAAAATTGATTCTGCTGTTTAAAAGTTATAAGCTGTGAATTTCGGGGTCAATACAAAATGTTTAATTTTAGAATTATTGTAATCAATTTGACTAAGGGCTATTAGATATTTTCCCTGCACTATTTTTAGTCTTCTTCTCCTTCTCTTGTGTCAATAATAACCAGATTTTGTTGCTACGCCTCCCTTCATAAATTTTTCCCTAGTTCTCGACATAGGGCTTGCGTGACATTAATTTAAATGTGTCCACGTTTTGCGATATTGCAATGAAGCTCCACGTCGCATGGGAAACTCCACCTGGAACCTTTGTTCCCACTAGTTCAGTTGGCTGGACTAGTGAGAAAACCATTATCTTAACTCCTTTCGACCTAAGTTTGAAGTCTGTTTAGGGACTTCAATACATTAATTGAGAAGTGATAGCCAGGTTGGAGTCCTTCTAAATGTGGAAAAATGGTGGAGGCAAGATCATAGCTGGCTAGAAAAGACTCGGCGTCAACCGAAGCAAAACATTGACTTTTTTATTATAGGAAAATTATCATAAAATGTTTGAGAAACACAAGTCCGAAAATGGTTTCCCAGTTGACTGTATGGAAATGGGCATGCATAAACAGCTTCAGTACAAGAGAACGCGTATTAAGTTGGAGGCTAGCGAATGTAGTGACAGACAAATTACTCAGTTCACCCCGCCAAAATCTGAAGACAAATACAGTTTGAATAAAACATACAGTTTGAATAAAAGTTTGTAGAAAGTGGAATAGGTAAATATGTTTTCATATTTAAATCCAGACTCATAACATCAACAACTTTAGTTATTGGGGATACATTTTAACAATATCAGGATTTAATTAATTTTTACAATATCAGCAAAGTAATGTGTAGTAAATCACCGGTCTTGCTAATTTGGAAAAGAAATACAGTGAATGGCCACAGACTTAGATTTTGTTTGTCTTGTCAATTGTGTTTGAATAATTTTAGTGGACAAAGCAACCGAAATCATAGACCGAGTAATTTTATATTAAGCCGGTCATTTCATTTCGTTGTAAATTTGGTGGGCAGCTAATGATACCTACTCAAGATGATTGTCCGCGGATCGTCGCTGCGTATAATGAAACCATATTTAGTAGTTAGTCCTATAATCAAAATTGAATTATACCGGGGTTGACATTCTTGCTTCACGAACCACTTTTTCTTTTTCTGCTCCAATTCCCGTGGCTTAATTTGAATTTTTAATGGTCTTTACTTTGCTATCGTCAGTGTGTTATTTTTAGATTAAAATTGTCATTTTATCTTTCTATCAAAATTATAATACCTATAAAGAATCTACAAATCCTTTTTTATTCAACACAGTAGTGTTGGTTCATAAAAAGTTAATTCGGTGAGAATTTTTTTATTATCTCCGAAATATTTTACAAATAATATATAAATATTTGATTACAGATACCATAAAATAACTTACTTTTTAACGTATTTTTTTATTTTTTATTTTATTTTATAAGTAGAACATAACGTTAGTATTCCGAACTTAAGGCGTATTGTTGAATAAATTAATATAATAAAAAGCTTTAAAGCGAACCTATGTCGTATTGTGCTCGAGTGCAAATAAAGCCAGTTTTTAGAACTGTATGAGTATTTACCGATATTACAAAAATAGAAGTTTTTACGAATGCGCTGTAATGGGTGTAAATAGTTTTGGTGTTATTCAATTATGTTTTTGTTTTAAAATTCTTTTGTTGTGGATTGTGGTAGATGCGAGTGAGCGGCGGAGTTTTGCATGACAATGGGACCGTTGGTTGCGGCAGGCTCCCAGACAACCAGAGCACCTACACAGGCGCTTGTAACCCGTTAGGATCAACACTAGGTGCTACCATACTATGTAGTATAGAATCGATTTTACGTATTGTATTTCATTTATTGCTGTAGCTTATACGAAAATAAATCAAACGTATATTTAATTTTTTGGTTGTTTGTGCATTTTAACAATATAATTGCTCCGAAAGTAAGTTTCAGCTTAAATGTATGACAAAAGAATCGATTAACAACAAAATCAGGCATCGTTAACACTGCATTGCATTAAGTTCAATATATCAGGGCCATCCAAACCTGGTTCGCTGCTAAAGATTTTGATCTATTAACTGCATGACTAAGCAGTTAGCGCGAAACCACTCATACTATATAAAGAACCACTTTTAATACAAATTTAATTAACTGGATTCGGCCCTTTCTGTACTGTTCACAAAGATGTTGTCCCTCTTTGTAGGCGCACCGTGTAATGACTTTAAGCGCCCATAAATGACTCTTGTGTGGAAATTTATTAACTGAGGGTTTGGTGTGCATTGTGCCCTTTACAACTCTCACTTCCTTACTCGTATACTCGATGATTAATTGACGCATTGACGCTCATTGTTTTGTGACTGTCCTTTTGAATTTAAAACCGCAAAAAGTTTATGAGATGTTTCGACGCCTTGTTAATGTTATGAATTGATAAATAAGCATCTTCTCTTGCACTAAAAGTTGCTTTGTATTTATTTATACAATATGAACATAAATAGCCTTTCTTACAAATTTACAATAAATTACTTATAATTGCTGCAGCTATCGTGTGAAAAACACATTTACGTGTATTCATGATATTGCAGGAATGGTAATAGTAGAGGTATGTAGTTTAGAATTGCGACAGTCGTTTACGTGGTTAATATTCTAAGTCAGCAGCAAGAGCGCGCTGGGAGCACGCGCGTACGTTTCACGCAAATAATACACATTTAGCTACAATTTCAGTGGTACCTCACACGATCCACCTCTGCCTAGGCTGCGCTGTAATTGGCTCCGGTCATGCGATTACGTTGCTAGCCGATTTAATTATTGTAAAATGATCAGTGTGCCGGCCTCCCGCAATTTACCTATCAATCAAGAGAGAGAGGCTCGCTTATTGGCGGCGGCCGTCCGACATCGATATGGATTTTCAATCGTTCCGGCAAAACATAAGTATGGTGAAAGGTACTTCTGGATCTGTACCAACTAAATGCCAACGGCATTACCGTATCATCCACATATACCACCATTACACTTAAAATTTTACTTCTGACGAAATTGATGCATAAAAATAAATTGATCCCATCTTTTTACACATTTAATTAATTTTGTGTCAATACGTATTACAGTTTTAAGCAGTTTGTTACTTATGGAATTTCGTTAAGCATCCCGTTAAATATGTAATTACTTAAGTATTATTTTTAAATTAATTGAAAGTAAACGGAATTATATTTAAAAAAATTGTGAGTTCTTATATGGTCCTTTGGCCCCATTTTCAATTTGAGGTTTTAGTACACCATATTACCCGTTAATCACAACGTCTCTTTAATAAATGGTAAAAGTAATTGCTATGATACATTGTGTATCGTGATTCTACAGTGTCTTAGCACGCAACTTTCTTTCTACTTCTAGTTTAATTTATTTTTAATAACATTTAGGTATGTATTGTACCTAATTTCTATATCTAATCTTTATAATAGATAATGTTACACAAACAAATATCTACCGAAACAAAATCTTTGCAGAGGAGGTGTGAGAACTACACAGAGACCCAAACTAACGAACATGCACTTTCGCATTTTTATAATATTAATATGGATTTGTCGTAAAAAGGTTTCATTTGGATTTAGCTGTTGTATGCCGGCTATGGTGAGGTGCGCATTACTTTTTGCGAACCATACCATTTCGGGATTCGCGAGCTTTAATTTTATCAAGACATAAAGACCAGGGCCCCGATTCTGTAACTTAAGTTGTGTTTCGATGGAATGGAGACCATTTATCTGTTTAGGTGGCGAAATTGAGAATTAATTTTCATATACTAGCTGACAACCACCTCGACCAGCAGCGCCACCGCCAACCGAACTTAATGTTACAAACTACCTAGCAACTGAAAATTCAGTTCGCGGTGAGACGCCACCAGTAAAAGCAGCTGTCATTAGATGTATGAAATTTGGATAGTTCTCAATTTCGCCACCTGAACGGATAAAATGGCGACCATTCCATCGACACACAACTTAAGTTACAGAATCGGGGCCCTGTATGAATTCGCTGTGAATGGCGTTGACAAAAATGCGAATATAAACATTGGTATGAATAATTCAGCGTGTTATCGGTATGGAGCCGGTGTCGACGCAGGCGCAGCTCGGGGGTAAAAACGGTGCGCGCGCACAGCCCTGCGGAATGCCGCACCCGATGCGTTTTTACGTAATTGTCCTGGAACACGCACTCATCCATTATCTAACTGATTTAGGCATTGCGTCCATAGGTTTTTACCTAGTCTTTCAAGACATAATCCAATTTAGTTTTTTTTTGTTGTTATCTCCTTTCTGAGTCTTTGACACTGCTACAACACATTTTAACGTCTCTACACGATAATAAATTAGAAGCCCAAAATAAAAGTAATTTGTAATTTGTGTATTTATTTGTATCTGAAAGGGAACTAATGTTTGTTCTAAAATATAAATTTTCTGTTGAATTTGTCTATAATCAGTCTGGGTGATAATGATTACACTTTTATGTGATCCTGTTTTTTTTTAAATATTTGATTTATTACATTTTTTAAATAGTTTAAAATCTATCTCATCATTCAGTATTGCTGATAATTAATGTTCATGTATCAGACTTTGTATATTTAGGAATATGGGTGTGATACTGTATTTTGAGCCGTAGTCACACTTTGATTGTACGTAAGTACATCAGGGTCACAGCGTTTTGGGCGACTGAACTAAAGCTGGTCCCATCTTTTGTCGTTTTTTGGAACGTTTTTTGTTTATATGGCAAAAAAGTCATGAGTGTGATAAATCAAAATTTTACCCACAACACTCTTAAACTGTGATTTTCATCCAAATAGAGCCGTTTAGAGCCGTTTTAGAGAAATGTGTAACACATAAATGTATTAGCTCGTTAAATAGCTCAAGGGATACCTAATGAAACGTACAAATTTATAATCTTATAATCTCAATCTGTTATAGTAAAGTTATACTTGTAGTAAAGACTTAATGCTATTTTTAGTATTTGTTCAGGAACCGGTACCTAGGTAAGAAAATTAAAGAACTTACATGGCGACATTGGCGACAGAACGATTAAAATTCATATCTCGTATCAAGTTCCATTTGGTAGGATGTCGATGATTCTGTAATTAATACTAATTTGAAGTTCACATTGTGATTCCTCGAACGTTGTCCACGATTATCAATTTTTTTGAGAAAGACCGCACGTCTACGTATTTTTATGCAGCAGAACATAAAAATAAATAAAGTTGAGTAGGTTTAATTTAAACTTTAAGCTCTTGCCACAAGAGTTTTTCCGAGTGTAAAGAAAAAGCTGTACAAATAAAAGAGTTGATTGTGGACAAGCAAGACGCGGTTACTCACGTTTAGCACTCAATGAAACTGCATCAATCGGTAGCGTGTCGCAATTAAAGGCATTTTTATTTGAAACTTTAATTTGCTTTAAAATTCCATTGTATTGTAACCAGTGGCAGGTGACAAGTTATTGTTTCTTAGTAAAATTATGATTGCAGAAAGGGTAATTGCAATTTAAACTTCCTGCTAGTCACCATGTCGTCAAAAATGTATTGTTATTTTTCTTACCGATTACGATACCTACGCCAAAAATGTATTTATCTAATAACCGATTCAGATTTAATATGTGTAGTGTAGCGAAAATATTATGGTAATGATAATAATTTATAATACAAAAGCTGTGATGAGTGTAATGTAATACCCTTACCTTTGGTCAAAATTTAACGTCGCAAAAGCCATAAAATGCAGTGAAGCTGCTTATGTAGTGAAAAGAAGTGATGCGACATACCTAACCTAAACATTATTATAGTTATGGTCTTACTAATAAAACACTTACACACTGCGTATAACAAACAAGGTTATAACTTTATAACGACTACAAACAAAGGAAAAGCTGTGGTTGCGCATTTTATACGTGATGTATAATTTATTATTTGTAAGAGCGTTAGACATTAGACACATACACAGCAATCATGGTTTTTAACATTCTGATATTTTTTCGCATTAGCGCTTTTGTAGTGCTGATAGTTATAATTATAACAAGTTACATCGGCTCTCTACAAGTAAGTTCTAATCTTACTTTTGTGAACAGGTACTCTTCGGCCGCCGGGGCTCATCGGTGGTAGCAAGCCAAAGGTAGCCACTCCGGCTGTGGTCTCCAATATCGAGCAGTACAAACGAGAAAACCCCACCATCTTTGCCTGGGAGATTCGCGAGAGACTGATTTCTGAAGGTAAATAAAGAAAATTTAAGTAAGAGTAATTTCTATGGTACTCAAATTCTTCTCTTTCTTTTTCAACTTTACAGCAGCGCTAGTCAGTAGAGTAGCGGCATTCATTTCTTTACTAGCTTTCCGCCCGGGATTTCATTCCCGTTGGCATTTGGGAAAATTATGTAGCCTAATGTGTTAATTCAAAGTGTCAACTATAACAAATTTTATCAGAATTGGTCAAGCCGTTTGAGTGTGAAGAAGTAACAAACATACACACACTCACAAATTTCGCCTTAATATTAGTGTGATTTGATGATTCTTTTAATGATTTGACCTTCCGGTAAGAAACGACCTCAATCATCGCTTTGAATTGATATAGTATCCTTGTTTTCCTTCAATCTTTGCATCTTTGATGTTTTCAAGTTGCATCGATTATAAGTTGCTTATATTTTTATTTCTTAGAAAACATAAACTTCCTTGTGACGTGACAATAGAAGTGTTCGGTACGGTAAAAAGGGTCTTTTGAGGAAAATGTTTGCAAACGCAATTTATAAATAAGAGCCTTAACAAAGTATTTTCTTGAGTCAGGACTTGAGCGCCTGTAGCCATCACGGAGTGTAGTGCGTGCAGTTTGAGGGGAGTGGGTTTGTGCCCGGGTTGTGATAGTGATTGAGGCTCTTATGATTGAAGCCTCGATCCATTGTTAGGAGACGTTAGATTGCAACATTTGGTGTTAGATCACCATTAGACCTAAAGAGCTCGTGACATACGTTTTAAGCAAACCTTTGTAACAACATTTCAAGGTATTTCGAAGAAATAAAATGTTCGGGTAATCTTCCAAGCCTAAACATGATTACTTTACTACAAATTACAGGATTTCCAATTTTAAACGGTTTTAGTCACGTCACTTAAAATCGACGTTAAAAAAAAATCACCCGAATTGAGAACCTCCTCCTTTTTTAGAAGTCGCTTAAAAAGTCTGTTAAAATTGGCTTTGTTCTTAAAGTTTTTCGTACACCACCGTAGTGCGCTTTAACGTGTCACAATCCGGAAAACAATAATTCCGTTTGTCGAGATTCTATAGAGGGAGAAAAATACTATAAAAGGGAAATGTTGAGTGAATGAATGAAAAAGAAGATCCAGGCGAAGGTATTTCGAGAAATAGATTTTATAAATCCAGTGGTTTGGTAGAAGGTCCTTAGCATTTGTCTGTCTTTAGTATCCAATACGTTGCAGTATTTGTTTTTACGCCCTTATATTACAAAATAAAAATTTTAGGCAACGCCCAGATAAAATTTTAAGAACACTCAAGAGAAAAGAAACTATCCGTGCAGCTAGGAATAACCTACAAGGAATAAATTCATAAAATATTTCTAAAACACACAGTAAGAGTTAAACCTAACTGAGGGCAAGCTAACAACGATTACGTATAGGTTTTATTATAAATCGTTGGTGGGCGCGCTGCGTAATACCGGTGCACGACTCACGTTACCGGCCCTTGCGTGCGCGCATTGCATCCCACTCCAACCCGTGTGATCATCTCTCCACTATTATATTATTAAAATAATCGATCAACCGTATCCTACGAGCAAAACATTCACGTTCACCGAGCCTGAAAAAGCGCAACATAAAGTTGTAGGTAGATACTTTAATAGCGCCACCTATGAACTCTGTAAAAAACGAAACAGCTAACAAAATTAAGCAAATCCTCGAGGCAATGTTATTTAACATGTTAAATACACCTCTAACAAGGTCAGCGCCTACATAAACGTCGCTTACGCAGCTTCGGCATATCCAATTATTGAGGATTTGAGTAGTGAACTTTAGGTATTCATGTCAAACACTTTTGGGGGGTCAGTAGGTAAAGCCATTGAAGTGCAACCCCGAATTATGGTCTAATAGTTTAATGGCCGCCGGCTTACGGGCAGCGGATGTGTGTTGTAACATGAGAACATGTATTGGATTTAAGGCTTATGTGTGAGCAAATGAAATATCAGCTACTGGTCTTATGTAATCGGTCATTGTGAACAAATAAGAAGTTTCTTTTTGTTTCCTTTCGAAATCTGTCAGGCTTGGTCAATATTTTGTGGATACGTTTATGAGTGTGTAGAACAGCTTTATATAAATTTAACTCAGTAGAAGAGTAATGATTAATATAGAGATCCCGTTAAAGATGCCAATTTTAGCGAAATACGCCATGTTACTTTGCAAGCCGGACTTGCACGGGGACGCGATGGGCGTCTGTACTGTGAGGCCAACGAGCCAATTGCGATAATTGCTTCAACGACACCTCTCGTGCACTGCACATGCGTGACGTTAAACGCCAGTAACGCACTCAAAAAACGACTTAAAGACTTCGGGTGCTAAGGTTTAATTTGCCAAGTCGGCTCGTGCGCACACTATTCGTTCCTGTCCAGAGGACGCGAGTGTTTTGCCTTGGTGTTTCTCTATTGAGGTGTGTGCCGATGGTGCATGCGATTGCCTGTGAAACTGGTTTCACATACAAGTCCACTTCTGGCTTACGATATCACCAAGGACCGGATTAGGAAACGATAACATTCCTGATGAGAACACAGTGCTAAACTGAGTTGTTAAAATGGTTCATACTCATTAAACCTGCAGGGGGCGCCATTACTTCGGAGCGCATGCTCGGGTTAGCATCGACGTAAAAGCAAAGTTTACAACATATTCGCAGTTGACACTCACAACCAATCTCAACTCTATCTTATTTGCGTCCTAATAAAACGTGATATTTACTGCACACAATACCATTTTCATTTCTAGATTAGCATTGCAGGCTCATATTCTAATAAACCGTAGGCAGCCATTTCATTTCAATCCAATGGCTTGAATATGAAAACATAAAGATATAAAAAAAAACCTTAAATATGTTAGGATGTGCCGGTGCCAAATCTTTGGAATGTGAGGTTTGCTGTATTGTGGGTGAAAACTGACAACCTATCACTTCTATACATAAGTTCCATTTATAACATGTAAGTATGTCAAACGTGGCCTCAAGTGGTTTAAGGAGTTAACTACATGGTACTCTGCCTACCCCGACAGGGATACAAGGCATGAGTGTATATGTACATTTGCTTAACTAGAAAGCATGAAAAAATCTAGAGCAACTGAAGAAAACCAATACTTTTGTATAGAAAATAAACAGTCTAGTCTGCATGTTGAAAATTATGAGCGACTTCTCATGAACAAGGGGTCGAAGCGAACAATTGTTCAGTGAGTGCATTTATTTTTATGTTTTTTGCTCTTATCTTGGTGCCGGGCTGACATTATCGTCATTTGTTGAAATGTGTTTAAAATAATTGCTCGAGCGCAGTGCGCACAGGGCGAGTTGTAGCGAAAATTGCACGCGATCCCACGTCGGCTGCTTTGCGTAAATGCTCACATATTTGTCGTAAACGTTGGAGTATTTAAATAACTACGAGTTTTAACCTTTACGTTTTACAGTTACCTTTTGTGGTTACCTTTCAATGTTGTATTGAAAGGCTGCTTTGTTCGTATTCGGCATTCAAATCGGTGATCGCGCTGAGGCCTTAAACAGGGCGAGAGGAGATGGGGGGCGGGCCGTAGTGCGTAGTTATGATTGATTCCATTAGATCTGACGATGGTTTCGGTGTATCAAAGCGTGTTGACCGGACCGGACCACCTGCTGATGAGGAAGCCTCTAACAACTATAATCATAACCAGAGTTGAAATTATACTAGAATTGACATTAAAAGGAGTAATAACGTCGTTGATCAGTAATGGGTTGCTTTTATTAATAAAGATTGTTCAGTAGGATGAACAAGAAGAAAACGAAGTAGGATGCAAACTGAAATCCGTAACAAGTCGTAAATTAACTCCTGTATTTTTATCAGGGTAGGCAATACTTCTTGACAAAACAAGAGTGTGCCACACACTTGACTATACATGCACGATCAGAAGAAGAAGATCGGGGTAGGCAATACTTAAACCACAGTAAATTCTAAGGTTATTAAATTAAACATTGCTTATTCTTGATGATTTTCCAAGTTCAAAATAGAATAAAGCGATAACCTTTATTTACATCTTAATTCGATCACCACGTAGGTAGGTACCAACACTTACAGTATGTCTAGAAAGTGTTGACAGCTTACAAATTTTATTCCCAGCCGAGCATCACTATTGGACTATACTTTTTAAAATTCAATTCTGTGTTTTTTAAAATCTCTGGCACGTTAAAGGAGCATAAAGTAATTGAATTTTAATCAAATTTGTAATAGAATGATCACGCGCAATGCAGCCTTTTGAAGCGGGCGCGTGCGCATTGCCAGACTTATGAAATCACCAAACTGATTATATTTTTCATAAATATAATAATAGCGGCACACTTTCATTATTGAGTCATTTTGCTTTTTGACCAATTACTCGGAGCATTGTAACATTAGAGATCTCTGTGACTGTGATTTGAAAATTAATAAAAGTGTTGATAATACAGTAAAAAAAAATAGAACATATGTCCGAAAAATAAACCAATACTAAGCTCTGTTATACTTGCAACCTAAATGTTATGGGTATTGTAGTGAGTAATGGTGGAATTCCCTCTCAAGCATTGGATCCCAAAAGATTATTTAAAAAGCTTCAAAGAATTTTCATCAGCAAAACGCACCGCATAAGGTTTCGAGTATCACATAAAATAGAAACGAAGAACCTCGATGGAAACAATTCACTGCAGAATAA
Source organism: Aproaerema taeniolella (assembly GCA_949987775.1). Lineage (NCBI taxonomy): Eukaryota > Metazoa > Arthropoda > Insecta > Lepidoptera > Gelechiidae > Aproaerema > Aproaerema taeniolella. Next base: position 7,999,857 of record OX465243.1, on the reverse strand, counting down.
TATTTATACAAACGGTCAACAATAGAATGTGGAGTGGCGGCATCGTATCGTCTTGTCAGTGAGCGCAAGTTATCAAAACAGAGCGGCTCATCGAAACCGTCCAGATTTTAATAAGGTGCCCACTACCGCCTTTGTCAGCCGTGACGCGGCAGTTTCGGACAATGCCTTGCGCAACTTATCGACTAAATCGATATCGGTTTACGAGGCGTTACCGTCGACTCTAGCTACTGACCACATTTTGATTAATTGCATTCTTAGCAGCTCCCCGCCTCTACTCAAATCATCGCCCGGCGCCGATTAATTAGTGAAACTGACGATAATATGCTTTACGGTCCCGCTGTTAAAATGTTTTGAGAGCTTATAAAAAACACTTTTGTAATTTGTTATTTTATTGCTAATGTTCTCTTGTAAAAAGCAAATATCGATTAGCAGTCGAGGCGTTTTTATCTCGTATAAGAATCTTATAATTTTCTTAACAGTACTTAACACACACCTCACCTACATAAAGAAGTTGTTAGAGTTTCAGAGGTTCTTTAAAAGTTTTTTGACATTTACTAACAAGATGCTGCCTCGTTTGACATTGTGCTGTGGAAATAAATCAAATCGATCTCCACACAGCTTCCAATAAACCGATACATTTATTGATTTGTTACAGCATTAAATTGGTTCCCAGCAGTGCACCGGGCCGACACAGTCGCTCCTCGTTTGGAAGGTCACGGTCACGTTTTAAAAGCTTTCCTATTAGCTTAAAAAATATGCTCATCGTTTATTTATTTACGTTATTCCCGATAAGTGTGCACTTTCCTCGTCAAATTAACTGAAGACTGCAGCAGTTCATAATTAGTGAATATCGCGCAGTTCCTACATAAAATGCGTAGTTTGTGTGCAACTGATCATGCAAAAAGTGGCGATGTTCGAACGAGTGGAACGGCTTTTCCTAGTGGTTATTTATTAGAAGCTGACAGTGCTTTTGTAACTCCTATTCATTGCTAATTGAAATGGGTAGGAAAGCGGGTGCGTGGTAGGCGTGTGGCGAAGGCAGTCGGTCGCGGCCCCCTGCTGCCCGGACACCTTTTTACCCAGTGGACGCCGCGGGTGCCGCTTGATTGCCTCCGATCTCATCGTTTTATGTTCCCCATAAAGCCAACAATAATTCATTTAGACGACGTGACGCCACTCACTCGCTAACTGGTTCCACTTGTTCTGAGGACGTGATTTCAGACCGAGTTCCGCTTCTGAAACTCTACAGAGACGTTTTTTAACATTAACGTGGTTATTTAATTAAATTGCGATAAATTGAAGATGGTTTCTTAAAGAATGAAGCAGTTTTGTAATTGTGAGTCCATTGGAGATTTTACGGATTTTTACATTACTTACGCATATAACAGTTGGAAAAATTCGTGAGAATTTGCGGGAAATGAAACGTATAACTTTCATAATAGTCCTAATCTTAATAAAAGAAAACAATCACCACCTGATAAATGCCTAACCCGAACTCCTGGGCCTGTGAAAGCTGAAATTTATTATAGCAAGTACCCCTTTATGATGTAAAGAATTCAAAGGCCATTTGCCGGTTTGAAGATTCTGCCAACAGAGTTAGTCACGTTTGCCACACACTTTATACCTACACGACAAGAAGAAGAATACCAGTTTTTTTATTTATTTATCAAGATTTTTCGTCATTTCTTTGAGTTTTATCGGCATTTTTCGCCATTTTAATTTGTGACGGGATGGGTTCAAGTTTCTGAATTTACGGTAAATTAAAATTAGATCAAAATATGCCTTAATACGCAAAAGTGAACTAACTAACATTACGATAGAATGAGAACGATAAGCAGCTTGGGGACACAATAGCTCAGTGGTAGAGCTCACAGTCGTGAAGTGCTTTTAACTTCATCGTGATCAAATTTTTTTACATGTTTGTTAATTTTGTTACAGCCATAAAAACGAAGAAACAAAATTACGTAGCTTGATTTCTCTTGTTACTAATTAAATAATTACTTATTCGAAATTAATAATTACTTATTCGAAATTAATAATTACTTATTCGAAACTTAAATAAGGTTTAATTCACACCAAGAGCTTAAAAAACAACTAAAATGCCCATTGACCATTGAAACTAATTAGCGCGACTCAATCAAGTCAATGTCCGTTTGGGTTGGACCAAATCTATCGAAGAACCGGTATAAGTAAAACAAACAAGAAATTCATTCCGAACCATTAGGCACGAGATCCGACTGTTAATGTCTCAATTTAGAAACGGACGTAAATCTTCGGAGGCGTGACAATTACTGTTACTTTCCGGCAATACAAACAAAAAGGTTTTCCGTCAATTATCGATAAATTAACCCGATTAAGCAGTCCATAGCAGACGGCGCCGGGGCTCCTTATCTTAGGACATGCCACGCTTTTAGGCAGGGACAGCTTAACAACACTTCGCCGCAGAAACATTTTTAAACCAATTTGCTTTTTATTAGGATTCCATGGGAACAGATCTCTATACACACTCCTGTGTCTTTCAACAATATTGTGAAGTTACCTTTATTTTTCTGTCTATCTGTCCCCTTAGCAAAGCAGTCAAGTATCTATAAGATACTGAAGCATAACAAGATCCTTCCATTGAAAGCGTTTAGACCTTTTAATAGAACCGGACCCTATTGTGACTAATCATGATTAAACGACTTTAGACAAATTGCGTGGCCATGACTAGGCATGTAGGACCGAACCCCGATCCCAAATCATTAAAAGAACAATTATAGATATCGCATTCCCCACCTGCAACCTGTTGTTGGATAATGATCTCCTTCTAAACAAACTAACCACTGATCGTCACACAGTCTGTTGACGATTTAGAATAAATGGTGATTGATACATTTATCACGAAACCATGTAATAGAGCTACTAATATGCTTCGTAAAACCCGAAAGTAAAAACAACATGGCATTTGTATATTAGGACAACGAGGCTCATGGAAATTGTGTGCTAATTTAATATCTTCATCGTCTAACATTTTTCTTGTTTTGCTTATGAAAGTACACACGGGTAACTACTTTAACCCGGCGTCATTGTGGTAGGAAATAGTTACGTGGACGTTGAGGAGGGTCATGATGACCCGTATATTCAAGACATGATATTTCTGTGTTTTTAAGTATATAAGGTAAAATGTGCACTCAAATAGCATAGTTGGGATGTGATTTCACTAATAAAATATAAATACAAATAATTACAGTAACTTTTAATTATAATAATCAAACTTCAAATTAACTCGCCAAAATAGGAACAATTTTAGATAACTTTCATTTTTGACTCATTTCTATAATACTATCAAGTCTTTTTAGTTACATATGGCCCTTTTACATACTTAACTACATTATCTTTGGAAAAAAATATTACATAACTAATTAGAATCCTCGTTACAAACACAATCAGAGCAGAAAGATACGATGTGTTCAGGACAAATATATTTGGAGCATCTTTGACATGTGTGCTTTGTCTTACGATCTTTTTTTGCTGGACATACTTGGCATCTTTTGCGAGCATTAGAAATCTTTGCTGGAGGCTCCTCTGATGATTCTCCGACAAAATCTCGAATTCTTTTGCGCATTTCACGTGGCAAGCGGCTTACATTCTGACGAATTTTCAAATGCTCGCTAATGAGAGCCAGACCTATGTTGTACCATCTTTGCCAAGATAACGATTCAACTGACGACTTGTAGAAGAATCTGTACTTGACTCTGGACGCTCTTACTGAGGTGATGGCGCGCGTCTGGCACTAGATTGCATTTGCCTACTAAGATCAGACAACGGAATATTATCATCATCACTGTCTGAACAGTCTTGTTCTGTATCACTTGCTTGACTACGAACACTAACATGATCCTCTTCTTCGACGTCGTCATTATCAGACACGGTAATATCCGAGTCAGAATGTTCAAGAATCGCTAAAATACGTCGATTTTCTCGCTTCTCCCGATCTATTCCTTTTTTTTTATTCAACTCCCTATGTCATAATTTTTTTTTCAGTCAAGAAAAAAATAATTCAAATAAAATGATATAAGACACAAAATAACACTCCTAATAACATTAACAGACAAAAAAGCAGAAACTAACAATAACTAAAAAATGGCGCGAAAGAGTAACGCCAGTTGTGAGGTTGGGTCAAAATTACCTTTTTCAGATTTGCACGCGTGTAGCTCCTACAGCAGCCTTCGTGTGACTGATTGCACTTCAGATATGTTTAGAACATGTCATTAGCTCCAGCTACTGAGAAGTACGGCAACGTCGCATGCGCACTTACAAAAATATTAGAAAATTAAAACATGCAGGGTCATTTTGACCCAACCTCAATGACGCCGGGTTAAAACAGGAAAAGGAAACCATATCTTTAAAAAAAGAAACAAAAGCTTCCGAAAAGGCACATATTTACTTTAAAAACGGTATAAATTTGATTGTCAGTCGATTGGATAATCCCAATACCTAATTGATTTTGTAAATCATTTTAAATTCTTTAACACGGTTTAAATCTTGATGTAGTTCAATACTTTTATTTTGCCTGTGGCAATTGAATGTCGATCAAAAAGTTGTTACCTACTAGTGGATAGACAAAAAGCAATTTAACTTTATTGTACAAGATCATTGCCTTTTTGCTTTTAAAAAGAATAATAAGAGTTTAGATTAGGAGCGTCGTTGAGCTCTCACAAAATGTTAACAGATTTTCAACGGTTTGTTTTCTTTGTACAAAAGCTGCTCCCGATTTAATTAAAGACGTCGGGCGTTCGGGCGGTAAGTGATGACTGGTCACCATTAGACATGTTCTCAGCATATCAAGCTCTCGACGTCGCGCCTCGCACAGAAGGCTTTCAAAGAATCGCCTCAGCGCGCCGATTACGAACCAAACAAATTGTGTAGAGGCCATCACCTTTTTGTGCTTTCGACGTGCTAACAATGAGCGAAGCCACGCAACTGATCATTACCATTATACTATATAAGGCTTTGTGTTTTGAGTAAATTATAACAGGTCGTTTTGTATCTTATTTGATGCGCCAGAGTCGCTTCGACGTCCGCTTCAGCTGAACACAATAGCGCTTCATTACCAACGGTGACCATATTAAATTTGTCTTAAAGATAGCTTTGGTTTTAGCTTTTGAAAACCATTCATTACAGTAATTATTGTTGCGTTGTATGATCTTCATGAGAATTCTTTACTTATATGTTGAGTTGCAATTTTGTGCGTGTGTAGGAAACGTCAATATAGTGGGTAAAGAGCGGCCATTATTATATAATTATATTGAATTATTATTTCTGAGAATAATTGCCAAAGAATCGACGTATTTACATGACAGGTATCAATAACAAGTAGAATAGGTTTCATTTACGTAAATTAGTGTAAATTGCATCTCAATATTACAACATCAGCGTTGGAAATAAATAGTGCATTTAAAAACAATTACTTATGCAAATATTTTTTTTATCTACTTACAGTAGAGTAGATGATAAAATCTGAGCTGAGTTTTCTGTTTCTTCATATTCTCTACAATTATTGTTACTTTTGAGTTAATTATATATTATATTGTTATTTTTTTACGAATGTTAACTACTTTGCAATAGATCGCCTGTGCTGAAATACATGGCATTACTTACACGTGCAAACAATAAATGCCTTTTCGATCATAAAGTCCTAGTTATCTCAATAACGTGAAACGCCTTATTTAGGTATATTTAAAAAAATGAATAAAAAGTGCCTGAAGACTTATGATTTTTATTTTACGATTGTGCTGATTTTTAGTGATCTGAATCACTTAAAATGCTAATTAGGTAGTGATTACTCATAAATGATCAAAATCAAATTCAGAAGTTTGAGAAAGAAGGGGAAATGTATCTGTAGCATGAAACAAGTTTTTGCATAAATCTAAAAAATGATGAAACGTAACAAATGTATGTAAAAATTGGATTAAAGAAATATGTTTTTTTTCGGAAAAGGTTTTCACCAGTTTTATGGGCAGTCTTAGATCCTTAATCACCACAATCATCGAATACATTAAATCAAATATGCCATGTTAATTTACCTATTTTTAACTAAGTAATTATGCTATTATAATTCAAAAATGGGTCTTACTAATAATAAAATGTTCAAACACTGTTTTTTAGGTTTTTGGTCGTTATTAGCTTTATAATACGCAACCTGTAATCAGATCCGTTACGTTACAACTTAAAGGAAAAAAAACAAACAAATACAAGTAATACAGAAAAGTTAGGATGGTTGAATAATTGATTCAAGTAATTGTTTTTTACATAGCAAGTTCGAATTTCGTTATCTCACCTGAAAATTAAAGTGAAGGCTTCACTGGGAAGTTAATTTTGAACTCATCGGTGAACTTTAGTATTTTTCGTTGCGCTTTGATATCATACAAATGATATTTTATTTTAAAACCCCAACAAAAACAGGTGGATGTTAAAACTTTGACGACATCGTAGCTCCTAAACGAATGGAACGATTTTGATGTGGTTTTGTTTGCAAGTTGATCTAATCAAGATGATTCTTAGCTATATTTATTCAAAATTGGTTTTGCCGTTTAAAAGTTATAGCTATGAATCTTGATGGTGGTAAAACATTTTGATTTTTGAGTTACAATAATTTAATATGATAAGCCATGTGAGTCCCCGGCAGAGTAGAATAGGACCACCCTCTTTCTTACCGAGGTGTCGTACAAGGCGACTAAGGTAATGCAAGCAAGTTCATCTGCACACAGAGAAGGAAAACTCTGCAATTATATCAAAACCCTCGCCAACCCGTCTGCCAAGCGTGGTGAGTATGGCATTTACCCCTCATGTTATTGAGGGAGGCCTGTGCCCCAGCAGTGGGGACGTATATGGGCTGATGAAGAATATGATAAGGATGGATGGATGTGATGTGGTTTTAATATGGCATATAATCTAACGTTACACAAATTATATTATAGTCATCTTCCTATATGAAGCTTCTTCGTAAATTTTGTGACAGTACAGCGCAACAACGCCATGAAAGAGTAATCAAAAAGTAGTTATCTAAAATAACATAAGATCATGCGGCTGCTCAGTAGCTGAACGACGAATTCTACAACAATTACAGCCGGACAGGGTATGATTAAATTATGGCACTTACTCGGAGTGTTTCCTGAAAATTACATGGGATGGCTCTCGCAAGGCTGCGTCCGCGCACGCGATCCGAGCACGCATTAAACGATATAATGGCCAGCGATTTTAAAACGCGACCAATGACGCATCGGTTTTAACGCGCTGCTGGTCACTCACGTTGTGCACATTGCAATTAAACTGAATAACTTGTTGAGAAATAAATAAATGTTGAGAAAATTACGTTTAGATAATTCGTTCTATTTCTGTGCGACACGAACGGTTTCCATGAGCCGTGAGCGCTGCAAGGGACAGTAACCAGGCTTGTGTAATGTGTAATCATTTAGAAGATATTACGATAATTTTAATTTTAAAAAAATTCAAAAACAGAATATTTCTGAGACAAATTTTTATTTTTAGATATTACTATAATTTTAATCTTAAAAAAATTCAAAAAAAGAATATTTCTGAGAAAAATAATTATTTTAGGGCTATACATATATTCAAAGATAGAGAACCTGTAGGAGACTAAATAATACAATTATTGTAATGTAGGTATGTGCAGACAACAGCACGTCAGGGTCATTTGCACTTCGAAATTCAGCGCTATTACGAATGAGAGAAGGGCGACGTCAAGGTCGACATGTATAGACTGATGTGCTGCTATGTGTACAATACAAATGTTCATGCTTTCAGCGTTTTTTACACATACATATTTTTGAAAAAAATACTCAGTTGCGTTGTATTTGAATTTCAAAACACTTCCTTAAGACTGATGTTGTACAGTCATATCATTGTTATTTCAACTGCCTCTCCTTGTTATAGGTGTCTGCACAAACGCAACAGCTCCTAGTGTGTCTTCAATCAACCGAATACTGAGGAACCGAGCGGCCGAGCGGGCGGCGGCAGAGTTCGCGCGGGCGGCAGGGTACGGACTCTATGCTGCTCCTCCGCCGTACGGGGCCTTCCCTTGGGGTGGTGGCGGCGGCGTCTGGCCAGCAGGAGCCCTTCAACTGCCCCCAGGCGTCCCCGCGCCGCCCGCCGGCTTGCCCCATCCCGACCACATGCAACAAGGCTTCCTCTCGTCTGGACGCGGCCTTATCGGTAAGACTGGTAAGCTTTTAAAAGCTGGTAAATTGTTTTTTGATTCTATTCATATTTATTATTTTCCTAATAATTTACGTCTCCCCAACAGATGTCGACGGTGATGATTCCGGCTCTTTGGACGGCGAACAACCAAAATTTAGAAGAAACCGCACAACTTTCAGTCCAGATCAACTTGAAGAATTGGAAAAGGAATTTGAAAAATCTCATTATCCATGTGTGTCAACACGAGAACGACTCGCTTCAAAAACTTCATTATCGGAAGCGCGCGTTCAGGTAACCATCTCCTAAATATTATTTATTAATTTGAAGTTCATAAACCAACAAGCCAATTAATAATATTATAATGTCTAGACAATCTGTGACGACTTGATCAAATCAGAGTTATAAATTGACACCAATTTACATTCATGAATATTTGTTAACGCAGTGAGAACGGAATACTAATCACTTTATTTACCGTTACTGACAGGTTTGGTTTTCCAACAGACGAGCCAAGTGGAGACGCCACCAGCGCATGAACCTCCTCAAGCGCGGTGGCGGCTCGCCCCCGCACCGCCTCCCCCATTCCCCCTCTCGCTCCCGTTCGCGTTCTTTGTCCCCCGCGCGCGCCCCTTACCACACCCCTCAGATGGGCGGCGAGAATAGCGCGTTCAAGGCTCTCTCACATCAGGACACGAATACTCTAAAGGCGTTGTCTCACCAAGCGCAATTCGATAGTAATGCACTGAAAGCTTTGACACAGCAGACAGCCTTCGAAGGAGCATTTAAACCACACCCTGCGCTGGAGAATAGCGCGTTTAAAGCGCTGGTGCCACACTCGGCAGCGGCGGCGTTGCTGGCGGCGCAATCAATACAGCTAGCTAGAGGATATGAGTCGCATTCGGATTCTGACGAGGAGATCAATGTACACGAAGAGTCAGATGACGAGAGCGGGAAACAGAGGAATAAGGCGCGGTCTAGAACTCCCAGCCCCGAGCGGCCTCGACCGCCTCCCCCCAGTGATCTACCCTTACAACTCACTAAACACGATCGTTGACCCCAACCTCTCAACCTAACCTAGTGTGTTGATAAAACTCAATCAAAGTATTATATTCTCATTCCTACGAGTACGAATGTTAATGTTCCAAATTATGCAAATTAAAATCGCAGAGTGCTAATATTGCAGTTTGCTTGTAAATTAATGTAAATATGTAGTCAATTAGGTTGTTGTTTAATTAAGGTAAAGATAAAAGATATTTTATGAAGCACAAAATGCTATTACATTTCTTTGTGACAAGTGAAAGTAGAATATACATAATGCTTTGCATACATGTTGTTTATTGGTTTTGCGGCCAATAACTAAATGTAATAAGTAAATAATTAGGTCAACATCGCAAAAAAAGTAAGCAATTAAAATAGATGAAAGTAAAGCTTAGTTTTGTTGTTATAGAATACCAAAGTATTATTTTCACGGTATGAAGGAAGAAATAGTTTCACAGAAACAAAAGTTCCTATGGTTTTCAATCCTAAATCATAATACAAATACTAATTTAAGTGTTAGGTAGTGCCTACCACAAATTATACATTACTCTTCAGTAAGTAATTTACGTATAATGTCCATGCTCATGATTGTGTAATTTGTAGATAACATACGAAGGTGGATATTTTTGTTGTGTAAATATTGTTAAGTTTCTCGAGCACTGTATACTATTTATTGCTTAGAAAATGTAATTTTATTGTAATATAGTAGACAATCGACAACGTACCTATTACAAAAAATATATTGAATTAGAAAATTGGCGTTTGTTTTATTTAAATAGTACTAGGTGTATAAAAGTGCGGATCATTGGTGAACCTTGATTAATAAAATTGAAAATCTCGGCCTTTCTTTTCAATAAAAACTATGAATACGAGATACTTGCAATGAAATATAGTAGGTATACTATCTTCTCGCCTGGGACGTTTTTCACGTGGGAATTTCGGGAATGAAATACCTACACATAAACTTCCATAAACTTCTTGAATGTTCCATCCATTGGTGAAAACCGTATACAAAACCGTTTAGTAGTTCTTGAGTTTATCAGGTAAGACAGACAAGACAGAAGCGGCAAGGGACTTTGTTTTATAATATAAAAGTGATATGATGTACAGAGGCCAGCGTATCAGGTTACTCCATTTTCATTGCAAAACCAGAACAGCACAGAGTGCATGCGTGTGGTAACCTGAGTTGCGGCCGTCCTTACATACTTATTAATACATTACTCATTGACAAAAAATATTTTATACCATAAGAAGGCCTCGTTCAAGAGATAGACTTGAACGACCTCCATGCCAGCGACTGGCGACAGACTGCACAAGACCGGGACAAATGGCAAGTTCTCATATCGGAGGCCAAGACTCACTTTGGGTCGTTGAGCCATCGGAGTAAGTAAGTATAAGTGTAACTAGAAAACTATAACACCATGACCAAAACATACATACAAAGTGTAAGAGAAAGCTGAGCAAATACTGAAACCCTGAATTCAGACCGTGTTCCTGATATCCCAGTGGATATTTCTTCAGGAAAATTTTCAATTTTATTTCATGTATTTTAATGGTTTCCGCTTTAAATTAGTCGAACACACTAAATTTTTCTATAAAAAACCATAACAGTAGCGTAAAACACGAAAACCAGCAATGTATATCGCATTCTGAAAGCGGCGCGGGGCGGGGGGCCGCGCGCGGCCTCAGTTTAGCGGTACATTGCGTAAACTTGACGTTTACCTACTTTGGCGCCACGCAATGCCTCCCTAACTTGACCTTTCCGGGAAAAAAGAACTACTTGTAGTCAATCTTACTTATAGGTGGATTCCATCATTTAAGTATTTGCTTAGCAGTCCCCTTACACTCTGTATAATAACACTACATATATTTTTCTAAGTGAACGAAGTCGCGGTCGGAAAGCTAATAGCGTATAGATAAAAATAAAACGTAGCCTTTAAAATTTTCTGAAATTTCCACAACAGCAAAGCCTATGTAAAATGCTCTATTTATTCTATAGTAGGTATTCATTATTTAGTAAAGCATAAAATAGTAATCTCAAATAAGTCACCCCACTTCTTATATAATATGTTAATCATGCGAATTAACAAACATCAAAACCGGCCAAGAGTGTGTCGGACCACGCATTTTGAGTGAATAGTGTTTATTACATACTAGTTTTCCGCCTGCGTGGACTTTAGGGTATATCGTGCCTAGTTGTGGGATAAAATGTAGCCTATGTCCTTTTTCAAGATCAAATTTAGCACTAAAAGATAAGTGCTTTTCTAAAATATACAATAGTCTACAAAACGAGTATATGTATGTATAATCAAATTATACTATAATCAGATTAACAGAAAAATGTGAGAGAATCCAAAATCGGAAATCAAATCATATAATCAACTCATTGACGTAAAAATAGGTTAATTTTTTGTTGAACCCTTTCACTCGTTTTCGTATTTAGACCGCGGCATTCTTGTAATGCGTGACTCTTATACAACCATATCATATACGAGACAATTATATTTTTTCATTCTTATTAATATCTCGATCGGTTCCCGGATATCGACAATCATCCCGGTGAAAGGAGATCGCAAAAACGAGGGAACAAAGAGTCATTAGCAATTGTTTAAACATTGCTTTTGAAGACAATTTATTATCATGAATCAACCGGTGACTTCCGTTCTTTAATTTTTAACCTCAGACGCAAAAACAGGGGTTTATAAGTTTCACGTATTTATTTGTGTATCAGTGTGTCTGTCTGTAGTATCGTAGATTCTAAACGGATGGACCGATTTAGATGCTTTTTTGTTTGTTTGAAAGCTGACCTCCGATATTCGATTGCTTATAACTTTTAAACGGCTGAACAGATTTTCATAAAACATAGCTAAAAACACTCGGGATACAATTATTTATGTCTCAAAAAAAACTAAACAAAAATCGGTTCATCGGTTTGGGAGCTACGATACCACAGACAGATACACAGATACACAGACAGACACGTTAAACTTATAACACCCCTCTCTTTTTGCGTCGGGGGTTAAAAATTACAGCCGTTTAAAAGTAATATGCGATGAATATCGGGGGAGTCCCAAAACGTTTAATTTTTGAGATATAACTTAATTAAGTTGTAAACGCATAGCAATGTTCCGAGCAAAAATAGAAAGGACGTTTCATCTAGTAGTGATTCACGCAAACTTTAAAACTAAACAGAATTGTGTATAAAACCTAAAAAAATAGGTAGGACGCGTAAAGTAGGTATATGGATAGGAAATTTCCCTTTACATAATAACTAAATTATTGGGTGACTTAAATTAGTTATCGAAAATTAAGGCTGAGAATCAGCCGATCGAACCGAACAACTTTCCCCTAGGAATATAGTCCAAAAAAAACAACGGGTTGCACTCCGGGAGTGCCAGCAGAAGTGAAAACTTGAACATTAACTTTTTTCTATATTTAATTTAATTTTTTCTATGCTGACACCGGATGACATCTTGACCTTTGCAGTTTTAATTTCCTATAAGAATTTATCAAACAACCCTCCGTGACATCTTGACTTGACTTTATTGTACACCCATCCGCCTTACGGATTTTCGATCAGGGTCATGTGACAGAAACGTGACCCTGACGCGAGTTTAACATTTTTTACCCATACTTCAAAGTGCACAACGCTGCTTAAGAAGTTTTCACTTCAAAAATTATTTCGCCTCCCCATACAAACTGTGCTATGAGTATTAGCTAATAATGCCATTTTTTTTTTAATTGTAAGATGGGTTAACTCTTGACCTCAATCTTGACCTTAAGGTTATAGATGAGGTCGACGATGGAGCGAGTTAACCCAGAAAATACCTATAAAGGCACTAGTACTCCCACGCACCGACGGAACACAGCAAGCTGTTTGGCGTCGGACTTCGGTAGGAGGGTGGTCGCGAACCAGACGGCCCTTTATAGAGCCTACCAAACCGCATGAGACCATAGGACGACACCACAGATTCAGAAAAAAATGAAGTGTCGTTGCCTGGGATGGATAACTCCGAGGCAGGTCTCATTTGTGTTTCCTTAGTCGCCTCTTACGGAAAGAGATGGGGTGGTGTTATTCTCAACCGATCACCACACGGTTAAACATTGTATGAGATGTCGAACTTTTTTTAAATTTGATCTTGGTTCCTCGGGGATAATTGATCAGTTTCATAGGGAGAATCACGTCCTAAATATTATCAATCTTGAAGATGAAACGGAAGTTGAACAGAGAAAGCAATAGGTAAAACACTCTATTTAGAAAAGGTAATAAAATATTTAGTAAACTGTGAAAGAGACACAAAATATTATAAGTTTTAACGGCCACTTGACAAAGCAACTGGATTGAACGGAAGTAATCAGATTAGCAAATAAATAAAACACCGTTCTTTGATTGGCAATAAAAATTAGCTATCCGAATAACTTAAAGTAGACGATTTGGTCGATTAAGACATAAAAATGTCTTAAAGGAATTTCGGAGTTTGCCGTTTTATCAATTCATAAATCTAAAATGATTATAAATTTAATTAGCACGCTGGAATATTGGACTAGTGATATCACGTTTATACACCCTGACTTTTATTTAGTTCTCGAAATTTTAGTTTGTAAAGCTTTCGTAACTAAACAATAACTAAACAAGTTATGGTATCGATTGTTCAGACAAATTGTTTAGAGGAACTTTTTTTGATATGTTGAACTAAGTATTTTTCATGTTTTTATTTTTAGAAAGAGTTAGTTGGAATTGGTAATCAACGGTATGTTTTATGCTTGGTCATAATAAACAAACTACAGTTATCACCACGGAATCTACTAAACCTAAGGTTCGATCCCCAGTGGGGGCAAACATTTGTGTAAAAAGCAGATGTTTATTCTGGGGTCTTGGGTGTTTGTGTCTGTCTTTAAGTATGTTCCGAGGGAGCATATATAAAGATTTAGTTTATTTATTTATATCTGAAAATATCGATCTCTACATTTTGTTAAACCTCCATTTTCGTACTTACACTGCTCAAATAAGTGGTTAAAAGGCATTGGGTGCCTCAAAGATAGTTGAAGGTTATAAAAGCACTTTATTTCTCGAGACGTCGCATTAAATGTTCACACCGTGAGGACTTGAGCGTATCATTAACAAATTGCTGACGCTGAAGAGTTTTATTCGCTGAGGCGAGCAGAAAATATACCTATTCTGTAAAGGCGATAAATTAGTAAAATTAAAATTAAATTTAGTTTGCTTCTTCATTTCTAAAAGCCTCTGCTTTTAGAAATGAAGAAGCAAACTAAATTTTGAACACAATTTTGACTTCATGATGATTGTTCTGTTACATTATGTAGACAATGATTAATGAGTTAATGACTTTTCCATTGAAATATTTTGTTTGGGTACGTAATATAATAGTATATACCACCAATGTAATAAGGTTTATAAATCAATAACTAATTCGTTCTTACTCTTATTCGTTGTCTTTTCTGAATACAATCAAGCGGTACAAATCAAAGTAGACAATCATTTACGCGTTTTCAAAAACAGAATTGAGTTTTCAAATCTAGTTGAGTCGTAAAAATCATCTTACAAGGCATAAAGCGGGGTCCAGAATAGCGGCGCGGCGATAAAGACGTCGTCGGTCGTGATAGTCGCGGAGTGTGGATGCGTGTACGCAGCCTCACCAATAACAATAAATTTTGACTGTTTGAAGCGCCGAGTGGACACTGCGCTCATTTACTAACCATACTTTCGATCGCAACTGGCTGCTTATAATATTTTGGTAGTGGTTTGACCGTAGCTCTAAAGCTTATTAGTTTGAAGATGAATAAGTAGTTACCTGCTCTTACTGGTTTCCTGAATATGCACATGGACATTTAAACGATTATCTCGAAACCCTCACAATGGGAGTCCCTGGTATTTGATTTTATTTTGTGTAAGAAGTAACCCTTAAAATACATTTACACAACGTTTGTGGGTGTATCTGTGAAAATCATTCATTCTTTTAAAATTGTGCTCCAATTCACTTGTTTCCTTATATAATGGTGTTTTTGCAAGTATGGCCGATATTCAATTTTAATTTACCATCGAGTGATAAAATTATGCCGAGACAGATTTTGACAATACGCACGGAGGTCAGTGGTGCGCTCTGAGCTCCTGTCACGCAGGCGCAATGCGACGACCACGATTGTGTGAACCGGCGCACAAGCATATCACTCCGATTCTCAGCTCTTAACATCTTTAAAGCGGTGCAATCAAATAAATATTAAAATACCTTACGATTTGATCACACTTTTAACGAGCCTTGCCAGAATATCACCCTTTTTGTTTTTGAAATACAAACATTCAGAAAATTAATAAGCTACATGTTACGGTTGCTAAAATCGTATTGATACACAAAATACTTACTTAAACGTCTTTAAATTCATTCGGTTTAAATTAAACCATCAATATTGTATCTGGATATACTTGTTAATATTTTTCACACATTTCTTTACAAAGCAGCAAAAGATATGACATCATTCGCACATAAAATTCGAATATTATTCATATGCAAATTGGTTGAGCAATCATAACATAAGTTCTTTAATACGATCGGGAGTGCCTGAACGGAGGCTAATAAAATGATGTCTTCTCGTAATAAGTGGAGTCAGGGGCCCCGATTCTGTAACTTATGTTTTGTGTCGATGGAATGGTCGCCATTTTATCCGTTCAGGTGGAGAAATTTACCGTTTCTTCCCTTTGGCACAACTGCTTGGCACAACTAGTAGTGTCATGGGAAATTTTATTTTCCTGTGACTTTACTGATAGTGCCAGGGGTAAAACAGCATTTCCAGTGACACTACCGAGTCCCAGTAGTTTCACGTATCTAATTATAGAGTGCCAACCTTCAAAAACATAATGATTATATATAAATAAAATTGATAGCTATATGGGTAAGGCGGTATTTTTTTAAAATTTTTCCACGTGACCGTTGTCTTTTAAGTTTTTTTCTATCTGTATGATAACAAATTGGGCTATTATTCGTTTAATACTGTATAACGATATGTAAGCTTACAAGGGCAAAAGACAAAATAATTATTAAACGAAAATTCTGTTAGAAAAAATAGTTTTATATCAAAAAGTGTAGGTATGTATGTATGTTAACTCTTTAATGCAAACTCTTATAGACTAATACAAAAGTACATAGTGGTGTTTTTTCTTAGAATTTGCTTGTTTTTTTAGAACTTAACTGATTTTCTGTGTCACTGTGTGTTTCTATTTGACTTTATTGTACAATAAAGTCAAATAGAAACACACATACATATTATTATATTCATAGTTGGTCTCATACAAAAAGTTGTACGTATTAATGAGTACATAAATCATTTTATATAATCTAATAATGATTATTTAGGTACCTATGTGTTTAATCCAGCCAATGACCGGCAGTGCCAGTTTAATGATGTACCTATTCTACCAGGCATTAAAGTATAGAGGTTGTGCCATGGGTAATTAGGTAGATCACGGGTAATTTTGCTGTATGTGTCCAATGAGCCAATCAAAAAGTAGTGTCACGGGAAAGTAAAATTACCCTTGACACTACTGGTTGTGCCAAGCAGTTGTGCCAAAGGGAAGAAAAGAAATTTACAACTATTTATAATACATCTAATGACGGCTGCTTTGACCGGTGGCGCTACCGCCAACTGAATTTTCAGTTGCTAGCTAGTTTGAAACTTTACGTTCGGTTTGCGGTGGCGCTGCTGGTCGGGGTGGTTATCAACAAACATTTGAAAATTAAATAATTCTCAATTTCGCCACCTGAACAGATAAAATAGCCTCCATTCCATCGACACATAAATTACAAAATCGGCGCCCTGATCATTTGCCAATCGAAATTAGACTTACGGAATATACAGAGGGTACCTACATATTAAGTTACCGCATCCCTGCACTCTGTGCTGTGGCAATAAAACAGTTTTGCACTGATAACGGGGTACACAAAATCTTGCTTCTGTACACAAAGCCTGGTTGAGCATAAGTAAATAAAATTGTAAAGCAAATGACAACAGATTGAACAGATGGTAAAGGTAAGTAAAGCTTTGAAGCTTAATTCGAAAGGAAAAGGCATTGGTCTTACAAATTTATTTATTAAATGTAGAATTTGTAAGTATTTAAACTCCTATTCAGGCATTCATGAATTTTAATTTTTTTTGTCATAAACCCATATACGCCACCGAAAATTACTTGGCGAAAATTAAGAAGGTACATAAGCTCACTAAGCTGAACAACTTACCTCAAGGAACATAGGCTGAAACTGGAGCGATCAACTGTTGCTTTAGTATGAGATGTCGAAATTTTTTTGAGAATTTCATAGAGGTTTCTTGGGAAAGTTGTTCAGCTTCTCGGGGAGAACCAATTAACTTTACGTAATTTCAGAGTTTGATTTTGTTTGAATATTTTTGATTAAATTAGTTCGTAAAACTGAATTTAAATGTTCTAAGCAACATCTAAAACAAAACGTATCTCCATAAAGCTCGTGCAATCAGTAACTGTGTCAATTGTCAACTGCTGAAAGTTATTCGTTTCATGGTCAGATTTAAATCCTTAAAAGTTACCCCATACAACCATTTAAATTATGAAATAAGTGGAAGCCAATCTAATAAGATAAAGCTGCAGACTAATAAAATTCAAATAGCTTAATTTCTCAAGTAAATCATAGGAAAAAAACGACGATATCTTATTTTCCCATAAAACCATGAGCTGATTCAAAATGTAAGCACATTAAGTTATCGGTCAAATTATCTCGTCGGAGTGACAATATTTATTCGTTTCTCACTCGAAGGGTCCGGGTCCGGCGAGTGGAGTGTTCCTCCCAATTAGGTGGTTATTGACGTTTTACTGTTATCACTGTAATCTTCGATCAATGGCCCGTATTAATAGGGTCAATACCAGTTTTAAGGTTTAATAAATACGAACCTAATGGTTGCGTCGACTATTTGAACCCATTTAAATAAATAATGTGTTTCAGTGATCCTAAATGTTTGGCGAAACTGCATTATGGCAATTTTCAAATAAGTTGAACAACATTCCAACATTGAGGTAATATAATGCATTCCATACAAAAAAAACGGAATTCTACAATTTTATGTACAACCAGTCCTTGGGGAAAGTTGTTCAGTTTTTTTGCCTAATTCTTATTTTTAACTAGCTGACCCGGCCAACTTCGTAACGCCTTTTTTCCATATTTTCTCACTTTTTAAACCTTCCCTAGACTTCCACGAATATTTCAAGACTAAAATTAGCCAAATCGGTTCAGCTGTTTTCGAGTTTTAGCGAGACTAACGAACAGCAATTCATATTTATATATATAAGATTTTCTCTAGCCTATCTGAACATTTCTATTAGTTATCATTTTTAGAATTCCGTGCTAAAAAGTAATCCATATGCAGCCACTCTGTCTGTATAGATACCCTACTTCAGCAACTACGCATGTATATGCAACTTATCAAATTACATTGCAATTTTATGAAATATATACATACCTGAATGAAAATAAAGATAAAATTACCAACTTGTACGTAGTTAATTGTTAAATTATTATTATTAAAAAAATATATTTGTATGGAACCCTGATTCACACTTTTCCCTTTTCTGTTTAAATTATACACAGTACAGTCAATTCAGAAAGACACAAAACGTTCATTTTGATGCCTACACTACAGATTCGTCGATATTGTGGCTCAGCCTAAGTCGACATTTATCCGAAAAAGGGAAGCTGTTAATAGAGTCATTCAACGTTACCGGCCGAATTATCTACAAAGCGAGCAGTCGGTGTGTCGGTCGGAAATATAAATTTATTTGGTGGTTGTCCCCGGACACGGGCGCCCGCGCCTCTATCTCGCCGCGTAATCTTGAACATTGGCGTTAAAGAATTTAAATTATACGCCGATACAAATGAACGGGCGACCCTGCCTTATTTATTGCCTTAATCC
Organism: Aproaerema taeniolella; assembly: GCA_949987775.1. NCBI lineage: Eukaryota > Metazoa > Arthropoda > Insecta > Lepidoptera > Gelechiidae > Aproaerema > Aproaerema taeniolella. The sequence continues at coordinate 7,980,672 of OX465243.1, read as the reverse complement.
AAATTATATCGACTAGGCTTTTTGAATATTAAGCGTATCATCACGTGATTTGTACTGTTGTGGCGATGGTGTTATTGGATTATTATAAAACACATTACTACATCATTGCATGTGTATGCTACGTAGTAAATGCTGCATATTAAGAAGCAGTATTGAGTGATCCAATTGAAGAAATAAAAATATATATTAAGGTGAGAAGGGTGTTGAATGAAGTCGTTGCACTTGCATATATCAAGCGAGCCGTCAACTTGGCACTATAAATTCCAATTACTAATATTTCTCTTTGCGGGCACTAATTAACTGCAGCAACCAATTCACGCATGCGTATGCGCATCGATCGGGACCCGCCTGAAGACACCATTAGTCTTACTACTATACCTTCTTCTGTTACGTAGACCTCAGAAAATAGAGAATGGTTCAATATTTATGTCAAACGTAATAAAGTACTTTATCAACTCATAGCATTATTTGTTTTTATATCCTGTCGATTGCAATTTAATATTTTTTTGACTCGGATATTTGCCACGTTGTCTGTTACGTCTTGTCATGAGTTACTATCGGTTTTGAGAATTAGGGCATCTCAACAAAATATCGAAAATTTGTTGATCTAATTACTTTGACAAAACTCACACAATTCTTGCAATAAACATTTAAATGCATAAAATTAAATTAAGAACCAAAATCTAATGAAATTAGTAAACCTATCCTTACACATATGTTTTTTAAGCAATTGGAAAGTTTCACCAATGATAAATAAATTCGACTAAGGACATAACTACTACATAAAATAACTAAGTCGCTAAGCAGCTTTTCTAAAAATTAATACTTTCGAACAAGTCTGTATCTGTTTTTAGGTCTATAAATTTGCGGGAATTTATTACAGGACATCTTCATCTCAAAGCCCATATACTAATTCCAAAGAAGCAATCAACTGTATTAAAGCAATGGCTTCAGGTGTAAACTACGCAATTTCATTTAGAGTGCATGCCAAACCTGCCACTTGCCTTGATGTATAACTAGGAAACGAGTTATTATATTTTATATTATCTGAACAGATGCTTTTGAAGGGTTTATTCTTAGAAAGTTTATTCTAATCTCGAAAAAAATATTAACCCATACGTCAATGTTACTATTAAATATAATAAGTACTTTATTTTTTTCTCCAAATCGAATCAGCAATTAAAAATAAACTAAACAAAACAGAAATACTTAAATCTTCGAAATAAACTGCACTTCACTATATCTAAATAAAATATTGTTTACGGCCGCTACTGGGACCTAATGCGAACCTTTCGTTTTTCTTCCAAAAGCTTCTTCAGTTCGTCTATTTCTTTAACATTTAAAGGTTCCAAATTACAAACAGGCTTCGGTTTTTGTTGTTTTCGTACCATTGCTTTCTCTTCAGCATAATTTTGGTTATACTGTTTCAGATCTTCCAATTTTTTCTTCTCCGCTCTATGTCCTTCTTTGATTGATGCTTTTCTTTTTAATAGTTCATCATTCAGATTTATTTTGTATGAAGCAAGTCGCTCCTGTAATTCCGCTAGAGACATTTCACATAGTAAACCTACTCCTGATGATTCAGTTAAGTCAATCACTTTGGGGATTCTCGCTTTTTTAGCTATTAAAGACAATATTTTAATTTCCTTAATTATCTTTACTTTTCGTTCCAGCTCTTCCTGTTTTGCTTTCATTACTTCCGCTATTCGCATTTCTATTTCTTTTTTAATAATATCCGCTTTTTCTTTATTTTTAGAAATTATGTTATTCTTTTTTTCAGCAATATTGAGATCAGTTAATGCTCGTGACTCATAGCCACGACGTTTGTGTTCAAGCACTTCCTGTTTCCATTTTTCGATTTCTTCATTCCACACCTCTCTTTCTTTAAGGTACTGCTCATACTTTTCTCTGTTCTGATTTTGTATTTTTTTCTTAGCTATTACCGCCTCTTCAAATGATAAAAGGCCCAAAAGATGTTTTCTTTCCACTTCATATTGATGTTCTCTTTCCGTTTCTATACGATCGTTTTCGATCAAGGAATCTATTTTATGCACATTACAACAGCAAGAAATCAAATTGTTTATCCATTGAAGTTCTTGTTGTTCATTAGTAGCAATCATTTTGTTTATTCTTTTCACAGTAGCTACGTTTTGCCTTACTGTGACAGGAGGTAGAGGACTTTTATATCTTGGTTTCATATATTTCATTTCAGCTTTTTTCACATGTTCCACAGAAGTATTGAGGTTTTGTTTTGGTCGAGCAAAATTATACTCGTTATTTCTTACTATATTTAATAGTTCGTTGGCTTTTTGCTTATTTTTTTCGTGAATTGTTTTCAACCGCCTGTCAATAGCATCTTTTGTAAGCATCTTCTTCCCTTTATTCGTATAAGAATTTGGTGGAGTATTAGGTATAGGAGGAAGAACTGGAATCGTAGAAGGTTCTTTGGGCTTCCGGTTTAAAACGTTGGGATGTATAGGTACAGTAAGAGGTTTTATTTTTCGTTTTTCAAATTTATTTACATATTCTGAGTAATCGTGGTCCATCTCACTAATATAAGGTTGCCAAATAAATAGGGGCCCAATTATCTTTTCTGTTATATAGCTTGCATCATAATGGCTCTGTGCCAGTTGGGAAATGTAAGTCAAAACCTCATTATTGCTAAATATTTTTGTAAAGTTATATAACAGGTTCTTACTTAAAGTGAATAAAGTTTTGTATAAAAACGGCATGTCTTTTGGAGTAATTTGAAATATGATACTGTGTAAAATAATAGTAAAATAATCTTGGTCCTCGTCAGTAATAGTTTTAGCCAAACGTGCCACTATTTCATTCAAGAAATCTCTGTGTCTTTGGAGGCTTAAAAATGTCTCGACTAACCAACTCAATTTACCTTCTTCTACATTTTCAGGCCACTTCTCAATATATTCTTTCATGAACTCATGTGCCGTAATTTCATGGAGTTTATTGAATTCTAAGCTGAGGGCTCTTAGCTGCTTGATATTTGGTATAGTGTAGTAGAAAACCATTTTCTCAATTTTTTCAAATTATTTTATCTTATAAAATTGTCCAATGATAACATGACAATATGAAAACTGTGTGTAAATTCAATTCTTGAGACCCATCTGCATTTTTGATCGACTTGACATAGTTTGTTGAATTCTGGTTGAATTGAATTATTTATAAAAATTTTCCGCATATGACAAAACTATTACAGGACAAGCAGAGGTCGAGGACAAAACATGTGACGTGTTACAAAATCCATTTTGACATTTGTTTTGATTTTTTGTTTAAATTTGACAAAATATATTAAAAAGGATGAATTAAAGATTTGATATGACAAAAGAGACTTTATTACACAATCAGAAGCATACTAGTATAATTTATAGTTCTTCTGTGATCATGAGCTTGAAACAGCTCCAAAATCTCGGAAGTTTTCACGAAATGGTGAAAACAGTGAAAATAGTTTATCTGTTTTTTTTTAAACCATCGAAAATATACAGTTATTTAACTGCTTTTATGTTATGATTTCTTAATGGAACTCCATAAAAGATAGAAATAAAGTTTTTGTTTGTTAGTGCAAAAGAAAAACAGGCTTCCTTATCTGTGGTTTTCATAAAAACACTTGCTTGCTTGTCGTTTAGGTATAATCAAGTCCCTATGTGGCGAACTTGACTAACCTTGGTGTCAGAATTTTCAAATGACCAAATGGCCTCTGAACTGGTTAAATGACTGTAACCCATCACCAACAGCTGGGTCTGTCGGCTTAACGTGCCTTCCGAAGCACGGAAACGCTCGTGATAAATTGCCACTTCGGTCACGCATCAGGTTTTCTGTCTCTGTGTACGTTGCTTTACCTCACCAAGCGTTTCATAAAAAATACACTAACACTAACTACATATAATCTACTGCGGGTAATGCTAATAAGTGGTAATCCTATCTTGTACTTTCCGGATGACGTCTGTGTATAAATTCTGATTCTGTAAGTTGTGAATGAGAATTTATTGTTTTGCTTATACTTCAATAATGAATTAGTAGTAAAGGCAGGAACTCATCAAATTATGATGAGTCGACGTCATGATGTAAGTATTTAATTGGGTAGTGAGTGTGCTTTCGCCGGTCGTCATTAATCAATCAGCCTGAGGAAGGCTATTACAGACAGGTCGACACCTCGGCCAGCCTTCCCGAGGCAAAGTGCAAGTCACACCGCAGTCATCGAGCCTTCTTTCAAATCATGTAGAGCATCAGCAATCTCAAAAAACGTTAAACGGGTAAGATTATTTTTAGGGATCCGCTGAAAAACAGCCCTCACTTATACAGGGCTTTAGGTAAATCTCTTTCAACCTCTCGGGTGGTTAATCAGTCCATGAAACTGAACAACTTTCCCCAAGGAACATAGTTAAAATTACGAAAAAAAAATTTGATCTCCCATACAAACTTCATCAGCATAATAGCGCATTTTGTATAGGAGAAAAAAATATTTTTTTCGTATTTTGACCTACGTTCCTTGGGGACAGTTGCTCAGTTTCAACCCAAGAGGTTGAAAGAGATTTACCTAAAGCCCTGTATGGGGTCACTTTAAATTAGTTACCGAAAATTAAGCTCATTAATCAACCCACGATACTGAACAGCTTTCCCAAATAGATCTGTAGCCCGGGGACATTTATATTACAAAAAAGGTTACCGTTTGTCTTTGTGAAATTAAATATTATAGATTTCGCAATTTTAGGTATATACTAAAAGTAACCATATGTAGTGATTTTTTTTTACGTTTTTGAGTTACCGTTTCAAAATACAGGGTGATTTTTTTATCACCATCAAAATGTTTCTTACGGTGTCAGTAACGTAACAGAACGTAATTAAAGAAGAAAAAAATTTTTTTCCAAAATTTTCTGATTTTGATACCCCTTTTTAACGCCTTAGAGGATGAATTTTGTAAAACGCAGAAACACGGGTGTCACAAATTGTATTGAAGAGTACTATTACCAAGTTTCAAGTCAATTGGATGATGTTATTTTTTTTCTATACTAAAATTTTGAATTATTTTCATGCTTCAGACGATCTAGCTTGAAATATTTATATGAAAAGTAGAAACAAAAAAATACGGGTCTGTTTAATTTTTATAAAGTTTACGGACAAAATTATAAAATGTAATTGAATTTTAGAACACATTTGCTCGTAAAGGGTCTCTTATTTTACCAATTTCAATATCGTATTGTATCTCATTACGTACTTGTCCGGTAATGTAATGTAAAACGGACGGTATCAAGATGCTCCGTCTAAAAATTAACGGTAGGTACTTTTTTAAATCTTAGGAAAGAGTTTTTATGTCAGAAAAGTGGTCAACATTTTATGAATAAAATTAACTATGATGAAACCTTCCGATCAGTATGATAAAACAGGATGATTTGTTTTTTCGTGTACCGTGTTCGATTCCCGGTTCAACCAGGCAATTATTTAAAAATGTATGAATGCAGTTTAAATTGTTTTTAAAATTAAAATGAAGTCTTCTTTCAGTAAAATGTCCCATCTATAATAAGTAATAAAGGTAGTTTCCCTCCGTGTGGCATAGCCGTGGGACACCCTGTATATGGAGATTTTTTAACTTATCAGTACAAATGGTTACGGCGGGTTACGGTCATTAAGACTTCACTTTTAGTATATAAAATCGCAAAATCTACCACGTTATTTTTTAATTAGTACGCATATTTTTTGTCCGTAAACTTTATGAAAATGTAACATACCCGTATTTTTTTGTTTGATATCGTTTCATATAAAAAATTCAGGCTAGATCGTCTGAAGCATGAAAATAATCAAAATTTTTGTATGGAAAAAAAAATAACATCGTCCAATTAACTTGAAACTTGGGAATAGTACTCTTCAACATAATTTTTGACACCCGTATTTCTGCGTTTTACAAAAATCCATCCTCTAAGACGTTAAAAAGTGGTATCAAAATCTGACAATTTTGGAAAAAACATTTTTTTCCTCCTAATTTACGTTCTACACCGTTACTGACACCGTAAAAAAAATTTGTGTACTGATTAAAAAGTCATCTATATAATAATTTCACAAAGACAAACGGTAACCTTTTTCGTAATATAGATGTCCCCGGGCTACAGATCGGACAAATAGGTTGAAATTAGGTTAAAGTGTTAAATAGGTTGAAATTTGAAGAAAAAAATCTCCGTATAACTTCTGTGGGCAGCTGATTTGCTTTTGTATGGGAATTTTATATGGGTCCCTTGAAGAAAGTTGTTTATCATGTTCTCCTCTGAAGTTACGGTAACTAACCAATATGAAATTCTTAAAAAAAAATATTTGGAAGATTTACAGCCAATAAAAAACTATAGATATTTGTTCTAAGCCAATTACAAATTGAATTTTATATAGGTTTTCTTAAGGAAAGTTGTTCAGTTTAATACGCATAATGGCCCCCTAAAGCTTAGCCAACTAATTTAAAGCCACTACATAGATTACCTAGTATTTATGGTTGAAGGAAGAAGATATTTTTAACGCAGAGGCTTTCAGTGATTATGAATGCGAGAGGCAATTGTTTTTAGGTGAAATATTAATTTATGGGAGGGCACTGTTACAGAGCCAGCTGCGAAAACAAGGTGTGTTTCAGTAGAGGATACGCCTGCTTTACTCCTCAGCTTGCTAATTGTTTCCGACAAAACACCTCGGAATGTAGGCAGCATTATTTACCATTTATATAACAAAACAGTTGTATGGAAATCCCGTCACTTATTTTAATATACGTTACTCAATACAATAATTTAATTAACCATGATAAAAGAAGCATCTGACAGAATATCTTAATAGCCCAAATTAGAAAGGTAAAAGGGAAATAAGTACAATGGTCGAAATAACACCGCATTTGAAAAGTATTGTATTCTACTATCTGAGACGTGAGAAAGAAGCTTATACACTGGCGGTACTTAATTAGGGACGATAATTTGACATGCCCTGACAGCTAATATGATGTTGAAATTGATTTGTGTTCGAAGTTGAATTAATTTTGACAGAGTCAATAAGCCACCGCGCCCTCATAGGTGAGAACACACTTGGCTCATGAGTTGTAATTATCATTTGTGCCTGTAATAGAAAATGTATCATCATGTCTACTTAATTCAAAGCCATAGTTATGCCTATAAGTGTGATATAGGTAAGTTCGTTAAAGAAATGCATTTGTAATTTAAACGGCTGGTTTGGTCGAGTGGTATTGGTGCTGCCTCTTGATCGACAAAATATTTGTGTAAAAAGCAGATGTTTGTTCTCGGGTCAGGGGTGTTTGAGTCTGTCTTTATGTATGTTCCGAGGAACCCTACGACACAAGGAAAAACTTTGGTCCTTGGTGTGTGTAATATTTATTTATTTAAGACTTCGTAATACCAACTTTCGGTACCTATACAATAACAGCTGCTTTTGAAAAAACAGTTACTAAATAGCGTTGTCCTAAAATTGAATCGTTTCCATAATATACAACAGAAAATAGACAGAAAATAGAAATATGCTTACACCCATGTTCAATAATAATAACAATAAAGATTATCAGCAATATTAATGAATAATGTAATTAATGACGGATACAAAGTTAGTGAACATTAATACTGTTAAGACATTGTACAGAGGTCAGCAAATCAGGTTACCCCAATTCATTGGAAAACCGCTCTTATCGAAAGAGCACAATGCATGCATGGGTAACTTGATGTGCGGCCCTCTGTAATATAAAGACGTGTAATAAATGGAAGCTAAAGAGCATTAAAGAGCTGCCATACGATACGCAGAACAAAAGTCTTGCCTTTTGAAACAAAAATGGAAGTGTTATTAACTAAGCCCACCTAAGGAGAGACTCCATCAATCTCCTGATCGTACTGAAGACCTTAACAAAGAATTATGGGTCTTTATGTATGGGCGCTACTATGTAGAGAATTATTACTTCGATTTAATGACCACCGTGATTAGACATTATCTCCCGATGGCTCTATAGCTTTATTACATAAATCTTAGAACCGAGGCCGTAACGAAGAAATCTTTAAGTATGTTTTACTGCTCATTAAAATAGGCTTCATGATAAATATTGTGAAAAATACAAGGATACATATATCACGTTAACGCGGGATTGACGTCACTGCCAACCGTGAAAAAACCGAGACAACCGACAGGATTAATTTGACTAGGCAGCGCTACAGTGCCTCTCAGAACAATAATGCAGCACTATTTGATGGGAGCAGCTGCATTTCAAATTTAGTGTTTTTAAACTAACGCGTGAGGGATATTCAAAAATCGTTTGATTAAAAATCGTTAATATGTTTCGCCCTTGTCATCATAATCTACTTCGTGGTATGAGACGGTAGTTCTCTGTACGCTACACAGATGGCGCTAACCTACACACACGACGTGATGTGATTCGTAAGGGAATTATAAATTTCGCGGCTTGACTTAAAGGAACGATAGCTTAGTTGGTTAGAGCGCCAGCAGCTCGAGTATGATGCGTGACAAATTCGCGCGGCACGCCACTCGGCTAACGGTGAAACTTCACTTTGATTGCACGAGGGTCCCTGGTGTTGTCAATGTTGACATTTTGACATAGGACCGCCGGAGCACATCGGCGGCCCTATGTCAAAATGTCGGAGCACATCGCCGAGCACATCGTGCTGGAGCTGCAGAAGATCTAATCCTGGGGTCGTGGATTCAAGTCCCATTCGCGCCGAACATTTTTCTTCCCTAAAATGATTTAGGCATTTCAAATTTTGCATTCTTTGTACAAATATATGCACTTAAAAAACAGGAAATCAGAAGCATAGGTACATCAGGGTTTATAAATGAATGGAAACTTTATTGCATAAAGATTTGAATTATCTAAATAAATACACTTAAATCTACAAAACAAATTGCATAAATTAGAAAAAACAGTAAGTAGATTTTATTACCACATAAAAATAGGTTAATGTGTAATCTCTTTTATGTCATGTTATAGTTATTTGTATGTTAAAACTAAAATATCAGGTCCTGTCCAGACTGCCCTCAGTTTGCTGTTGCTGACCTATTTGCGGTCTGAAGAATTTATTTATTTCTCACATTTCATTTTTAGCCCCGACCCAAAAAGAGGTGAGATATAAGTTTGACGTGGCTCCTAAACGAATGGACCGATTTTTATGTTGTTTTTTTTTGAAGGCCGGAATGCTCGAGATGGTTTTTAATTATTTTTATCAAAATTTGAAAGTGGTAAGTTATGAATACAGAGGGTGATACATTTTTATTTTATTTTATAATAACATTCTATCAGCAATCATCCCAGCATTCATATCCTTCTTTTTCACTTTGAAATCATCTCTTAATTTTTTTTTGTCCTTCCAATACTTTCTTTATTCTTTGCATGGAATTAGAAAAGCGGTAAGTTCTTAACCTCCATTTTTTAAAAAGTTTATACTAATTCCTCTTTTAGTCACATGCGCATGCATATCATCTCTCCTATTTCCTTTAATTAAAAACTTGTTTTAAGTATTAAATTAATTTAAGAAAAATAAGCACTCTTTTTTAGATGAAAACAATGTAAAAGATGCTGTTCGTTCTCCGTCTGAGATACTAAAGTTTGACGACCATGATGTTATTTATTTGTTTAGTAATTTATATAAGGTTAGTTACTGTTTTATTGACCGCATTAAATCAAGCCCCAATAAGGCAGCCATTCATGTTTATTTTTACGAAGTTTCTGCTTGGCTTGCCCAATAAATTATTAGCTTGGTCACTTTTATCACGGGCCATGGAAACATTTACCGAACGTTAATAGACGTGTGGATTGACTCGTTGGCTTAATGAGGATTCAACGACAATCGAGCACAAAATGAGATACGCAGATACTTAAAGTACTTAATAACACCTTACTCAACAGCTACAGTAATTACTTACAAGCAACCCATTGCTTTCAGTCGCGCTGCATATTACTCTTTGTCAGAATTATTTTAAAGCTATAATTTTAGTGCAAAAGCTCATTGAGTGATCAACCGCGGTATCCTTTCAGTTTTATAAAGAGCTGTGTAATTTGCTCGGGAAAAATATTGTGTTTGGAGTTTGATAAATGAGAAACATTAAACGCGTGGCATATCCACATTAAACTCGCGTCAGGCACAAAGTGGCTGGACTCGCTCAGGGTTTATTGATTGACAAGCGCAGACTCGGATTAAATTCTCGCGACTCGGCTCAGGCATTAGCTTTACACGGCCTCAAAAATACATTCCGCAAAGAGTATCTCTTTCTGAAATGAGAACTCATTAAAGTGGCAAATAAATTTTAAATACAAACAGCTAATGGCTATCGACACGAGAGTTGGGCGCACACTTAAATTTGATTAAGCGGATCGGGTTATAAATCTAAATTATAATCGCTAGGAAAGCATTAACAGGTGGAAACGAAATAATTACGCAGTTATCACAAGATAGACTTAAACCTGTCTTGTGTCTAAGCCAGTGGGTTTTCTCATTAATTAGTAATTTATTAACAAGTTGCAGCAGTGATCAGATAAATTGGAATATTGACGGTTGCTCCTAGCGCGGGCATAAATCTCGTCATAAGATTTTATTAGCCCCAAAAATCTCTGATCATGACGAACCATTCATGTGTAATTGGGATCAGCGGCTCCACATAAAATATGAGTTCTTGGTCTGGAAGGTTTTATAGACCACATAAACACTTTATTGAGATTTTGTCTGCGTCTTTAAACAGTGTTTGTATTTTCTAATCCATGGTTACGTGAGGTACTATTCTTACGCTAAGTACCTACACAAGTAGGTTAGTTATTCGAGTTTAGTCTTTACTATCCTTACTTATGTTATAAATGGGAAAGTGCTTTTGTTTTTTTGTTTGTTGGTCCTCCCTTCACGTCGACTCGGAGTCATGAATCGTTTTGGCTTTTTACATAGACGTAGTTGGTGGCCACTTGTTCACGTGTAGCTAAGTTGCGGGTGGAAAGCTAGTATATATTCATATATATGAATATTATAATAAATACAATATTCATATAAATATTGGGTGACTTTAAATTAGCAAAAATCAAAGATGTGAATCACCCCACGAAACTGAACATCTTTTCCCAATAAATGTAGGACGAAAGATGAAAAAAAAATTTTGCCTCTCTGTACAAAGTTTGTGTGGGAAGCAATTTTTATTTTTTATTTTTATATAGGTTCCTTAAGGAAAGTTGTTCAGTTTTAAGGAGAGAAAACCACTTCACACCTTTAAGTTTTGCTAACCAATTTAAAGTCACCCTTTATAGAACTATTAAATTGACATGCTTCAAATTTTTAGTTGTCGAACAACTCACAACTACTTTAAACAACTTTTTAAAAGTTGTATAAGTGTCAATGTGTATAGTAAAGTATTTTATGAGAGTGAAGTTCAACCGCTCAATGCTCCTGTGCAGGTCCGTGTGCTAATGAATTGATACGAGTTAATTCCAGCAATAATTAGCGAAGGCGTGAATGCGACGCGATACACTCGTTAATTGAATTCCCACCTCGCTGCGCAATGAAATTAAATGGCATTATTAAATCGAAAATAAACTTATTTTTTTGAAATTTGCAATGATTATTACGTCCTTTAATTCTAGTTCTTATTATTGAACAAACAAGATCCCGTCTCATGAGATCTTATTTCGATAGACCTAAAACATTCTCATTGTCACTGCATGCCGTTGGTGGTTCTCTGCCAATGAGGCAAAACCATGTTAAAAATGTATAGACTTTATTTATAGAGAAAGCTGTTTCGTCGCTTCTGTTGTTAGACAAAACATAGCTGCATTTCGGAGCTAAGACAAAGAAGCGCGACACAAAGTTACGTCGGGGTGGCTATTCAAAATTTTCCGAAAGAGTTCCACTTGAGCTAGGCTCATTTAAGCATAAAATTACATTGTCTCTTCGACATTGTCGGGTGGCAATGAACTGCACTTTGACATAAAATCGCTTCGGACGTTATAAATCCATTTCATAGCCTTAATAAAGGATGACGAAGGAATTCGATAGTAGAGCCATCACTTACCTGCCTATCTTCCCCTGGTCCATGGTTAATTAGTTTCTGCTCGACTCTGAGAGCGTACTGACAAGATCCCATCCATCCACTCCAGCAATAACTCAAACTATCTACTTTCGACGAGAGGATAATAAAACATAACGCTCCCATTTTAAGGAGTTAAAGGTAATTGCCACGTATAGTGGTGCTAAATTGTGAAATTAGGTACTCATACATTTTTCTTTTCAATTCTAATATAAAATTGGGCAATTGGCGTTAAATTATGCTAACAAGACCTAACGAGGTGGTAATAATTATGTTCCGTCTTTGCTTTCAAACTTTTGTGTAATCCTTTATAATATACTACTTACGTTTGTCAATCAGGAGCGGTAGGATTCGTTTCGTGGTCGAAGTAATAACCCTCATTAGTTTCAACAAAGAGTTAGTAACAATGTATGTAAATTTGTGAAAGGATCAATCACAAAAAATCCAAATCCATGCATGTAACAGGTGTGTTCTTCATTCCTAATAGCGATGCACCGTAATTATTGACTGCATGTTGTGTTAAAACATACTTTTACTTATAAGAATAAGAAGATTTTCGACTTTCGGTTTTAATGGTACATTGGAAAAAACGTTATTCTTTATGATTTTTTTATGATGTGCTGTAGATTCAGAGTGACAGCTGATCTTTTTTCGTTTTAACTTAAAGTTTCTCTTAAACCGAATAAAAAATGTTATTGTGAAAAAGTGAAATCAATTCATGAGACAAAGTAACTCTTAGAAACTTTTAGTAACTTTCAAAAAAGATTTACTTGGGCAAGTTACGTAGCTATAAGATTTAAAATCAACATACGTACAATAAGTACTTACTGACATAGGAAAGTTTCTCGCAACTGAATGTTTGCGTTTGCCGTTATAATATGGTGTTTTATAAGTAATGTTATGGAAATTATAGTGTTTGTTTATCAATAGTTGCTTCTGCGATTCGCTGCGTGGGCGTGGGTGTTATCTCCTTCAGCATCACCGTCTCGCCACCTCTCGCGTATGGACCGCGCATCTCACAGACATAAATATGTTATTACACTTTTATTATGCTCGGCATAGCCGCGATAACTTGCTTCTACTAAAGATTAAATAGGTAAACTATAGGCGGATATTTTTTATCGAAAACTATTGCAATTTATAATTACGTTTATCCAGGTAATACCTAATTGTTTTCTTCTGGCATTTTATTATAAGGATAACATGCGGAAATACATTAAATTCGGTTCAAGACGCTCCACATAGTTGAGACTTGCGGTTAATGATTAGGCATCCCTATCATGATTTTGGCAAAAGCCTGTCTTTTGCCTCGATAATATCCTACTATGATCATATATTTTTAACACTTATTAACACATTCAATTTTGTTATTGTTTTGTATGAAAAATGGTACATGATTCTTAGATAATTTTGATACGAGTAACTATGCCTTATCTACTTAAAAAATGATGTTATAAGTTTACATTATGTTCGTGAAAGTGAAACTCATTGTATGTAATAAGTATTTATAGGTGTTTAACATACAGTTTATGTTATTATCACCGTTTACAATTCTAGTATTACGTTTACATAAAATACGGAGTTACCGGTTTACAGGTAAATATATCGTGAGCCGCTGATTGCCGTATTGTTGCGCTGGCGCCGCTATACTAGCCTTACGCTTTCATTCGATGCGCGTAATAGAGGTAAGCCGATTGTGAGTATTAAACTCAACTGAAGGGTATTCTGAGAAATATGGCTGCTAATATATGTTTAAAGTAGTTCGTAAAATCGTGGTTAAATAATATTACTTATCTTTAGAAAATTTATTTAAAATGAACCAGTGAGATATGTTCCTGGGTGTACCGTGAAATGTGACAACTTTATAGACACTTCTTTTTAATTTCTATAGAAACCAATCTAAATAACCTTCGTAACATTTTTACAATATTTTTGCTTTTAAATTTTACTCAGGAAAATACATTTTCTGGGACAACAAGTAGACGAGGTTCACAAGAAAATTCTTCAATCCAAACGTTTTTAATATTGATGGTCTTCGTAGTGCAGCTGAACATCTTGTTACTGTTAATTTTATCAAAAACTAGCATTCCGCTCGGAACTTCGTTCCTGTAGGAATTCGGGAAAATCATGTACCCTATGCGAATAATTTTAATGATTTTAATTGTAATAAAAAAAAAAATATTTGTGAATATCTCTCACGCGGGTAAGCGTTTTAAAAATACTAAAATGTACCCTATGTCCATTCCGGATAATGTAGTCCAGTAGTTTCGGAGCCTATTCAATTAAACAAACAAACAAACAATCAAATCGTTCCTCTTTATAATATGTATAGATATACATAGATAGATAATAACATAGGTAGTGCTACCAAAGATGCATAATCATTTTGACGACAAAACTCTTTAAATAATGAACAAAAACGTTTGCTCAACACGATTTCAAATCTCGAGAATTTGAGTAAGATCGCAGCTTGCGCCGGCGCCGGTAGAGGACCTCGTATTTTATTTCTGTTTGATAGCAACACTGATTTATGCTCCCAACGCAATTATACTACTTGTACCCTTATACTCACCGTCACGGGTAATTTTATTACCGCACTATAATGATCAGAAAGTCATAATAAACTACATTTAAATGTCAAACGACTTAATTGTATCTTGGACGATGCTGGTGAATTATTGCTTCTGGTATAAATAGGTATATTTTGGATAAAATTTATTTATTATTTATTTATTTATTAAGAATGGGTTCGCTCTTGACCCACAATCTAGCTCAGGGCAAAGGTGCGGTCGAGGATGTAGCGAGCTCACCCAGAAGAAGCCTATTCACTCGTACTTTAAAGATATTCGGGTTGTATGAGCTCGGAAATACCGACGCCCGCAGAGAATTCCACTCCTTGACAGTGCGCAATACAAAAGATGAAGAAAAGCGCTCAGTACGTATCCGAGGTATCTCGACAAGAGAGGTCTCGAAAATTATTACATACTACTTTGTAAAGTCTAATAAATAAAAGGTTTGAAATAATTATAAGGATCACTTCCGTTGTACTCGCAATGCCAATTTTTATACTTATGTACTTACAAAGATTTCGTGACTATTTTGTTTCTGCGTTCAAAAATTTTATTAAGATAAAAAAAATATTTCAAGGGGCTGATTCTCCTTATGGAACTGAAAAACTTTTGCCAGAAAACCTAAATAAAATTCTTGAAACATATTTTCTTGTCCTTATACAAAGAGACAGGTTAGCCTGATCGCATAAGTTGTTTGGAGGGGCCATTTTTTTAAAATATATTCAACCTATTTTTTTAGGAAAACTGTTCACTTTCGTGGGCTGACTCACATCCTTCATTTTCGCTAACTAATTTAAAGACTACCAGTGTGTATGTACTTAAAATCGTATGTTAATAGATTTTTAAAACGTCGATGCGTCGGGTGTCTGTGCGTGCACAATTAATAAAACAAATCTTTATATATTTTACCTAGAGTTAAAGTTTTGCATTTTATCGAATTTTCAATGAAATAGTTAGGGTTAAAATACAGTATTTTAGTCATTAATGGAAGTTGGATGATGAAGCTGACACCAAAAAGTAACTAGATGGTATACTTACCCGTGTTTCTAAAACTCTCTCTTGAACTGTCTGTTAGCTGCTCACAATTTTTGATTATAAAAATGTAAACTTATTTAGATCGTCACCAAAAAGTAAAAACCTTTAACCCTGCGCTTGTTTGCAAAAAAGCAGCTACTTTACATGATCGTCCTTTATTTCGGAGTGGGATTAAGTTCTTAAATTGACAGCAACGTGGGCTTCTCCTGTAGATTGAAGGGTGCGGTGTGCGGTCCAACCGCTGACTGAGGAGAATGGATTGATGGATGGTTACAGCTTCATCCTGCATCTCTTGACGGAATTACTGACTCAGGCTTCTTGATACTTGGCACTTCGACGGAGTTACTGAAACAAGGGGAATTATTTCAAGTAAAAAAATCGATACATTTATCAAAATGCAAGTATTGAAAAGATAAATGCTATCACAAAGTGAAACATGTTGAAAAATTCTTCTTTTATTGTTTAAGTTACTCTTGATTAGTGTTGATCCTAAAAAAATTAATGTGATTTAAATGATAAAAAATTAAACAGAATAAAGTATCAAACTATACAAGCCCTGATGACATAAGTTTTGGCTCTACCTGTGTCATTCACCGTGCCGTAGCAGGTTGCAACTAAACCCCTTTCAAATGCAAATCGTCACAAACCGACAAAGCAAATTGTCACAAATAAACACTGATCCACTTTTTATAAAAGCAAGATAAAAGCCCATAAAAACTACGGCGGGGTCAGACCCGGCCAATCAATCTAAGATAAAGTTTCTTTTATTGATTTTTTGCTGTCGTCCTTGCATTGTTAGTTCGATTTCGATTGTTATCCGTGAGACTTTTGAGCATATACAAATGTTTCCTGTATAAAGCGAAGCTTGTTACTAATTAAAAGGATTGAAATAGAAAATAACTGTTCAAAAACGTGCAAGATGTTCCTTAACTATTTGTAAAGCTGTGAAGAACTTTTATTATAATTATAATCCTTACTAATATTATTAACGCGAAAGTTTGTATGTAAGTATAGCTGGACCAATAAAAAAAATGGTATGGACACGTATGGAGGTAACTGACACCCGGGATTAATACATAGGCTTCATAATTACCCAAATTCATAGGAGAACAAAGTTCCCGCCGGAGAGCTAGTAACAAAATAAAAGCTAAGAGCTAACTATTAAGAGCGTAACTAATAACTTTTCTTTGAACATTTTCCAATCATATTCTTTCGGAAAACTTAAAAAAAAAACAGTCACTTCTATTATTATTATTATTTGTACCCCTTTGTCATGTGGACCTGAAACCCCTTGAAGCTACGTTTGATATTCATGGAATATGAGTGTGTATATTTTTGATTTGTAAGTTTTTTCATCTAATTTACCAGCAGAAAAAACAAATTAGAGAAATCTCGGGACTTCGGTTTGTTTGAAATTTCGAAAAAATCATCTGTGAACTAACTTTCTAGGTCTAACGGATAATCTTTAACTGATGAATTCTTAATATTCGACTTGAATGTTTGTATGTATTTATGTATGTATGTAAACTCTTTATTGCAAACTCTTATAGACTAATACAAAAGATACATAGATGTGCAAAGGCGGACTTATCCCTGAAGGGGATAAGTCCGCCTATATATATATATATATAATATACATAATAAATAAATCTATGTTCAGACGCACTTACCTACAAGTTACAAAGCATTAGCTATCAGGAGCCGAAGGGAAACCCCAGAATTTTTTACCGACTTCTGAAATGAAGCCAGGGAAGGAGCAGCCCTAACATGTTTAGGGAGCTGATTCCAGAGCCGTACACCTTGCACCGAAAATGATTTGGTGTATGTCGTCGTGGCGTGAGTGAGTGGGCATGAGAAGTGTCAGACTGCGACTAGATCGAAGCCGTCCGCCCGCCCCATCACAGAAAGAGAACTTCTCTTTAAGATACCCTGGAGCGGTAGGATTGTTAAGAGTATTAAATAAAAGAGACAGGATATGAAGATCCCTGCGGAGTCTGATTGGGAGCCAATTTAGTTTGCTTCGATATGCCGAGACGTGGTCAAACTTGCGGAGGCCATACATATACCTAATGCAGACGTTTTGGAGCCGCTCCAATTTGTTGAGAAGATCTTCGTTGCAGTCGAGGAATGCGACGTCCGCATAGTCGAGATGCGGCAATAGGAGGGACTGGGCTAGCATCTTCTTGGTTTCGGTCGGAAGAAAATTTGAAGACGTTTCAGTGAATGAAAAGCAGCAAAAATTTTACGACTGATCTCATCAACCTGAGGGGACCATGACAGTGTACGGTCAAATATGACTCCTAGATTTTTGACAGTTGAGGAATAGGCGATTGTCTCACCATCAAGGACCACACTGGGAAGAACAGCATTAGATAGTCTAGAGATGAAATAGTGACTACCAATGACGATAGCCTGAGACTTAGCAGCATTAACAATAAGCCCGTGACTCCTGGACCAGGCAGAGATGACGCGAAGATCAGAGTTAATAGTGTTTAGTGTTTTGTTTAATGTAGTCATAAACATTACTTCTGAAGATACTATGTATATGAGTTTACCGACAAAGAAAAAGAAGAATAGGGTAATTATATACTGTCCTCTATGTAGAGATCAGTGGCATATATAAATTAACTCAACACTTTTGTGATAAAAAAAGTACAAATTACGTCATAGTGAGTTCAAGTTTTTTTTTTCAAAAAGTTGCAATGTAGTTACTTGCTTATTGACCTTTACGCTTACAGATCACTTACAGATTACGCTTACAGATTACTCTTATACGTCTAACCAACCTTTTAATCTAAATTCAAATATTCAAATGCGTTTTATTAATCACATTACTGGCTGTTGATCTAATAAAATAAAACAAAAATGCTTGGATTTGAATACATCAGTCCAAATATTGATTTAACCCTTAACAGCGGAAGCAGGTGTCCTCGCACGCGTCCGAATCAATAAGTGTTCCTCAGCTATGAAATTAAATGATAATCTCCATTTTTTCCTATTTATACAAAGACTTTAATAAGTACATTTTGAGGTTGGTTCAGGGTTCGTCAACTTTTTTTGGTGCCCTTGTTTTTAAATAAATTGTTTGTAATAAGACTAATAAGACTTGGTAGTTTTTTAATAGTGCAACTCAAGAAACTTTCAATGAAATGAGATATTTCTAAATTAGAAAAAAAAATGTATCCAATAGTTACAATAAATTATAATTATTGTAAGCCTATAGTGTCCCACTGCAGTGGAAAACTCTCCCTTTCCGATTTCCATCGTAAGCAATCTTGGCAGACGAATAGTAGATTATCGGTTTCCAAATACAAAATAAAGCGAGGATGCCCTAAAAAAAGATGAAAAGTCATAGATATAATATTTTTTTGTAAATATTTGTCGACTTTTGTACAAATTAGAAGCCCAATTAAAAATTAAATGTAACTTAAAGAACTTGTAAAAAATAAAAACAAAAGAGTTTATATTTGGCGTTATGTGTAAGAAAACAGAAACACTGTTTTTTAAAAGCGATTATTTCAAAAAGAACGAAAGAAATGTATATCTTTCAAAATGAAATGATTTTTTAAATTTTTACTCTAAGGTAATGTATGTATTTATTTCTTTAGCACTGTTAAATCCATAATAATTTAATCCAGAGTGGGGAACCCCTGCACGACCGCCCCATTACTCATTTTAACGGCTGCCGGCACCGTGAGAGGGTTAAGTCTACGTCACGGCGATACCACGGTAGATACGTGCACCGTAGACGACCAGCAGATGTACGTATAATTGGACCGTATCACTACATTAGCAGCCGTTGTTGTAACGATTTGGATGACAGTCACGCTGCGTTTGAGATTAAAAACTTACAGAAACTAAAAGCATTGTCAATGTTTTTTGCATGTTTTTCGAGTTTCTACAGTTTGTATTTGTGTATTTTGACATTGGTATGCAATCAATCAGTCAATTGATAAGACATTCACTAACTAATTTAATATGATTTTTGCACAATAATATTTCATGCATGGTTTGACTAAGTTTGTTAGTGCAAAATCAATTGCGATAATTATCCCGTAATTTATCTTCAAAGTAAGATTTCAAATGAAAACATTGGCCATTTGGCAGTTTGAAAACTCGGGTCCGCAGCATATGCACCCGTTCGCAGTTGCGCCTTTCGCACTTGCCTACGAACGCAGTTTCATCCGATAAATTTATTTAGCTGATTATTTTGTTATTTGTACTGTCGGCAACAAAAGTATTTGAAATGTTTAAATGCCTTTAAAATTACGTTTTAAAAAATTGCTTGTTTTATTTATCTTAATTGTGTTAAGGTGTTAATTTATACAAATTAATACCTTATAATTATTTCATAATTATATTAATCGATAAAATTAATTTCATAAGAAACTGTACACTTCATAAAATACGAGGTTCAAAATAAAACATAAAATATAATCATGAATTTTAATCAAATACATAAAAATCAACAACTGTAGAATAGTCAAACAAAATTAACAATATATTATTAAATGGGTGAAAATGAAGTACCTATATTTATGGAGGTATTTTCCCCAAGGAACATAGCTTACAATACTAAAATATAGTCAAACTAATTTCCAACCACAGATTGATCCTAAAATTTTAGATAGATTTTATTTTATTTATTATAAGATGGGTTAACTCTTGACCTCAATCTTGAAAAAGGTCATTAGGAGGTCGAGAATTATTTAAATGGAATTAACTAAAAATATAAATAAATTATATTAGGTACTATTTATAGATTATTTATAATATTAGGTACTCAAGTAGCCACAAAATATGCATATAAAAGTAAAGCCAAGTTTATATTCTCTAGGTAAAAATTATTTTATAATAAAAAACTTTTTGTTAACACTTTTTTTGCAACCAGTACATTGAGTAATCCGTCGCTATAATTTTATATCAAATTTATCGGGTGCAACTGTGTTCGTGGGCAAGTGCGAAAGGTGCAACTGCTAACGGGTGCATATGCTACGGACCCGAAAACTCTCTTCACATATCTGAGAAAACTTTTTAACTTATACATATTTACAATTCTAATTATGTATAAGATAAATAAAAAAACAAAACCTTCAGAGACAAGCGACTTTCTATGAAACGCGTTGAAGTCTTTTACATGATCAATTAATTTTGATGTAATTAAAAAAATATATTTTGAAAAATAAAATGAATTGGGTAAAAGTATGAATAAAATTTGGCAACTTCGTGGAACTTTTAAGACATAAGGAGATTCATGATTTTATAATCCACTTTACATTTGTAAAGAAATAAATGTAAGTATTTTCTTTCTTCCTAATTTGGAGATATATGGTCCCTTGTTCGATTTCTACTATATCTACATATATTCACCTATACAAAATCTATGTAGTAAGCCACTGCAAATAAATTCTAGAGTAAAGTAAACCCGTGCTGACATCTACCGGTTTTGTAGACTAAGCATATTGCGCTCAAAAGCATAAATACCCATTATAGTTACATGCGCTTTACTTATGTACTCAAATTACCACTGGAATTGGAATCCTCCTCCATTTTGGTTGAGATACTCTTTTTATTGTTTTTTGAAGTCGGTTTAAAAGAAAGAAGGGTAACCCATCACCTCTGGATTATTGAACATCATCGCTCAAGTCTTTATCTCAGGACTTAATAACCAAGTGATGCTCCACCAAATGCAGACTCCATCGAACATTTTTCACACATGATCCACATTATAAGCACCACGATAAGTCGCTATCGTTCTCGTCAAATCTTAAGTAATGGGGCTATTTGTCGACGCGAGTGTTTTGCATATGAATCGCATATAGGTAATAACAAAGACTGGGTATGGGGTTCTCTCTTTCTTCTTTATTTTAAAACTAGCATACCGCTGGGACTTCGTTCCCGTGGGAATTCGGGAAAAGCATGTACCCTATGTCCATCCTGGATAATCTAGGATTCTAATGGTGATAGATTTTTTCAAATCGGTCCAGTAGTTTCGGAGCCTATTCGATACGAACAAACAATCAAATCTTTCCACTTAATAATATGAATAGAAGATATATATAGATAGATAGAACATAGATATAGATAAACGTATTTTTCAAAATTCATATATGAGGTATAAATTGCATTTAGGGGGCGATTCTACCCATGAAACTAAACAACAGCCGTGTGAAATTGTAGAACAAAAATCGACTTCTCATACTTTAAGGCAATCAGCTGATCGATCTAAAGTTGTATAGAGAAGCAAAAACATTTTTCATATTTTGGCCGGTATTCCTGGGGCAAAGTAAAATACAATTAAAATTCGATATACATTGCACCCTCATAACTAATACTATATTATTTTAACTCATAATGACTACGCAATGTATACCGAATTGTAATTGTATTTAAAAAATTTAAGTTTTAATACAGGGCCCAGTTTAATGGGCTGATTGACATCCTTAATTGGTAACTAATTTAAAGTCATCCAATATATTAAAATAAATAAATAAAATATTTAAAGAATACATTGACATTTGATTTTATTTTTATGTTTTGTTTTTTTTGTGGTTTGACATTTACTGTACTCATAATTTTTAATTGTTCACATTGTTCACAAATTTTTAATTATTTAGACCCATTATTATTTAGTAATGTTTGTATGCCAGGCGGTGGCCGAATATGACAGAACCACATTTTAAAATAGTATTCAGCAAATAAATGATTTGATTGAGTACAATCAGTAAAAAAAAGACCGATTAGTATGTTAATATTTTTTTAAGTACAGAGGTAGACTACACGCACGGTTACTACAAGGGATCTTTTCCAACCTAATAGTGAATTAGTTCTTACTAATTCCTCTTGGATCGCCTCAGTGTTTTTCCCATACAAACAGCGTCCCCTAAACGTCAATTAATCCCTGTGAAATTTTGGTATATAGTGACAGGAACACAAAAAACTAGGTCCGTACGTTTTGATTTTTTGAAATTTTTAGTAGACAAAAAGATATTTGAGACTAAAAGTCAGCATTTTTCGCCAAAAAAAATTCAACATTTAAGATGTGACTGTTTAAAAACTAAGAACAATTTTGGAAAAAAACAAAACGTACGAACCTCGTTTATACGCTTACAAATCAATAGAGACACGTAACGTACGATTTCATTAAGTTTTTGGGGTAGGAATTCATTGACGCCTAAACTCATAATTTTTGAAATAAAACTTGGCATTTCGCCGGAAAGCTGCAATTGTCCCTTTCGCACAAGTCTGAGGCGGGTGGTCAACATCGAGACAGCATGAAAAACTACTGAGACGCTAGTCCAAACTGAGACGCTCCTCCCTAATATACAAATTGCTTTCTGCCCGTAATTTCCTTCACATGGAAAAGTCGAGCCCCCGAAACTAGTATTCCACTCATCCAAGATCTTAGGCTAATGTGTATTTGATCAAACTACGTACCTAGTTGGACGATTTCATCAAATATATTGACACCACCGTTATGCGCCATGCATCAGATGTGTGTTAGATCTTTGATCAAATAAATTGGAAAAAACATCGCTTGGATACCACCTACTACCTATCTCTGTGCAAAAATGAGGTTGCTCCGCTGCTCTGTTATGACGAACATGTCGAAAGGATAAAAATACTTTTCAACAAAGTAAGGATTTATGGATAAATAAGTAAAAACATTAATTCAAATTAAATAATTTATGTAAGTTATTAATGTAGTTTGTGTACGAATGAATATTTTTTTAAACGGCAAATTTCATATTAAAAGCAGTACTTAATTATAACATTAATTTCAAAGGTTGTATTTTATAATTATGTAAACCAGAAAAAATAAAGGGAAAAAACATCCTGACATCTATTGGTTTTGTGGCTAACTACGTTGGACTTGGAGGCACCGACGCAAAGCTACGACCATGCCAAGAGGGTGCGTAGTTCACTAACTGTAACATAGAGGGCGCTTTTCAGCTTGGGCTGCCCTCTGTGCAAAGACTTCAGTACTACGTTATTACGAAATTACCTGTGAAATGTTGCGAGTATTTAGTTCGACAAGAAAATAACAGATGGCAGCAAATGATATTTTGAATGTTACAAGACTTGCAGGGAAAAAGTCACGCATGATGTTACATTTTAGCTTTCCACCCTCGGGTTTGTTCACAATGAAAAGGAATTTATCGCTTTAACTTATAAAAGTAAAATAATATCTAATAAATAAATGAAAAAAAAAATGAAATATTAAATAAATACCTACAGTCTATTTGGTGACTTTAAACTACACTGGGCGTCAAAAATAAGTAGTACACTTTTCAAATTGCAATTACTCCTAAACTATAGTAGTTACACTTATGAAATAAAAAGCAGTTTATAGTAAACTTAACGAAGTTTATTAAAGTTATATTTTATTTGGCATGAATAAAGTTTCAAACTTAAAATTAAGATAAATACTAAAAAGTATCAATTTTTAACGATATGTCAACCACTTAATTTTCACGTTTTGGAACTTTTTCACAATTTAATAACTTGTGTTGCCGCCTCGGGCTCTAATTACAGCTTGGATCCGGTTTGGCATGCTGAACACTAAGTTTCGGAGGCGGTGTTGGGGAATATTTTCCCATTCTTCTATCAGCGCATGTTTTAGAGCCCTGAGTGTGGCAGGAGGTGGACTGCGCCTTCTGACTAGCCTCCCAAGCTCATCCCAGGCGTGTTCAATCGGGTTGAGATCTGGGCTTCTCGATGGCCAAGCCATCAAGTTGATGCCAACCTCCTGAATGTACTCTTGTACGTGGTGAGCAGTGTGTGGCCGGGCGTTATCATGCATTAGGATGGCTCCATCACCCATATTTATTAAATATGGCCCTGCATACTCGTTGAGGATCTCCGAGGCATATCTTTCACCAGTCAAAGTCCCATTTTCTATTACCACAAGCTCTGTGCGACTCTCTGAAGAGATACCAGCCCATACGTGTACAGAGCCCCCGCCATATTGGACTCTTTCCGAGATACAAGCTTGAATGTATCGCTCACCGGGTCGTCTGTAGACTCTCCGCCGTCCATCTGAAGTGTATAAAGAGAATCGAGACTCATCTGTGAATAAAACTCTAGCCCATTCTTCTTCGCCCCATTGTACGTGTTGACGGGCGTAGCGTAGTCTTGCTACGCGATGCTCTGTCTCAAGTTTGGGGCCATTTGCTGGTCTTAGAGGCTTCAGGTTAGCTTCAGCAAGTCTTCTTCTCACTGTACTCTCACTGATGTAGTCTGTTCGGGTCCGAAGAAGCTGTTGCTGAACCTCAACTGCATTAAGGTGTCGATTTCTTAACACAGTGGAAACAATAAAGCGATCTTCTCGGGTACTTGTGCACCTGGGTCTGCCATTACCTCGTCTCCTTAGATGGTTTCCAGTCTCTTCGTACCTTTGCTTTACTCGCTGAACCGTTCTTAAAGTTACACCCACCCTCCTTGCAGTACGACCCATACTGATGCCCACTTCGAGAAAAGCTAAGATTCTTGCACATTCTTCTGGTGAAAGAGGCATGATTAGTCAAATTTACTCTCTGAAGATACCTATGCTTTTCAATTACAATTGCTTTATCAGCAGCGAATGTGTCAAACACAAAAATCCTAAGTAAGACAACACCTTTCAACAGTTTAAAAAAAGTGTTTTTATTTATTCGTTTTTTTTAAAGTCAAGCATTATAAGTTCTTATAATGCATGAAGTTTTTATTGAATAAGATTAAATTTTCTTTTTAACCTTTTTTGTTTCAAAGGTCTAAGTTTTATAGTTTGGGAGAAATCGCAATTTTAAAACTGTACTACTTATTTTTGACGCCCAGTGTAGTTAGCGAAAGTTTTTTCTTCTTTCTTGAGAAAAGTTGTTCAGTTTCGTTCACCATCCACAAAACTAAACAACTTTCCTCTAGAGAGGTAAAAAAAATGGTCGAAATATTAAATAAAAAAAATTAACCTCACCACACAACTTGTGCGGTCAGATGATTGCTTTGGGAACTCGATTTTTTTTTCGATAATTTCGTATTCAATGAGTTCCTTATGGAAATTTGTTTAGTTTCATGGGGATAATTACCATCTAAAGTTTCGCTTAGTTAAAGTCACCCCATATATTAAGGAAACAAAGATGTCTAATATTGATACAGTCACTATCACTGTAAGATGTTGTTAGTTAGCTGATTAGGTAATAATTTATGACAATGTTTTTGGATAGATGCTCCTATAAATGAATTAATCGACTTGGTTTAACATTAGATCTTTCACTTTTTTTCAGAATATACCTACGACGTATTTTTTTAACAGACCATATTATGTCCCTAACGAGAGGCACGAGCCTGCCTTCGAAACACGAAAGGCACGTAAAAAATAGAAAACAAAATGACTAAAATGTGAAAAAAAAAATGTTTTTGAATGTTAAAAACTTTTTTATGTTTTTTAACTTATTTTTTGTTTGAAAGCTGTTGTAATCGAGGTGGTTCTTAGCTATATTTGATCAAAATTGATTCAGTCGTTTAAAAGTTAAAAGCAATCAAATGTCGGGGGTTTAACTTATTTTTTCTATGTCTATGGTAGGGGGTGAATGGGTGCTATACATAGACATAGAAAAAATAAGTAAATACCACTAGACTGGCTGTTGTCAAATCAAAAACGAGACCATTTGATTTTCGCCATTTTGGCGCTGTAGGCGGCAGCGGCAGAAAACCGAACTCGACGTAGTGAGGCCAAAAGTCGATTAGTCGACAAACTATATGTATTTCCCAGCGGGGTAGGCAGTTAACTACAATCATGAAAAATAAAACAAATAAATGCGTTAGTTTCAAAAACAATAATATTTAAAGCTGTGTTACTTTATAAAAAGTTAAAGTATGTAATTTTTCAAAACTGGTACTCTTTTTTTCAGTTTTAAAATATTATTCAATAGTTCATAAAGCCTACTACCATCCCTTAGCGGGGATCGTGACATATTGTTTCTAGTAACCCTTATGTATAACCTTTACCTTGAACATTTTCTTCAAATATTGTAGGAACACTACCAAATTTTAACAATTTCCTACTTCCTATAAAACATTTAGGGTCAAAATGTTTCGAACATATTTCGTGGCTTTTCTTTGATGTCCAATTTTTCGAAACATTCATATTTTGAAGCCATTTTTTTTTTTAAATTCGTCGGTTGGAAATCTGTTGTAAGAAAGGTTGGTTAGGTATTCTGTCTTACTGTTCTTATGAAGATTAGTAAACTCTTAAATATTTATCTAAAATCATTCAAGAGCGTGTCGAGCGACGCGCAATTTAATCAAACATTACTTGTTATCTTGAAAAGCTTAGGTACTAAGGTGTGATTACAGTTTTGCAGTATCAAGGGTCTCTTAGAAAATTGCGAGTAGACGGATATGGCGAAACTATAACTTTGTAGTCTACTACATAACCCTAAAAAAGTAATCATGGGTACTAAACAAAATAAAAACGGTTTTGTTTGCCATTGTACGTAACATTAAGTAATATTTTACACTAATATACCTATAACATGTTTCTATCGACATTGTTTTTATCGACTGTCTTTGGAAGCACTAGCGAAATAAAGCAGGCGAATCAAGCGAAATTGAAAATGCGAAAATCTTATCTTTTATAGTCATTTTAACATTACTATAATATACTTAGAAAAAGAGGAATGTCTTCCCGACAATTTCTAATCATTTAAAGTAGAATTAAGACGTTTTAAAACAACATTTTTTAATAAAACAGTTGGTAAAAAAACATACTTGTACATTGACCGATTATCTCCTTTTTTCTGTTTATATTTACAAACCAAGCATATTCTCATGGTCACAAAATTGAATATTAATAAAACTTTATACAAAAATTCACTTAGTCTTTAAAATTTTAACAAAATTTTCAAATATTTCAAATTGTTTACAATTCACTGCGTCAAGTTCCGTTCAATTTGTCAAAATTCCTGCGAATTTGTCACTTTCAATGCATCCTAGAGACAAATGCTGTAATTTATAGAGGACTGCCAGTCCATACACTTTATGTCAGTGGTGCTATAATATTTTTAATTTTAGAGTTATTAACGCCATACATAATGCATTCCGTAACATCGGCGTAATGTAAACTTCGAGTACCTACGCAAAATGTTTTTAGAAAAAAAAGGAAACTCTGTCACTAATTTATCTGTGTAACTTTGCTGAGTAAAACTTTTCTTGTGTTAGCAAAAAAAATAGATTTTAGCTCCATGGTACCACATTATCTGTACTTATTCTAAAAGCGGCGGGTGATTTTCAATCGGTCCCGAGGGTACGTTCGTTCCATCGTTCAATCCAATATCTGCAGGACGGGACGATTTCCATTGCCTTAAAATTCTCTTTAACCGCTGATCTCGGGTAGTGCACGCCGATTAAACGACGTCTTGAATACCTAATTGAGGGGAGAGTGGTGCTCCAACTCTAGCGCTGAATCGCCCCTCACAGATTGGGGAATAGCGTTTCCCGATTTGCTATTAGGAAAATAAAATGGAACGTCATCAATAGAACCTGTCAAGATTTTTGTCATATAAATATAGTTGCGAGAATACACTGGCACTACAACATGAGTATAGTGGTGATTGATTGTCAGCCTTTCGCCCATAATGCAACAATACCCTCACATCCCAATCACTGATTCTTTACAGTATGCTTGGAAAGAGTTGGTAGCTGGCACAAGCTAAGTTTTTCTTTCACGCCTAGTCCAGCGAGAAAGATACAATCATGTAACAGACTAAGCATTTTTATATCCTTTTTAAATGATCTACCTATAAACCGTGGACCTAATATAACTATTCTGAAAACATATCGTAATGAATAAAATAATTGACGTGCTTTTTGTATAGTTAGTTAATACACAATACAATACAATACAATACTCTTTATTGCACACAAAAAAAACATAAAACATAACATTAAACAAAAAACAAATGTTCATGATGTAGTGTGCAATCCGGCGGCCTTATTGCTATAGAGCAATTTCTTCCAATAACAAACGTTAATAAACTAACCCATCATTAAACAATAAGGCAGGTTTTTAGCTTATGATGTACCTATTGTAAAAGCCACTTTCTTTCTCTTTCTCAAACATAAATACCTAGGATCAAAGAAAAAACAATCATTTTAAAATCATTGCTTAATACTGTTAATGGTTTCCTGTTCTCTTATTTCAATGCTGAGATTAACATTTTAGCGTCTAGTTTTAATATCAGTACATCCATACCATCTAATCAGGGTCCCGCTTCCACGTTCTCATGCTGAATGCTCTCGGAGCGCATAAATTAGGTGGGAGCACAACCGCGGCAGTTCCACCACAAAAAGTCCAATCGGCGACGAAAGTTCGGCGATTAAGCCGCGAGGCGTGGCCCCGTGGCAGGGTGCCTGTGACAGTTAGTGCCCCACTTGTTATAATCCGTTCAACTTCCGACCCTCGTCAAGGTACGCTGAGGATAAATGGAAATGCTTTCTTTTCCAGATTTATGATACCTTTTTTAACTTTTCCTTCGATTCGACACCAGGTTGATTCGCAGGTAGTTTTAGTATGTTTACTCTATGTAAGTATATTTGGGAATTTTTATCCTAACAATGCATCGAAACCAAAGGCAGAGAAACTTTCTGTGAAATTAGAGATATTTGCCATAATCGTCTTGCCAGGCAATTGGGTCTTAGTTAGATGACTTTAAACTATTTAAGTTTCAGTTCAAAACTTTAAGATGTGATTCAGTTAGTGAAATTGAAGAATTTCTATAAGCCCACTCTCCAGATTTTATGATTTCCCATTTCATCGCACTAGTTACTTTTCGCAATATCTCAACCCTTTTTCCCTCCGTGGATCTTGAAATAATCAGAAAAAACCCATTTAATAATCCATTAATATTGCTTACATCAGTTTTAGTATTATATTATCTGTGCATCCGTCTATTAATTACTATGTACGAAATTTCCGACATAAAACATCGCTATATTATCGCAAACACAAAAGTTAAAATTAATTTATGAAACAAACATAATTAAGATAATTATCATGGCATAATTGCGAAGAGATTTCGAACGCTTGCTAAAAATACGGAAAATTTCCATTAAAATGTTACAGAAATATTCGACTCAAATACCGAGGACAGGCAACGATCGCTCGGTATTTACCCGATGACTCGATATTATTAAATAATTTTAAATATTTAAAATGAATATTTCGTTTAAGCCTAAAAATTCCGCGTAGAAAATAATGCAAAAATAAAATGAAGAGACCGTTGATCGCTTCTGCGTTTCCGAATATAAGCTGGTAGAATGTAATCAACTGTTACGTATACAATCGAAGGTTCCCTCGCAGAACAGACATTATGATAATCACAGGTACGAACGAAATCACAATAGGTTCGGATATAAGAAAAGGGAATTCCCAAAGACGATAACATGGCGGGAAAACGCTACCGTAAACCGAGGGCAATAAAGACTGGCAACAATTTATTTATATGACGCTTCGGGGAGAAGTTATCCGCAGATCCCGGGAAAGAACGAGGTAAAATCAAGTTGATGTGTGCCGAAACCCGAATGAGAAAATGGAATGTTTCTCTATACAACGTAATCACGACTAATCTTCTTAGGGCGATTGAGCTATGCAGCTCGGCGGGATAGCCGTTTATCGATAGGTAACTGCTAACGACGTCTATATGATACTTTCGTAGTTTACGCTTAACTTTTCTTAAGTCCGCTCGCTTTGAGTTCGCGTTTCAAACGCTTAATAACTATTTTAAAGGTTCTCGAATAATAAATTATGCTTTTAAAGAATAAAGGTTAATCCAAAGTCGAGTTGGTTGTAATTAAATTTGGATAGGGTTTTAAATTTGAGCTCCGTCATTTGGCTTTGAAATTCATATGCTGAAACCGAGTAGCTCAAAAAGTCTCGCTGCGAGTTATGACGTATGTCGCGGTTCAGGGATTAAACAGTCAAACTGGGATTTTCAGCTTTGTCTCTGTAGTTCAGAGCGCAGCAATGCAGAGCATAGAGGCAGTATCAACATCTGTCAGCGTTAACATACGGATTTGCGCGGATCCGATGGATATTAAACAGCTAGTCACTCTAGCAGAATGTGCGTCAATGCATTCAAACTCGTGATTGATTCGTATTCCACACAGACGTGCATCGCTATTTTACAAAGTTCGAGCTTTTTGGTATATGTTTTTTTTATCCATTAAATAGTTACTGAAAATATTACTTGTGAAATAACATTATAGCCTTGTTTCATAGCCGACAACAAAACATCATTATAAGACTTACTTCGCTTGCTCAACGATCGGAAGTGGATCTTAGCCTCTAACATTAATTGCATCAATTTGACCCGTCAGGAACTTTCAATTCTTGCTGGTCTTTATTAACTTATCAAAAAAAACAATAATTTATTTGTGTAAATACAAAATGTTATTAGAATAATAACATAACTTATTAAACAACATGATTTAAACTGTATAAAAGCAACAAAAATTATTTATACTTTTTGCTAGCTACATCTTCGCCCATGGGCTAGATTGTGGTCAAGAATAAACCCATTTTATATTTAAAAAAAAGCTTTAGCTCAATAACTGCATTTTATTAACGTTACATTAATTCTGAAGAGGATTAATAAGGAAAACGTTGCCAAGTAGCTAGCTAGCGCGAGAGGGCGTCCAGGTTTTTCGCTGAAATTAATTTCCCAGTTTAATAGGGATAGTGTAGTAGAGGCACGTGGGAACAAACGGGCCATGAAATTAAGAATCTGTTAGACGCGGCAGGCGAGCAACCGCGACAACCCGACAGCAAGCAAATAGGAACTATTTGTTCCACCGCGAACAGGGTCGTACTTGTACTGGGACTCTTTAGAATACTAGATTACAATATGATACTACATTTTAGTCAAGATTATAATGATCTTATATAATCATATTATCTTACTCAGTTTCTCCCAAATTGAAAAGTACTTTAATTCCGGTGCATAATGGTATTATTATGATAGTCGTTGCAGATGCCACTCAAGTTCAAAGAGAAAAAACATAAGTCTTCCAGTTCCTACATGGCCGGAAGTACTTGTCAGACTGTATTAAAGTTTATTAAACTTTGAGATATGTAGATGACTTATAAAGTAAATAAATAAAATATTTATTTCTGTGTAAAAAACACAGTTTTCTGTGTAAAAATTATATTTTCCAACTGACATTTTGCATCTTGTTTTCTTTCTGAAAGCTACCTTTTGCCATTACTGTCATATGGTCACAATACAATACAATACAATATACTTTATTTGCACACAAAGACATTCAATACACCTTTAAGTCACTGGAATCAAAAGACCTTTTTTTAAGATCTTTGTATGAGTACCTATCAAAAGACCTTTTCATACTACTGGCCAATACGGAGTGAAAACTCCAATTGATTCTAGCTTTTCCGACGCATTTATCGTGTCATGCATTTTATCGTGATGTCATAATATGACGTAGGGAAATTTGGAGCAGGCTTAAAGACTACTGTTATTCTTAGCATATTTTTGAGATATTTGAGGAAACGGATAAATACTAATATTGGGAAGTTTTCTCATTACGCCCCTGTTAGTATCGGTTTAGCGTGCACGCTACTGTGCCGTACGTCACACCAGCTGATCGAAATCAGGTAGTCACATACATTGTTCCGTTTTTACGGTTGACTGATATCAAGTACTACGGCAACAAATACAATAGCATATTACATACAGATCGTGATTGTCGTATGGGTGATTTCAAATTAGGAGAATTATCAAACCGAGAATCTTTTGCCTCGTAACATAGAATATTGTGTACAGACATTCACAAAGAATGTTTTTTTTGAGAATTACCTATTATCGTTGTACGTTTTATTTAGTTGAATATGTTATGGTTAAAAAACAAAGTGGATAGTTCAGCTGTTGTTATTTGAATTATCAATAGTAGATGTATTGTATGTTTGATGTATTCACATAAATATATAGTTCGTATTATCTCTGTGTACTGTTAACATTTATTCAATGATACAATACATAAAAAATGAAGATTTCACGAAATTCTCAATTTTTTTCATATTTCACAAATTCATATTAAAATTATAACGACTTATAAAACATTGTACCTGCATCAAGTAAGTGATATTACAATAACAAAGCATAAATAAATTATCTAAGATATTATTTATTATGATATAGAATAACTTTACTGATACAGAAATAGAATACTGTGACAATATAAGGAATTTTCCGTAGCTAATTATTGGACATGACATAAGTTAGATTTCCCCCTGGATTACCGGAAGAGGAAATAGTGGAGTCAGGATATCTTTTCCCTATAAGGAAAACCTCATTAACACATTGTCGTCCGTCAATTATAATTATATCAGGAAGGCAATAAACCACATTAATGGGCTCTTATTTCCTTGCTATTTTCTAAGTAGATGTATCAGTAAGAAAATCAGTAGGTAAGCTTTTCTCGCTGTGAAGAATAAAGTCCAAGAAAAAATTTAAATAAGATGCATTTTATCATATCTTTTTATTTAAGGTAGTCTTCATAGAAGGGAGGGAGCCTCCTTGTTCAATTTTTTAGCTTTCTAGGTCTAAGTGCGTTAATGAGTCATTGAGTGAGTCAGGAGTTACATTCGACATAATAACGAATGTAGGTAACAAAAAAATTAAGCGTCCAAAGTAGTAAAACGTGAAGTTCGTGTTACAATTGTCAGTGTCGTGTGTCAGGTTGGACAGATGGACAGGACACGCAAGTCCCCAACCGCCCCGGCGCAACTCTCAGGGGAGCCCGGGTACAGCAGTCACGTATAAATTACTCCGAGGGGACTCTGCCACTCTTTGTTGTCCCAAACTTACTTTCTTCGAGGTTTAAATCCTGACTTGAATTACGAGGGTGGGTCAAAAAACTCTTTAGTGCCCCAAACCGTTTGGTAAGGGGTCGTAAAGTTGATAAGTTTTTAACTTTGGAAGAAATAAATGTAACGGTTAAGTCTAGGCGGTTAAGGCGGGTGCTCTATTTCATAACAGTATTCTAGCTATGGCTCCAGTAATCTACAATAAGATACCTAAGAATATCAGAGATTCGTCTGTTACCTTGCCGTCATTTCAGCATAAACTCTTTTATTTGTTAATAGATTTGACATTGTATTCATTGAATGATTTTATGACATGGGATAATTTGTAATTAACCCTCCGCATACCAGGTGGGGTGTAATAAACCCTAGGCGGTGAAAAATCGATAAATTTTCAAAAATTTTCGTGCGCGGAATGTGAAGCTCTCAGTAGTTGGAGTTGCGACGTTTTTACACTGGCAAGTACCATTAGTTTAGTGGTGCGTGCATTTTTTAGGGCTCTAGATGCGTTTTTGTCTAGAATTGTTGTTATTTGAGCATATACAAAATGCAATTATGGCGAACTAAAGAATTCCTACCTCGAGATTGAAGTAAAAATTTAAAGATGTATCATCGTTGTTCAATTTTTTTAAATTTAGTCAGTTTAATTACAAACATTGGTAATTATCAATTCTTAGGGTAATTTCAAGTCTAAATTACTAGTCAGAAGATGGCATTTTCGCTACCCTTTTTCAACAAACCATTTAATCTATTTCATTTATTTTTATATAGTGCTACTCAGGTTATGTTCAATTTCAAAAATATGCAATAATGTCAGTACCCCTATTCCTATCTGATTACAGCGAAAATTTTGTTAGGGTATGTCACACCCCACCTTGTACGGCATGTTACAAATTTTCACCTGGTATGCCGAGGGTTAATCAATTAATAATTTATTAACATAACATAATTTGTATGCCGAGGCAGATCACAGTGGACATTGTTAGACTTATATTTATACAACCAATTTTTACCTGTGAATCACAAATAAATAATTTTGATTTCATTTTTGATTTTGGCATTTTTGGAAAGCGTATAGTTTAAAAAAAAGGTAATTGAAACAGCGTGTATTTTACATACTCTATGTACAATAGCATGTATTTAATTTTCATATAAACTAAAGCAAAATTCTCAGCTCGTCCCTTGTTTTTTTTCTCATAAGTTTGCGTAAATCTAACTTACCTACGCTAGTTTTCTAATATTTATTAGAAAAAATATCTGGTACCAAAAGCAATGTACGAGTATAGCAAAAAACATTAGCGTAGTAATTTGACACTAATTAACAGTGGACGTTATGAAAGCTATACATCAAGTGAAGCTCGCCGCGCCTACCAATGCCAACGAATTTCCAATGACCTATGACACAACTGAGTAAAATACAAATGTAGCACGTATTTTCCAGCTGCTCACTTTTGTCAGACATACTGTAGGGTCAGTGTAAGCCATCAATAATGTTAGTATAGATAATTATGCTTCATTTAGATTGATAGACAAAAGGTTGATGTATGGATTTATTTGTTTATGTATTTTTAAAATTGTTCATTTGAAAAATATTAGAATCAACCAACTTCAATCCCAACAATGCCTATCAGAAGATAACCACAAACCAAAAAGTCATCTAAACACAATGGGCCTTTTTATAATTCGAAAACATCACGGTAAAATTGTAATACTAGAAGCTGAGAACATAGGGGGCAATGGTAATTCAAATTTCGAAGTGCCGTGCCGTGCTGTTAGAATTATAAAAACCGCTGAATCAATTTCAATAATATTTGTATGGAATCACCTCAGAAGTATACTCTTTTGAACAAAAAATAATTTAAAAAATCTGCCGATAGTTGGCTCAGTTACCGCGTAACAAAAATACAAAAAAACAGTCGAATTGCGAACCTTCTCATTTTTTTAAGTCGATTAAAGAGTGAACAGCTCATTGTCTTTTAAAACTTCACAGTGGTGAAACAAAATAATGAGGTTGATCTACAAAGGCAAAAGAAAAAATTTTATTTTAGCAGGCTCTTCACGGGTCAATGAAATCTGGTGTTGTGTCAGGACGCATTCATCAGCGCAGTTAATTTGCAGGCAGATGAGTCACGGCTCCATCGCTCATCTTGTAACTGGGGGTACACATACGTCGACTACACTTGACGCCGATTATCAAGCGATACCCTTTAACTTATCTATCATATGTCTAGGCTAAGTGATACACTTGCGTTCGTGATGGATTAGTACAAATGTAGCATAAAAAACATCAATTATGTAACGTTAACCGTGTGGTGATCGGTTGAGAATAACACCACCCCATCTCTTTCCGTGGGTGTCGTAAGAGGCGACTAAGGAAACACAAATGAGACCTGCCTCCTAGTAATCCATCCCAGGCAACGACACTTCATTTTTTTTCTGAATCTGAGGTGTCGTCCTATGGTCTCATGCGGTGTGGTAGGCTCTGTAAAGGGCCGTCTGGTTCGCGACCACCCTCCTACCGAAGTCCGACGCCAAACAGCTTGTGCCTTTATAGGCATTTTCTGGGTTATAGGCATTTTCTACCAGTGCCTTTATAGGCATTTTCTGGGTTAACTCGCTCCATCGTCGACCTCATCTTTGACCTTATGGTCAAGATTGAGGTCAAGAGTTAACCCATCTTATAATAAAAAAATAAAAGTTAAAGAAACACCCTTTATTGGGATTAATTAATACGCTCGTTGCCCAGTGGCTCTCGCTGATCTCAACCGATCAGTGAGGTTAAGCATTGTACACAGAGGCAGGAAACCTGATGGGTGACCCTTTGGTCACTCTTTGGAAATTTATCATGAGCGTTTCCGTGCTTCGGAGGGCACGTTAAGCTGTCGGTCCCGGCTGTCGATTGACTACAGTCGTTAAAACCAAGTCAGAGGCCATTGTGCGGTTTGAAAACTCTGACACCAGGGTTAGCCAAGTTCGCCACATACATACTTGACTATACCTACACGAAAAACGAAAAGAATACGCTGAAAATGTTTCCTCAAGAAGTTAATTAATAAAAAACCGGCCAAGAGCGTGTCGAGCCACGCGCTTTGTAGGGTTCCGTAGCAGCATGGTTCAAATATATTCTTATTAATCCCAACAGTGTTTGGCACTTGGTCGACTATTACTTGCAAACTTGAAAGACCAACTTATGTGTGATAGTTTTCCTTTAAATTTCACAATTTTTCACAATTTTAGAAACAACCGTTTAGCAGGTATAGGGGGGGGGGGGACACTTGTGTTTGTCAAAAATTTTCACTTTAAAAATTTATATTTCGCAAACGGAGTGCTGAATCGAAAAACGTTCTTAGTAAACCCCTTCTATCTTTTAAAATGCTATCCTATGACACCCCACTCAATGATATTGGCGAGAAAAAAAAAACATCGCCCTTTCACGTCTATGGGAGACACCCGAAAAAAAATTTTTTCTAAGATTTTACTCTACAGTTCTGTCAGCGTGATTCATATGTATAATCATGCTTAGTTTCGGCTCTGTAGTACCAAGGGTTTCTTAGGAAACCTGCGGACAGACGGACAGACGGACAGACGGACATGGCGAAACTATAAGGGTTCGTAGATTACTACGGAACCCTAAAAACCAGAGGATGCCCGGGACTTCGTTTACGTGGTAATTTAGAAAATTCCTTCCTTATTCCTTATATAAGCTATAAAAGGAACCTTAGGGACAACTTTCGACTTTCTAGGGCCAAGGGTTTAGGCTGGGCGTTGATGAGTCAGTGAGTCTGGACCTGTAATTTTTATACATCAAAAATAATATTTTTTTCTGTTGCTCCATATTAGATGGAACATGAGTGAGCATAGTGGTGATAGGTTGGTAGTCTTTCGCCTACGTTACAACCCTCGCGTCCCACTTACGGCTTCTTACAGTATGCCCGGGAAGAGCTGGCAGCAAGCACATTCGAAATTTTTGTTTTACTCCCAGTCCGGTGCGGAAATTGTTATTTTTATATAACATTTCGTAAATTCATTAATTTCCAGGGCGTCTATTCCACTAACCAATGGCATCTTATTGGGTTTTTTTATAATTCGAAAACATCATTTAAGTTTTTTATCATTTAAGTTTTTGACATAATATGTTTTTGCATTGGTCTGGCATTTCTTTCTAGTACTAATGCAATATACTTAGTTTATATTTCCAAACACATTAATTTCAAATTCGAAAACGGTACGGTAAAATTGTGCTACCATTGCCTCCTACATACTAGGGATTTTTGTAGTTAGGAACATAAGGGGCAACGGTAATTCAAATTTTGACATGCCGTGCCGTGCCGTTCAAATTATAAAAGGGCCCAATGACATGGTGACCATTTTCCCCATTCAGGTGGTGAAATTGAGAACAATCGAAACCTCATACATTTGATGACTGCAGCACCACCGCCAACCAAACGTTATGTTGCAAACTTTTAGCAATAGGGAATATGCATGAATTTTTTTTATCGCATTGATTAACAAAATATGAAAATACCATAGTTGAGATGATAAAAACTGAAATTAAAATTAAAATCGGCCAAGAAATACGGCCGCTATACGCATTTAAAACTATTAATTACGCACCGATTACAGAGAGATCCGACATGGACTGTGACGTCACATGTCACTACGTCCATACAAACTCCGTGTTAAATATCGTTTACCTAGAAAGAGATAGAAATAAATCTTCGATGGCTTATATCTTTTTTAAATTTCATAGTTATTCGAAAAATAGTTTTACTTAACGGTTTATTACATGAATGAGGATTAATTTTTTAAATAAAAAAAAACATGCATATTCCCTATTTGGCACTCAGTTTTCGGTGGCGCTGCCAGTCAAAGCAGCCGTCAGTAAATGTACGGAATTTTAGATAGTTCTCAATTTCGCCACTTGAAAGAATAAAATGGCAACCATTGTCATTCCACCGCCATTGGGACGCCATTGATTAGTGGAATAGCCCTCCAGTAGTTCGTCCCGTAGCGGCTTCCGTGCGACTCCACATAAATTCGAAAGTAACTTGCACAAACTAACCCAAATAAAGTATCCAAATAAGTACAGCCCCTAAGAATGCGCCCCGAGTGACACCCGTTTGTAAACTTTATAAATAAGTAACTCGGTTCCGTGTTGATGCTAAGGTAAGTATTAAAGTTACTAAGGTAAGTATAAACTCGAAAAAAAAAAATTTTTGAAAATCTAAATATATAAAAAGAGAAACTGACTGACTGACATATCAACGCACAGCCTAAACGGCTAAACGTAAGCACTTGAAATTTGGAAAGGACGTAGCTTAGGTACCGTAGAGGTGCACTAAGAAAGGAATTCCCGAAATTCCCACGGGAACGGAAATTAGCGGGAAAATCTTTTTGTATGAAAAATCTAAACCGCTTAAGTTAGACGCTTGAAATTTTGCATGCAGGTACCTTAGTAAACTTAAAGCTTAGTTACAACAGGATATTGCAAAATTCCCACGGGAACGGGAGTTAGCGCGAAAAAACTTTTGTATGTAAAAATCTAAATTAACACGCAAACGAAGTTGCGGGCATCAGCTAGTCGGTCTATAAATGACTAAGAAATCGGTGAAAAAGATACATATAGTCGAACATAAAACCTCCTCCTTTTTTAAAGTCGGTTAAAAAAGCTGAACAACTTCGATAATCATTGTTTAGCAAAAAGATAACGTTTACTAGCAGTGAATCTATATCTGAGTTGCACCAATAAATACCCACCTACATTTAAAAAGATGCAAATAGATGTTCTTACTACAAAGATATTCTAAGTATTGTACCGGTTGGACGCTTGGTTTTTGCAGTATCCAAACTTTAAATTCGAAAAGTAACTCTGAGAGTTCCCCCCGAGGCAAGGGGTGACGTCGACTGGATGACGGTGACTCCGACTGTGAACACGAGTGTTTAAACACTATTTACGTAAATAAACTCGTTTCGTTAAGGCAGTCTACATCGGCGCAGCTTCGTTTAAACTTTTAATCGCTTTCGAGCCGTGATAAACAAATTTTAATTAAGTTTTAATATCACGCCGTAATTGCTGAGGCGAACGGCTATCACAATATCTTTGTTTATGAATATTTTACTCCCCACCGCGATTTGAAACCGAAGATTAAAATGAACTCCAGATAATTTATATCGAATTAAATATAATTTGACGCGTCTTATATTTGTGTAATTAGAAGCCCGAAATTCCCCCAAAGAGATACTTTCTAAAGACTTTCGTTATGAGATCACAAAATAAGATTCACCACAATGGGAGTATTTCGCATTAAAAAGACCAAAACTTTTCACAATTCCAAGTTTTTGCATTTGCGTTCTCCGCCATTAGTCCCTTGGTATATTTTTTATTTATCAACTTAGGTACTTTCTTTGTTTCCACCAAGCTTATTGTTAATTTCATTGTGTAATGGCTCCACAAAAGAAGTTTTTATGCTTAACATTGGCTTGCCTCTTGAAAGCAAATGGTTTACGACTCCTGAAAAATTAGGACTCGAGTTCCACAGTAAGAGTTGAAAAACGTTTGAATGTTTTATAAGGATTCTTGGAGTGTATAAATGTAAAAACTAAATGTAGAACGTGACAGGTGAAATCAAGATAATTCTCGTATTTTTCATCTGGCAGATCTCGACCAACGTGGGTAGGACGCGACGCTATTCCGAACAAAGTGTACCTCAGGGCATGAATTTAATCTCAGGATCCGCGTGTCAGATTTTAAGAACCGTCGCGTCAAGCAAGATATTTGCTCTCTACTCATTTTAGTCGGCTTGTTTTCACAAGATGAGACTAACTTTACTCAAAGCAGTGAATAGAACAATGAGGTTATTATTTATTGTCCCTCTGATTTAACTTAGATTTATTAATTAAAATCCGCTATGATTTTAATAAAGAGCTTTGCAACGCTCGTCGTAATCTCTTTTGATATTTGCCGATGGTTTTAATATTGTATTGTCATCCGATTATTGGAAAACCAAACTCTTCCAACAGATTTAACGGAAATGCATTTTAACATCAAAGGGTAGAGATTCATCGCAGGTGAGAGGTAATAAAAATGTTCCCCGGGTTGCTTCAGATGCAATAAATCACAAGTGCATTATATCAGGGCGCCGAGACGCTTCGTTAGGAAAAACAAACCTTCTCCTTGAAGGCTTTAAATTAATTTTCTATGAAGACGGCAGCACCTTGTTTATTCTCATGATTAAGATTGTTTGTCTCAAAAAGCATGAAACAGTTGCCAGTTAATGAATAAGATCATGGTTTTATTGTTAGCTGAGTTATTTTTATAAGATATTATTTTTTAAAGCCGGCGACAGTCATTGTCCATTTGAGCAGTGTTGTGCAACACAAAATACTGTAAATACAATGTCGCACCTCATTTCTTGCTTAGGCACTAACAAAATCAAACTGCCTGTTTAGTAAACATGGTGTAGTAAGAGAATCTTTTTTTTAATCAAAACTTAATCTTGAGTAACGGAATAATGAACAAAACCGACTCTTCTATTACTGAAATATAATATGCGTAGACCCTAGTCATGGATATTACAAGTTCA
Source organism: Aproaerema taeniolella (assembly GCA_949987775.1). Lineage (NCBI taxonomy): Eukaryota > Metazoa > Arthropoda > Insecta > Lepidoptera > Gelechiidae > Aproaerema > Aproaerema taeniolella. The sequence continues at coordinate 7,939,573 of OX465243.1, read as the reverse complement.
GCAACTCTCAGTAATGAATGAAGGGATTAGCTGCAACAGTCGCATGCGCAACAGTTATACAAAGTTGACGAAGAATGGGAATCCCGAAATACGGAATTTATAACATGAGAAAACTAAATAGTTACTTGACTATTTAGTTTTCTCATGTTAAATATAATTATTTAATGGCTTCGGCATAATTTCAAGTAAAAGAATGGGATCGTAAGATTTATGAGAACTTTTAAAATTAATTCATGTCAAACATTGACGCCTGAATTGCTGTCACGTTATGCTGAATTAAAATAAATTGTGAAGAAAATATCCACTAATTAAATATTTCATAATTAACAATTAAAAAATTAAAGGTATCTTCAATTGAAGCTAGAAGCTCTCGGAGTTTCTTATCTGTTCTTCTGAAGAGAAAAAAATAATAATTAGTAATTGACAACATATACTTCAAATAATGTATGTGTCCAACAAAATAAAGACTTGATACCTTTTTAAATATCAGCGACATACCTACGATGTACATTCTGCATGTGTCGTGTACGAACTACTAACAGCAATATCTCCGTAAAGTTCTCCACTAAAATTGTTTTACAACATAACCATTGTATTGTATACGTTACGTATGTTTCCGAGCACAAGCTCCCGCCAGAAATAACCGCCTCTAAAAGCTTTTTCCGCCGACATTTTTATATTGCACATATCCGCCTCGCATGTGTCTACTATTATACATTGTACAAGCATAAAATGCTAAGGTACTATGAATTGTTGTGCTCGTCATTAAAACTAACTAAAATATTATAATTGAAAACAGAATTTCTACATGAATATATAATGTACTAGCTTTCCGCCCGGGACTTCTTTTCCATGGGAATTTGGAAAACTTATGTAGCCAATGTTACTCAGGAGTAGCATTCTAATGGTGAAAGAATTTTTCAAATCTGTCTAGTAGTTTCGTAGGCTATTCAATGCAAACAAAAAAACAAGCAATCAAAGCTTTCTTTATATTAGTGTAGATAATTGATAAAGGGTGAATCATATTGGTGAGGCAGGCAAACCTCGATCTACAGCTGCTCGGTAAAGGTATGTCTGTTAAAGCAGAGATAAAATCCTGCCTATAAATCTGATTATTTTAATTAGGTATACAAAAAGTGTCTGCTCACTCAATGACATCCAAAACTCTTGGATCTAAAAAGTTGAAATGTGGTTCAGAGGTTTCTGTTTTCCCCAAATATTTTGAGTACTATTTATCTTAAAATTTACAAGTTAACAAATGAGTTGAAATCTAATTCGCGTTTTAAGCGCTGAATCCTATCGACGTGCCTTCGTATAATTTGGATAAAATCCTGAGCCGTGCGTAAAATATGAGGTCTTCACAATTTTGATTTCCGTATAACCCTTTTAGTTCTTTCTATTTTGAGTTTGTCTTAGGAGATATCATTAGAAATCAATAATTATAAAATTATCGTTTTTGCTGGGTTGGAAGTAACTTTTCTCCTAAACAGGAATGCCTCTACAATTTGAAACGCTTAATTGTTTTTTTTAAGTTTTTTTAGGCAAATAGTATTAATACATAATATTACATTTTCCTTTTCATTTCTTTTAAGATTTTAAATATTTTAATCTTTTAAATGTTTCCTTAGACTTCCACTTTATCTTACAAGAGTACAGTGTTGGTCAACTACCGTATCAGCTACTATAGATAGGTTGGTTGACGTGCTATTTTCCCTCTTAATTTCCAATTTTTAGTAAATTTTGAAAATCCTTAAAAAGTTAAATAAAATTTTGTTTTTTTATTTCTCCCCAAAGAAAATTGTTCAGAAAACTGTTTATTTAGAAAATTGGGTGTAGTACCACTGTAAACCAAGAAACAACATTAAAATTTCGTAAAATTCGGATTTTCTTATAGGTAACCTACCGACCAAATTCTATGATGTCTAAACTATTACACGTAGTTGAATAAATACATTAGATAATCCAAAATTACAAATTTGATGTGTTTATAAGTGTAACTACGTTTAGTACATTCTATTTTCACGTCTTTATACGGAAGCCACGCTGAACGAATACCGTCGCGTCCTTTCAATGGGATCAAGCAACTGTTGCGTCGTATCAAATGATGTGTCTTTTGATTTCGCTCCCGGTTTTCCTTGTACGATAACGTTCATTGCCTTGTTACCAATACGTTCTAACAAAAAATGCTTTCATTTTTTAAAGGTATTTTGTTAGACGACCAGTTTGGTCGAGTGGTAGCGGCGCTGCCTCTTGATCGACATTTGTTGGGTTCGATTCTCAGTCTCGGAAAATATTTGTTTAAAAAACAGATGTTTTATTCTCGGTTCGTAGGTGTTCGTGTCTGTCTTTGTGTAGTTCGAAAAGGCCACACAATACAAAGAACACCTTGGTGTAGGCCTTTGAGTGTGTAGCGTCTATTATTATTATTACTATTTCTTAAATAACTTTTGGAACTACATGATTAATTCTTTTTTTGACACTATATAGTTGCTCAAATTTTGTGTGATCTATCGGGGACAAACTTTCGTCGAGAATATTGTTTAAACAGAATTAGCCTATTCACTCAATCTTTAAATACATCCTAGTTATATGAGCTCGGAAATGCAGACAATATTTGATATCATAACGTTGATGTGTAATGTGAATTTTATTGTGTTCTTTTGAATATAAATGTGTTTCCATGCTGGTTTTGCTTCTAAACTCTTGCTTCTTATTGCCGAAATATTAGACAAAATCAACAGCAGCAGTCTTTATAAAAAATGATATTGCATTTTAGGTTTCTCTGAATCTAAAGTTACACAAACTTTAGGCAATTTGTAAAACGACCTGTCTTTGTAAAATCATCTATGTAAACAAATAATATACTACTTTCCTGCCACATTTATTGTGGTTTTCATCTAAATATATAAAAGGAGAAACTGACTGACTGACTGACATATCAACGCACAGCCTAAACGGCTAAACGTAGGCACTTGAAATTTGGAAGGAACGTAGCTTAGGTACCGTAGAGGTGCACTAAGAAAGGAATTCCCGAAATTCCCACGGGAACGGGAATTAGCGGGAAAATCCTTTTGTATGAAAAATCTAAACCGCTTAAGTTAGACGCTTGAAATTTGGCATGCAGGTACCTTAGTAAACTTAAAGCTTAGTTGCAACAGGATATTGCAAAATTCCACGTTAACGGGAAAACACTTTTGTATGTAAAAATCTAAATCTTAAACTAAATCAATATTTAATAAACTAAATGAAGGTCCATTAATGGACCGTCAATGAAGTGTAATCTATTCAAAAGAAAAAATTAACACGCAAACGAAGTTGCGGGCATCAGCTAGTGTAACTATAAAACCCGTTTCACACAAGTTAAGGTAAGCATTGTTCCGTAATTTTATGTTGTGGTTTTATGGTGTCTATTAATTCATTAATGTTCGCAATGAGGGTAGCTCACCCTCGTCAAATTAGCAACAATGGCGCCACAACTATTCTCATAAAAACATTCCACTGATTTGTTTGTTTCAACTCATTGTGGCTATTACTCCCTGCGGAAGAATATTTTCATAAACTTTCATTGTTTAAGTTCTATAGTACCTGGTAGACAATAATAATAGAGAAACGACAGAAAATTTGCTAAAAATGAGACCTTGTTATTTATACGTATGGTCATATATGTAAAAATTTGTCGCCCCCATAGTTCTGCCATGTAAGTATTTTATTTCGTTCTTCCCCGTTTGAATGGAAGTGAAAAAAACCGGCCAAGTGCGAGTCGGACTCGCGCACCGAGGGTTCCGTACAAACCTAGCTTAAAGGTATTGTAGACCTGAGTATTTGATATGAATTTCAATTTAATACCTCAACGCGTTCATGAGGAAAGGGGTAGTAAGTTTAAAAATATTAAAAATATTTTTATGATATGATGTAATTAAAAATTTATGGTTTTCGCAATTTTTCCTTTATCTGTGCTATAAGACGTTGCTTCGTACCAAATTTCAAGATTCTGTGTTCACGGGAAGTACCCTGTAGGTTTTGATTCCTTTGCGAGTGTCGAAAATTTGCGGAAATTTGCGGCATAAACGGCTGTATCTTTTGATTGCGTTGGCTTAGAAGTTTGATTTTTTCATAGCTTCAAGTGACAGTAGACCTGAGTAATTGATATAAATTTCAGCTTCATACCTCCACGCGTTCCTGAGAAAAAGGGTCTTGACAGACGGACGGACGGACGGACAGACGGACAACAAAGTGATCCTATAAGGGTTCCGTTTTTTCCTTTTGAGGTACGGAACCCTAAAAACGTAAAGTGTACCAGCTGCCAAAGTTAACTCGTAAAAGACGTGATTTTAATCAAACAATACATTTTTCGATATAACTAAGTAAGATAAGCCGTAGTCAATAATAATTTTATCTATTAACGGAATAGATCAAACAGTTAGAAGAAATATCATTATTTGAAATTCTTATAATATATAATAATTCGTAAGTAAACCTTTATAATAATTTGGATGAAATTCACACAAAACAGGAGCATTTTGGGTCAATAAGTTGATTTTGATTGCGTGAATTTCACATTTTTTTTGCTAAAATGAGAAAATAGTTGCAAAAATAATAAAATACGGCGCCACCAACCAACCTGAGCTTCAACACTATCATCCGTGTACTATTTTTAGTTTGACCTTCATATTCCTTTACGTTTAATTTAAGAAGCAGCTTAGAGTCAGAGCAGCAAGCCATCTTGGTGAGCCAATATCTCATCCTCTCCTATGGCATTCAGTTATTTGTGAAGCAATTTAAGTAATAGCCAACTGTGAATAACGAGCGCTCATCCCGCTAGCCGTGTAGCCGCTCGCTCGTGCTGCTAATGTTCATTGTAAAGGCAACAAACAACGTCCAATCAAACTAACGCTCGACCGCAATTTATCTTCGCCAAAGAAATATCGCGTTCCTTAGTGTTGTGGCTTACGTATGTGGGATGTCTGTTCCGACTACTGAATCTGTATCTGTTTGTGTACGCGAAAAGTTATGGCGAATGTAGCTTGTTGTGAGAACAATCATGTTAGTTGGCCACTAATTTATAAAATAAAAAGTGAAGTTAAAGTACTGTTTTTTTTATTGGATAGGAATAGGGAGGCCAAGTCATTATTCTTAGTAGCTCAATCACGATTTCGACCACTAGATAGTTGTAATCGCTTCTCATGTTTAAAGGCCCGTCAAAATCATTTTATCACAAATTTATTTTTATACCTGACATGTTTTAGGAGATTTTTTTAATTACCGGCAGAATTTCTTATGATAAATGCCGTTTTTATGAACTAATAAAGAGGATTTTTGTTATTGACACCCGATAAAAAATAGAAATGGTTACGTACATTCAAAATAATAAAATAAAAAATAGACTGTACCCAACGACTAAGCAAACGTTGCCGCTGTATTCCATTTCATTAAGCTGCTTGAATTGCAGATGGGAAGACGTTATTAAAACTGTATTAAAAACCATTTCTGTCTTATTGCTCGAGCAACCAAGTTGGAACTCAATAAAATAACTATTAAAAGTAATAAATAAGCAACCATCGCGATCCGGGCGTTAACTTGCGCGGTCGTCAGTCGTCTGTGAAGTCTCTGCCAGGGACATACTCAGAAGCATTTATACCAATTCACTAAATTTTTGTCCAACAATATAAGTTGGACTTTCATACATTTTTTAATGAATGTTCAAAACTTGTTTTCAACCAAAAATTTCGTTCGCGAAGAAATATAAATACGTTTTGTGCAAAATGTTTTAACCCAAAAACCGTATATTTACGACAATTTTTGTAAATTTTCCATTTTCTGTGTAAAAAATAATCTATCAAATATACTTACACCAAATGGTTAGCGTTTTTACAGACTTTTTACCAAAAAAATTAAAATTTAGATATGAATAAAGTTACGTAGCGCAGCAAAAAAATATTTAAAAAAATGTTATGTAAACATTTTAAAGCATTCACTCAGTGAGTGTAGGTTATCGTAGGATACATTTATATTGTCGTATTTATTTGATTAGATTTATTTTTTCATTGTGGACATATTAATTTCACCACTATACACCATGTTTCATCTGATAATCCTCAGAATTTATGTACAACGTGGCATCAAGTGGTTCTGAACCACTGATGCTCTGCCTACCCCGTATGAGATTACGTAATTATATATTAACATATTAACGTTTAAATATTAATTTTACTTTCGAGATTTTTCCAATGTTTACTAGGTTACGTAATTTTGACTTTTTTAACCGACTTCAACAAAAGGAGGAGGTTCTCAATTCGGGTGATTTTTTTTTAAATGTTTGTTACCTCAAAACTCCGTCATTTGTAGACCGATTTCAAAATTTTTTTATTAGTTCGGAAGCATCTACTTCCAGATTGGTAAATTTTTTATCGAAATCGATTCAGTAGTTTAGGTCAAAAATATAAAAAAAAAATTAAATTTACGGTCATTTATGTGGATGATAATAGGTCATCAATGTAAACATAGCAAAAATTTTTTTATTGAAATATTTTTTTAAAAGCTATGTTCACGAGTAAGTAGTGGTTACGGGTAAAACAGCAAATAGGTGAATTCATAGCGGAATATGGTAAATAGAGAGGAATGTTTTTTCTGACGTCGGCGCCAGTTTGAACAGGACCTAGTTTAATGAAATAAGTATTCGCACAAGCTTTTTTTGGCAGTATAAATACTAAGATAATTATGCCATGTGAGTAATTGTTCAGCGCCGACGTCGAAAAAAATATTACTCTCTATTTACCATATTCCGCTATGAATTCACCTATTTGCTGTTTTACCCGTAACCACTACTTACTCGTGAACATAGCTTTAAAAAATTATTTCACCCTTTTTGAAGGCGGGTTAATTTTTTATTAAAAATGTTTTATTTGAACACAGAATGAAAAATGTTTATGAAATAATTCGAATAAAGAAAACTTTTTAAGATAAAAAGGATGTACTTACCTAAATCCATCCCAGTACAAAGTTCAATCGTACTTTAACGAGTTAATCCTCTTTTAATAAGTGTTGATGCTCGCCCGGCCTCTGAATCTCAACTCCGGCCCGCTAACTAGATGGAATCCTCACTTCGCAACTTTTTATGAACCGCATTTTGTTTCACCACGAATTTAAGAACTTAATCTAGTTGTGTTTTGCTGGAGATTTTTCTCACTTTATGATTTATACTCTACAAATTAGAAATAAGTACTTAAGGAAATATAAGTAACTTAGGATTTGTGACTATAAAACGCTTACTCATTACATCATGCGTTTGTTTTCTATATCTATCCATTATAAAGATTTATTGTTTGTTTGTTTGCATTGAATAGGCTCCGAAACTACTGGACCAATTTGAAAAATTCTTTCACCATTAGAATCCTACACTATCCGGAATGGACATAGGGTACATGATTTTCCCGAATTTCCACGGGAACAAAGTCCCGAGCGGAATGCTAGTAAGTTTATAAACCGCATCTTTAGTTTGCATTTTTTGTGTGGTTATCGATTCAGAATAACACGATCCCCTCTCTTTCCGTGAGTATCGTATCAATCAATAAAGTATTAGTGCCTTATGCATTTTCTGGGCTAACTTGCTGTATCGTTGACTTTATCTACTTATGACCTTGGTCAAGATTGAGGTTAAGAGTTAACCCTTCTCATCATAAAAAATTAAATGGGTTTAGTTTTAAATAAGATGGCGTACCTACATTACATAGTATTTAACACGTATGGAGAGAATTTATTTTCCTTAGACACATACTTTTTATAAAATGTTTTTCTGATTCAAATATTTGTTATTTGCCAGATATTTGAAGTCATCCTATACAGTAAATGTTTATACATCGCATGAAAAAAAAGAGATAAAATAACTGGCACGTCGATTGAGTTAATTTTCAGGGAATCGTTTTTACGGGTTGCCTCACTTGTTGTTACGGTTATATCACCCTACGGTATCATCTCTACGAAATTGTTTCCGGAATCCTTTCGAGGTTCTCTGAAAAAGGAGCTGTGGAGCCTTCCCTCGCGTGTGTTGTGTAAGTGAATCATTTTTCGCTGCTATATTCTTTCGCGATAGTTAACTTCTTGTGAAACTAGTAAAAATACAATTTTCCATTACTTTAAGCATGTTTAAAGCTTGAACTCGAGAAAATCACTTTAAATTCCAATTTTTATTAAATGAAAAATGATGTAGCCATGTCGCCTCCTAACAAGGGGGCTTTCTATTGATGAAAGAATGTTTAAAATCAGTCCTGTAGTATTTGGGTTTTTCTATAATAAAATATTGTAAAAAACCGGCCAAGAGCGTGTCGGGCCACGCGCATTGTAGGGTTCCGTAGCAGCATGGCTCAAATGTGCAGCTGGCTTCTTAATGCTACAAGCATATTGTCATAGTTGATGTTAAAATCCCCAAATACTATACTTAGTATCATAAACAAATGTACCTATTAAAAAGTTTAGCCTAAATATAACAGAATGGAAGTGTTCAATGCGCGAGCGAAGCGAGCGCGTTTTTTTTTTTTTTTTGCGACAATTTTATTGTAAGGAATAATATAATAATATCAAGCTAAGCAGGTGTATATTTTTAATGTCGTTTTCGTAATTAGCACCCACAAAAACCTGAAATGTTAATATGTTACAGCTTGGCTTTCGGCTCGCCTCACTTTTAGCGTGGAACCTTGTATGTCAACCATTTTGGATTAGGGTACACTTCGTGGTAAATGCTGCCCTCGTGAATTATTCCACATTTTTTTTCGTTATAAAAATTAATGTTTCCTAAACGGATTGCTGAATCGAAAAACGTTTGTAGTAAACCCCTTCTATCTTTTAAAAAGCTATCTTATGATAACGCACTCGATGATATCGGCTAGAAAAAAAAATCCATCGCCCTTTCACGTGTATGGGAAACACCCGAAAAAAATATTTTTTTCAAAATTTTATATTTTAAATCTGTCGGCGCAATCAATATCTATGACCATGTCAAAGTTCAGCTCTGTAGTACCAAGGATCTTATATTAGTAAATATATTCTTATTAATCCCAACAGTGTTTGGCACTTGGTCGACTATTACTCGCAAACTTGAAGGACCAAGTTATGTGTGATAGTTTTCCTTTTAATTTCGTTATATATTCTACCAACGTGAATTTTTCCACATTTTTAGAAACAACCGTTTAGCAGGTAGAGGGGGGGGACACTTGTGTTTGACAAAAATTTTAATTTTAAAAATTTATGTTTCGCAAACGGAGTGCTGAATCGAAAAACTTTGTTATAAAACTCCTTCTGTCTTTTAAAAAGCTGTCCTATGACACCCCATTTTATGATATAGGTGAGAAAAAAAAATCATCACCCTTTCAAATCTATGGGAGACACCCGAAAAAAAAAATCTACAGTTCTGTCGGCGTAATTTATATGTATGACCTTGCCAAATTTCAGCTCTGTGCTACCAAGGGTCTCTTAGGAAGCCTGTGGACAGACGGACATGGTGAAACTACACTGGGCGTCAAAAATAAGTAGTACACTTTTCAAATTGCAATTACTCCTAAACTATAGTAGTTACACTTATGAAATAAAAAGCAGTTTATAGTAAACTTAACGAAGTTTATTAAAGTTATATTTTATTTGGCATGAATAAAGTTTCAAACTTAAAATTAAGATAAATACTAAAAAGTATCAATTTTTAACGATATGTCAACCACTTAATTTTCACGTTTTGGAACTTTTTCACAATTTAATAACTTGTGTTGCCGCCTCGGGCTCTAATTACAGCTTGGATCCGGTTTGGCATGCTGAACACTAAGTTTCGGAGGCGGTGTTGGGGAATATTTTCCCATTCTTCTATCAGCGCATGTTTTAGAGCCCTGAGTGTGGCAGGAGGTGGACTGCGCCTTCTGACTAGCCTCCCAAGCTCATCCCAGGCGTGTTCAATCGGGTTGAGATCTGGGCTTCTCGATGGCCAAGCCATCAAGTTGATGCCAACCTCCTGAATGTACTCTTGTACGTGGTGAGCAGTGTGTGGCCGGGCGTTATCATGCATTAGGATGGCTCCATCACCCATATTTATTAAATATGGCCCTGCATACTCGTTGAGGATCTCCGAGGCATATCTTTCACCAGTCAAAGTCCCATTTTCTATTACCACAAGCTCTGTGCGACTCTCTGAAGAGATACCAGCCCATACGTGTACAGAGCCCCCGCCATATTGGACTCTTTCCGAGATACAAGCTTGAATGTATCGCTCACCGGGTCGTCTGTAGACTCTCCGCCGTCCATCTGAAGTGTATAAAGAGAATCGAGACTCATCTGTGAATAAAACTCTAGCCCATTCTTCTTCGCCCCATTGTACGTGTTGACGGGCGTAGCGTAGTCTTGCTACGCGATGCTCTGTCTCAAGTTTGGGGCCATTTGCTGGTCTTAGAGGCTTCAGGTTAGCTTCAGCAAGTCTTCTTCTCACTGTACTCTCACTGATGTAGTCTGTTCGGGTCCGAAGAAGCTGTTGCTGAACCTCAACTGCATTAAGGTGTCGATTTCTTAACACAGTGGAAACAATAAAGCGATCTTCTCGGGTACTTGTGCACCTGGGTCTGCCATTACCTCGTCTCCTTAGATGGTTTCCAGTCTCTTCGTACCTTTGCTTTACTCGCTGAACCGTTCTTAAAGTTACACCCACCCTCCTTGCAGTACGACGCATACTGATGCCCACTTCGAGAAAAGCTAAGATTCTTGCACATTCTTCTGGTGAAAGAGGCATGATTAGTCAAATTTACTCTCTGAAGATACCTATGCTTTTCAATTACAATTGCTTTATCAGCAGCGAATGTGTCAAACACAAAAATCCTAAGTAAGACAACACCTTTCAACAGTTTAAAAAAAGTGTTTTTATTTATTCGTTTTTTTAAAAGTCAAGCATTATAAGTTCTTATAATGCATGAAGTTTTTATTGAATAAGATTAAATTTTCTTTTTAACCTTTTTTGTTTCAAAGGTCTAAGTTTTATAGTTTGGGAGAAATCGCAATTTTAAAACTGTACTACTTATTTTTGACGCCCAGTGTATAAGGGTTCGTGGATTACTACGGAACCCTAAAAACAAATGTATTATTAAAGAGTTTGTAATTTCGGAAATAATTTTTGTTTTGGTCTAAATACAACCAAATGTAAGTATAAAATTCGCGAGCGAAGCGAGCGCGAATTTTTTTTTGTTTTTTTTTACGGCAATATTACTGTTACAAATAATATCAACCTGCTGTTAAAATAATTTTGATGTCATTTTCGTAATTAGGTAACACCCCCAAAAAGCTATATAACGACACCTAAAATGTCAATATGTTACAGTTTGGCTTTCGACCTCCCCTCGCTTTTAGCGTGGAACCTTGTAAACATATTCTTATTAATCCCAAAAACGTTTGGTCGACTATTACTCGCAAACTTGAAGGGCCAACTTATGTGTGATAGTTTTTCTTTTAATTTCGTTGTATATTCTATAACCGTGAATTTTTCACATTTTTAGAAACAACGGTTTAGCTGGTAGTGTTCCCCCCGGAAACTTGTTTTTAACAAAAAATTTAACTTTAAAAATATTTTTTTCTCAAACGGAGTGCTGAATCGAAAAACGTTCTTTGTAAACCCCTTCTATATTTTAAAAATCTATCCTATGACATTCAATTCGATGGTATCGGCGAGAAAAAAAAATCCATCGCCCTTTCACGTGTATGGGAAACACCCGAAAAAAATATTTTTTTCAAAATTTTATATTTTAAATCTGTCGGCGCAATCAATATCTATGACCATGTCAAAGTTCAGCTCTGTAGTACCAAGGATCTTATATTAGTAAATATATTCTTATTAATCCCAACAGTGTTTGGCACTTGGTCGACTATTACTCGCAAACTTGAAGGACCAAGTTATGTGTGATAGTTTTCCTTTTAATTTCGTTATATATTCTACCAACGTGAATTTTTCCACATTTTTAGAAACAACCGTTTAGCAGGTAGAGGGGGGGACACTTGTGTTTGACAAAAATTTTCACTTTAAAAATGTATATTTCGCAAACGGAGTGCTGAATCGAAAAACGTTCTTAGTAAACCCCTTCTATCTTTTAATATGCTATCCTATGACACCCCACTCAAAAATATTGGCGAGAAAAAAAAAATTCATCGCCCTTTCACGTCTATGGGAGACACCCGAAAAAATTTTTTTTTCTAAGATTTTACTCTACAGTTCTGTCGGCGTGATTCATATGTATAATCATGTTAAGTTTCAGCTCTGTAGTACCAAGGGTTTCTTAGGAAACCCGCGGACAGACGGACAGACGGACAGACGGACAGACGGACATGGCGAAACTATAAGGGTTCGTAGATTACTACGGAACCCTAAAAAGGAAAGATTTGATTCTTTGTTTGTTTGCATTAAACAGGCTCAAAAACTTTGTAAGATATATAATTTTCCCGAATCCTAACGAGAACATAGGCCCGGGCGAAATGCTAGTCCGTTATAAACATACAAAAATACAAATCTATCCTCTTTATAATTGAGTGTAGAGTAAACAACCTTTAGAGTTTTATATAGAATAAAATACACTTGTCACAGAGTAATCAAAGGTCAAAATGCTTTTGAACATAATAATATGACAGGCGTTCCTAATATGTATAACTACAACCTGTGTAATAACTGTTTTGCCGGTTCTAAATAACACTTTCATCCAATATTACGAAACCCAGCTGAGGTGCCATTCGTGATTTCCACTACATTAAGGTTACTTTATATTTTACTGAATTTTCGTTTACAAGCTTCACTCCGAAAAGTAATTATGTTCCGTCAACGTCACGACCTTTAAAAGGCTATTAACAGTATCGCAAACAAATATCAGTTGAACAAACAGGGTATCTTTGGAGATAGCAGCAGTACGCGCGCGAATCATTTCCGCGTGTCAATCACATGTCCTGCTAGTCCCGCGCGTTGGCCGCGCATTGTATGTCTGCTAATGAGTTCGGTCCGAACCCGGTCTAGATCATTTGCCGTTAATTATTTTTTATGTTCAGGAAATCAAAGTCGGAAAAAGAACAGCCTTTCAAAATTGTGGCTCTACAGATTCGAATCAATAGAAAAAATAAGATTAGGTACTTTTGATGTTAAAGTTGGTTTGCAATCAGTTGTAACTCTTTAAAATCATTTTTAAAATAAAAGTGCTTCATATTATGAAAATTGTAATTAAATCTCTAAACTAACATGTCATTTATTTCGCAAATTTTTATTGTGATTGTTACATTGCATTTTAACCGCCCGAATTAGATGCTATTGTTTCTAGTTAGAACAGATCTAGATTGATTCTACGTGTGAATTGGTGACTCATCAAATTCAACTTCTTTAGATCTATCATCATCCTATCAGCCAATAATACTAATGTCATAACAACTATGATAGTAAAAGAACATAAAGTAATATATATTTACTGTAATGATAAACACGTCACCCCCAATATATCACTACAACATTATTGGTGGGGAACTTTTATAGGCAAGACATTGAAAGCTCTGACCGCGGAGGCCAAATCGGAAACATTAAGGTTCCATCGGCGCCATATTTTCCGGAATTTTCACGGCGGTCGGCGTCCGGACTTCGGCGTCCCGACACGCCTTTGCACTCAGACACTGGCGTTGGATGAAGTGGAATTGTGTACCCTAATGCCTATCCACGCCGATATTTCCCCAACACTTACAAGAATGCAGTTTTAAGACAAAAATATAAAGAAACTTTATACTTTCTTAAGGGTTTGTAATATAAAATTTTCATGAATTTTATCGCAGCGTACAGATTTTTTTGTTATATGACCAACTGAAAAAAATAATTTCAGCAAAACTGAAAGAGCCAAGGAAATGTGTTCTTTTTGACGATAAAAAATAAACATCTCGCGAGTTTGGGTAGCGTTCGGTGAAATGACACCGCCGGGCATATTTGCCACCCGACAAACGCCCCGTGAAATTGAAACAAACTTTGGGTCATTCATTTCTTCTAGTTTCGTAGCGTCTTTCTTTAGAATTTAATCCGCGCAAAAAGTTAGCTAAAATGAAAATAATTATAGCTTTATGCAATTAACATAAGCTGATTTTATGTTTTAATTCTGGAAGGTTTGCGAAAAGTTTTTCAAAGTAGGGTCGACAAAAAGCAGATGACAAATACAAATGCGTGCTTTGATATGAAACCGCAAGAGAGGGTCCCGACTAAGCAAATTACAGGGTCACATGTAATGAATATGTCTGCGATCTATCAGAATTAAGAGACCCCTTCGCTGTCGTATATGATCGATGCGCGGAAATGAAGACGATCTTTTTCTAAGAGCCGTGCTGTAGGAATCGGTACTTCATCACTTGAGACGACATATGTATCAAATGTGATATTGTTGCTCACAGCTACAAATACGTTAGCTGAATGATTTTAGTGTTAATTTCAATGGTTTTGTAAATTGGTTTCGTGTTTTGTTACTTATGTGTTTTTATATATCAATTGTATGTACTTTAAAAGTGATTTCATGACACTGAAAGTTCTAATGATAACAAAAATTTACATTTAAAATGAAATGAATGCAGTGCTTTTAAAAGAGAGCAGTTGTTTCTCATAAATCAAAGATTCCAGTGGTTATAAAAGCACAAGAAAACAACATTTACACGAAAAATAGTGAGAGAAATTGTTTCTTACGCTCTCAGCCGTTAGATACGTTGGGAATAATTTATTACGGAAAGGATTTTAAAAACACATATCGCCTGAGCCGCCGGATAAAGCTGTTTTAAGAATATGTGGGAATTCCTGCAGGTGGCCCAAAATGTATGAGAATATCTGAAGGAAGTATAACATAAATTAGTTGAAGTATAAGATCGTAAAGGAAAAATACAGAACAAAATTAAAACTCATATGTGGTTTTATAATAACGGGGTCATATCATATTTGTTGAACAGAGATACAAAATATTATTTGCTAGAGTTTCATCTTGCCGTCCCTGGTTCTATCGAGCCCATTCAAGTCTTGCTGCAGCCGCTATTGTGTTTGCGGAGGGCTCTGCCGCTCATGTCCATTGCCAATCGACCGGAATGCGAGTGCCAGCCGTTTGCCACGAATGAAAAGCTGAAATCGATTCCGCACTAATCACTATCGTCAATCAGAACTCACTAATGAAAATTGGTTATTCGTATCGTTCCTTTCATTTGCAAAGGAGGGTTGACGAAATTGTAAATCATTAAGTATATAGTTTTCCGTTTTTTTAAAGTATCAACTAATTAGTAAGTACGCAAGGAAAGCACTTTCAGTAATTTAAAAATATGCACCTCGAGCAAGTATATCCTATGAGGATAGTATGCGAACGGCGAGTAGAGTAATTGCCTTCATATCGTGTAGTGGTAACTGGTATCTATCTACGTTGGATTAATTAGTTACCTCACAACTTGGGGATTTTTAATTTACACTCGCAAATACCAAAGATCGGCAGATAATAAAAATAGAGAAACATTTTTCAATCTGCCGTGCGACTGGAAACCGAATCGAATGGGATATTTGGTCATCGAGTGGCCTATTCCGTGAATGCGGAGTGTAATCGAACACCTATCGAACTGATGACAGCTCTCACCAAACGAAATTGAATAACTAAATTATTTGTATGCCTCTTTCAGTCCGGTGTTCTGATAAATGATTAATAATTTAGCGAGTGATTGCATGTTGAGTGGCTTTTTGAATTTTGTACAGATATAGATAGATAGTAATGCTGATGCTATTTTAATGTTTGAACTTCATAGTGGTTTTAAATGTTCTTTTTTCGGAAACTAGTGTAATCAAAGTGTTGGTTTAGGTAGAGCAAGGAGGTTGCGGGGTGCCACAAACTCTCCACGGACGAAGGCTGGACATAAATCGTGGGTACTTCCCTCTGCGGTGCGACTAACTACCACCTACCCCCATTTATTTGGTCACCGTTTGATTGCTCGTTGAATAAAATAATTTAAAAAATACGTATATCAAGCAGTAGACGTTTATAGCGTATTATGATGATGATGCTGATTAAAATTGTACTGATTAAAATATTAGTTAAAATAAATTTATAAAATTTGATAGCAGAAAGATGTACCTATTTTTCTTGTAAACACTGTGACTATAAATAAGTACCTAAAATGCCTCTTTAAAAAATATATACATTGTCGGATTCCTAATATCATGCATATTTTTGTACAAGAACATGTCAGGTTATTGTGTCATCTCTAAGGAAAATCTAACGATCCTTTCTTCTTAAGTTATACACCCTGTATACTTTTTTTTAAATATTTTCTGTGTGTAATGAAAATAATAGGTAGTAAATAAGAGATATTTTTTATTAAGATATTACCGTAAATGTCCATTTTGGTATATTTCGCTTTGACACAGCCGTGCTGTATGTAGAATATAGAGATCTGTTTAAAGTGGTGTTGGTTTAAGACTGCAACTGAGTAAATAGCGCGGGTTGACTCAGCACTTGACGTCGCGTGTTGCACTGTCCCCCTTCTCTCTCTCGACCGAGGGCAAACTGCATACACACAGAACAAAATCTTCTGCAATAATTAAGATATTTTGTACTTAGTGGCGCGATTTCTTAACTGGAAATGAAAAAGCATTGACTTTTTGAAAACCGTTGCTACAAACATTCTTTGATTTTACATTGTACGTAATATAGTGCTTGTAAAACTATTACATTAAAATATAATTTTTGTCATTAGTTCCTTTGAATACGCGAATCAATTTAATGAACAGTAAGGTACACCTTTTACTTATTTTTAATTTTTTTAATTAGTGTATTGAAATGGTTAAAACTTGGAACGAACTATCACTACCATCATCCATGTAAATACGTAGTGAAATATATTCTTGAATAACCACATGATGTTCTGCCTACCCCGACGGGGATTAAGTTTATGAATAAATTAATAAAATAATCCTTTATTCGATAAACTACTTAAAACAAATAGGTTTCCGTAACCTTAAAAGACACTTTCTTTATCTTTTTTTTTTCATTACACATTAATATTTATTTGTTTACCCAATTTATCGTTACAAAATTCAATTTAGCCGACGACAGTCGAACGTTCTTTATCTATGCACAGAAGGTCTTTTTATTTGATGGGCTTGTTGGGACACTGGCTCAATGAAATACGGAAAGAGATGGCAAAATATGGATAAGAAGTTAAAAGAATAAAAAAGAAGATTTTTTATTTTGGTCTTAACTGCACTTTCTTTAACGGATCATACCTGTTTAACTTTTTGAGAGTTTTTTTTTGTGTTAGTAAATGGCTAGTTCTACAGCCTTTTAATTTGCCTCGTTTACTGTGCAGAAATTAATACAGAAAACTAGATAACATCATAGATCACAGAGACGATGTAATTTTTTTGTTTTTTTTGTTTTAAGAGATTTCAAAGGATTTTATCTAAACGATCAAATGTCAAAGGATTTCAAGCAAATACCTTGGTGGTAACTTCTCTGCTACTTAATTATAATTTAGCAAATGATAAAAGTATTGTATTACCTGACATTGAAAAGTTCAGTCTGTTAATTTGGTTCTTTAGGTATGAAAGCTTTTTTAACTTGAACTTTTACTTTATCTATAAACTTTTTACTGTACTATTCCTTTTGTAAAATATTTACATATTAAAAATGAAAAATAAACAGACTATTAATATAATTATCATCAGTTTATGTCTCTGAAAGTTCAGAAATAAGTCGTTAAATTAGCTCGCATGGAGGCGCATTAAATTATTATTGTTTTTATTTATTTTTTAACAATAAATTAAAAGGGTCATGTCGGGTGATTTTTCCGAAGTTTTTTTATTCATAAATATCTTATTTATCTTTAGTACGAACATTTACACATAATAATAGGTTATAATCACAACAAAGAGAACAATTAGTTACAAAAGATAAAGACACACAAAGACAACAATTAGTTACGTATCTGTAATTTTTTTGTCAAAGAAATGTCGGAATCTTTTTTACAGCCAATACTTGTTATTGTTTATTTAGGCAATGTTACAAATTAAAAAAAAATACCAGCCCTTATACATCCCCATCGAAGGGCACGGGCCAAGTATAAATTATACTCGTAAATTAAAAAAAAATCGTTGCATTTAAAATTGTTGAATGATATGCATCGCTGAAACTAAAACAATCGTTACAGTTTGTTTAAACCCCGTATAAATAAATGCAGTTCTTTAAAGTTTGATGAAGTAATTCGTTCAACAGTCACATCCACACAAATCCAACGATTTGAATATTCATCACATTTAGATAGTAGCGCGCGATAGACCCACATCAGAAAAACATCAAAAATGCATCAAGCGGAAATATCCGGCTACATTGTAAGAACAATATTGTCTCACGGAGGTGACGGCTTAGCTCAGCAATGCTCAGCATCTCTCTCACTTTGTCTCTACAAACCTTGAAGTTTTGTACGGATGGCCGCAACTCAGGTTACCACCCGCGTGCACTTTGTGCTGTTGTGATAAGAGCGGTTTTACAATGAAAATGGAGTAACCTGATGCGCTGGCCTCCGTACATTCAGTTACTTTGCCTTTACAATCCTTAATGTTTTGTACATTCGGATACATATCCCCTGACAAAAAAAAGGTGTTACTAGTTTGGCGTTTGTATCTGTAGCATCGTAGCTCCTAAACAAATGAACAGATTTCTATGCGTTTTTTTTATTTAAAAGCTTTTATTATTAATGAGTTCGATGAGTGAGTTCGCCCTTGACCACAATCTAACTCAGGGTTTAAGTAATCGAGGCGTTTTTTTATTTAAAAGCTTTAATTATTAATGAGTTCGATGAGTGAGTTCGCCCTTGACCACAATCTAACTCAGGGTTTAAGTAATCGAGGCGTTTTTTATTTAAAAGCTTTAATTATTAATGAGTTCGATGAGTGAGTTCGCCCTTGACCACAATCTAACTCAGGGTTTAAGTAATCGAGGCGTTTTTTTATTTAAAAGCTTTAATTATTAATGAGTTCGATGAGTGAGTTCGCCCTTGACCACAATCTAACTCAGGGTTTAAGTAATCGAGGCGTTTTTTATTTAAAAGCTTTAATTATTAATGAGTTCGATGAGTGAGTTCGCCCTTGACCACAATCTAACTCAGGGTTTAAGTAATCGAGGCGTTTTTTTATTTAAAAGCTTTAATTATTAATGAGTTCGATGAGTGAGTTCGCCCTTGACCCCAATCTAACTCAGGGTTTAAGTAATCGAGGCGTTTCTTAGCTTTATTTGATCTAAGTTGGTTCACCCGCTTAAAATTTAAAAGTGATGAATATCGCGGGTGATTTTTTTTAAATTTTATAGTTGTTTAACATTTCACTGGCATGGGTAGTTGACTGGTATTAAATATTATACATGTATTTATTTAGGTAGCAAAATGGATATAAAATAATAAAGAAATCCAAAAAACCATTTGAAATTAATAAAAAAAATAAAAACTTTTAGTATTTTTCTTACAAAACGAAAAGATTTTAATTTATATGGCGGGCGGTAATGAGTTATGACGTCACTATTTGCAATTTTCCACTCTGTCTAATTTAAATACTTTAAATACTAAGAAAAAACTCCAATTTAAATACTTAATAGCAAAAAGATGTTATCTACCCATTTTCATTTACACAAACTTTTTATTTGGTCTGAGTTCACACATAGCAAAAGCGACTTTCAAACAGTTTTATAGCATTACGGTGTGCTTAAATATTTACTTGTTAATAAAAAACATACTAAAGGAAATATTCGGGTGCACAATTTAATTAGCATAAAAAAATCAAATAAGTTCATATCTGCATTACAAGAAGCATAACAAAAGTTCCTATTGTTGGTGGTCTAAACCCAAAACCGACCCACAAACTCTCGACACGTTTTTTCGAAAGTTGTGAAATAAATAATTTTACGAAATAACAAAGGTCTCGATTCCTCGACGTGACGGTCGCTTTTTACGGCCTACGTGATGCGAAGTACAGACTTATTAAACGAAATAGAGACATATATGAAAAGTCTTCAGAAAATGGTGATCGGTTGAGAATAACACCACCCCATCTCTTTCCGTGGGTATCGTAAGAGGCGACTTAGGAAACTCAAATGAGACCTGCATCCCAGTAATCCATCTTAGGCAACGACACCTCAGTTTGTTTTGAATCTGAGGTGGCGTCTTATGGTCTCATGCGGTGTGGTAGGCTCTGTAAAGGACCGTCTGGTACGCGACCTACCCTCCTACCGAAGTCTGACGCCAAACAGCTTGCTGTGGACCGTCGGTGCGTGGGAGTTCCAGAGCCTTAATTGGATTTATTTGGGTTAACTCGCTCCATCGTCGATTTCATCTATGACCTTGGTCTAGATTGGGGTCAAGAGTTAATTCATCCCATAATATATAAATAAAAAGTCTCAAACAGCACAAATATTTTTAAACAAAAACAAGAGAGATATTCAAATCAAAACTTTCGTCTTGTTTTTGAATCTGAATAAATGTGGCGGTCGGTAGCAATATTGTTTCGCGGTTGGCTCAAGGCGCACAATATCGTAGCACTCGTAGCACAAGCTCGTAGTGACTACGCCGAGCGTAGCTTACTATACAAAATATTCGCTACGATACCGCTACGGAACACGTGTGCATGCCTCGATGATTATTACTCCTTAGGGAGTTGAATATTTTGTATGAATAAGAAAACGGAATTGAGAAACATAGTAGTGCGATCAGTGAGAGGATTTAATTTTGTTTATTACCAGAGTATGCCCGGGACTTTTTTCTTTTTCTCTTGGGAATTTCGTTTTCTCTTGGGAATTCTTTAAATATGTATTCATAAAATAATTACATGTTGTCGATCATAGTTGTAAGTAGATTCCACCGTTAAATATTTGCTAAGCTGTATGTTACTCTTTTTGTTGATTTTTTTTATTAAGGATGGGTTCGCTCTTGACCACAATCTAGCTCAGGGCACATGCGGTCAAGGATGTAGCGAGCTCACCCAGAAGAAGCCTATTCACTCGATCTTTAAAGATATTCCAGTTGTATGAGCTCGGAAATACAGACGCCCGGCAGAGAATTCCACTCTATGCTTGCGTCACGACCTATTAGATAGTTGTTACGAAGAAACCACTACTTGTCGATGTAACACACACTGCGGTTTGAGGGTAGATCAACTAATATTAACAAGCCGGTATCGAAACCGCAGGATCATGGAAACGATCCCAACCGCCCCTATGCTATGATAACTTCCCTGTTTGGCCTCCGTACATTATTTATCTTAGTTATACCTTGTTTACTTTGGTGGCTAACATCGGCCTCTTAACTAATTCTCTGGCCTTACCGGCATGTAGATATTTTAAATTTATTTATTTAGAAATATTATTAATGATAGAATTAATTTAAAATTATTGACGAACGGAAGACTTGACGAAAAGAGAATTTGACTAAAACTGCTATTTGTCGAAAAATATATTTGACATAACGGTGACATGACTGACAGCGAATTTGACATGTCATCGAACTTGATAAAAAAAATACGTTTTCAAAGTTTGTTATGAGGAAAAAAAGTATCAAAATATTTATCATAATAGATATAATATATATTTTTCTATTTACAATTTTAACGAGGCTTGGCACGTCTTATTACGCTAATGTCATTTTTTTATTTGCTTTCGGGTTTTAATGTGAAAGCCTACCATATTCCAATTCCATGTGATTTTTTATGTCAAAAATCTAAATTGATATTTTTAATGCATGTAATCTACGCCTCCGAAACGCCACCTGTTAGAACTTCGCTTTTTAGTTTGATGTGCCCCATGGCGGAAAAGGGCCACTTAGGCGTTTGGTATTGCTTTAGTTGTTATAACAATACGTTTAATTAATTTTATGATGCTCTACTATTTTTAAAATCTTTCATCAGCGTGAAAAACGTGCAAAATTCTGACATAATTTTGGCTACAATATCAGAAGTTTTCACATTCATTTTCAATATCAAAACAAAAATGTTCTAGTTAGATACTTTCGGCAGCATAGCAGACTTCATTTCTGCCAGAATTTTATTCTTTATAATTATAATAAAAGGTGCGCAAAGTTTCAGCCTCGTACAATAGGTTATGGTAAAGTTGTTCCAAATCAAGTAACTTTTAAGGAATTCGTACTTATATATGAAACACATAATTGTAATCAAACAGAGGATGTCCGGGCTATGATGATCGCATCGACATATTATCTCACGCGTTATCTCGTGGTCACGTGCCTGTTTCGACCAATGAGAAACAGGCACGTGACCACGAGATAACGCGTGAGATAATATGTCGTGATCACGAGATAACGCGTGAGATAATATGTTGTTGCCATCATCATAGCAGTTACTCCGCTGTTATTACACGGTCAAACGTAACCCGATTTAATGGAATAAAACGCTAAGAAGAAGCTTGTAAACTGAAATCTTGTACAAAAACAAAGTGCCGTTCAAGTTATGAATAATTTCTCAACAAGATCGTTTGGTGAATAGTATGTGAGTTAAAAAGCTCGACGCTTGGCTGCCTGCAAGCTGTCGTTCAGAGAAGTTCAGGATACCTTTATAAAGTTAATGGTGTCAAGCAAAAATGCAGCTAAAAGGCAAGAGGGAATTCTTCTTTAAGGAAACGGAAAATAGTCGACGTGTCGTTCAACACGACTGGGAAAAGAAGTCTTTTAAAAGTTTTGTTGTACCGACGAGTGATTTATATTCTAGCTTATTTCTGAGTATACTTGTATTTATAAAATAAGGTTCGGGATATAAACCCGTTAATATTGAGATTCCTGACAAAATTATCTATGAATAATTTCTCAACAGTATTTGCTATTAATCTGAGATAATACAGTCCACCAACCCGTGTTGTGGACTATGGCCTAAATCCCTTTCGCGTTTCGAAGGAAAGCCCGTGCCCCGCGATAGGGATGTTTGTGGGCCAACAAAATAGATTTAATAGCCTTAACGTAATTAGAAGCTATGGAAAAGCATGATTTTTATCAAGTTCAGTTTTTTTTAAGATACACTAAATCCTTACAACACGCCAGCCAATTCACTTTTCACAAGCTTTAAACAAATTAGAACGAGAAACTCGTTTAAAAGAAAAATCGTGTTAAGAACCCATTATAATATGTTTAAAACTAGTGAAAAAAACCGCAAGAATCTTAAACAATTCTCTTTTGCACAAATAAAACGTAAAATCTCGTTTGATTACTTACAACACATTTACCTAAATAAAGTTAAACTACTTCTAAGCAAGAGACAGCAAGAACAGAGTGTCGCTAAAGATAACATTTGCATTTTATAGGTAGTTTACAATCGTAAATTCCGGGGAAGGAAAGTCTAGATCGTAAATCAAATTGTATCGAGGACATTAAGGCCGTAATAGACCAATACAAACAAACCAGAGTGCCGTATAAAGTGATTAAACTTACATTTCGAAGAGCGTTCTCGGTGTTTGAGAGAATTATAATGTTGTTATCGGTCAGCACAAAGCGGCTGTCCAAATTATACCCAACTTGTGACGCAACACATAGTCGTGTTACCCTCCGTTGGCGACGTAATGTGTTTTTGAATAGGGATAAATTGCCAATACGAAAACATTTCCAAACCACAAAGAAAACTTCTTTGAAACGACACCCCACAAACTTTCCTAAGTTCCATTTATATCGTATCTCTGACACACCTAGAAGGTTTTTACTTACAAAACAAAGTTCAAAACTAAGGCATCGTACCGAGTAGCATTAAAATTTACGGTACAGTGAACGCCGCGTAAAACTCATAAAAGTGCCTCATATGTCAATACCTTTTTGAAATACGGTAATGGAAATGCGAAATAAAACAGAAAGCAAAGTATGATTAGTGAGTGCCATATGTCCCATTGTCAGACTTTACTGCCCTCGCCTCTGCAATATCCATTCCGATTTGAAACACATTTAAATATTCAGTGAAAAATTTTAAGATTTTGTGTTCGCGTTATTGCAGCCCGAATGAAATGAAAAAGTCCATAAATCTGTCACACGTTATTTATACACTGCGACTGTGTTATACTATAACAAAGAGTACTCTCATATGGAACCACAATACAATTAAACGACGGATACAAATGTTAGGTTAGTTCACAATGCACACATGTCTTTGTGAAGGCATTACGATAACATTATTCCATAAAAAAGTTATTTAAGGAAACTTTAAATTAGCTAGCGAAACTTTAGGGAATGATTCTCCCCATGAAACTGAACAACGTTTCTTAAAAAACCTACATAAAGTTCTCAAAAAAAATCAACTTCTCGTACCAAAGCAGATCAGCTGATCACTCAAGTTATTTTTTTAATTTAATTTTAATATTCCAACCCATGTTCCTTGGAAAAAGTTGTTCAGTTTAATGGGCTGATTCACATCCTTAATTTTCACTAACTAATTTAAAACCTGGGTGATACGAGTTGAATAAATACTGTTTATTCAGATAAACAATCGTTATTGTATCTCGAACCACGTCATTAGTATGGCCGTATGTGGTTCGTGAGTACCTTTCGAGTTCAGCGAGACGAGAATAAACAAAAAATGTATTATTTAGTGTAAGCACGAGCCGGAGAGCATGTGATCGCGGTGGCGGTGGCCGCAAGGCCCCGCTCCGTGCTCAGGTGAGATTAAAAGTCCGGTACACTTGTTTGCGGTGAAGCGGTCTGCTCCATGCACATGCACTCGCTGTACCTCCTGCTGCCGATGATTAATGCTCCCCCTATTCACCTACTGTAAATAAATGTAGCCTACACGAGAGATATTGCACTGTAATTTCTGTTTTCATATTCATTTGTCTGTTGTACGAGATCATAGCGTGAGCTCCATGTTAACGGTCGAATTGCTTCCACCGTTTGTTTTGAATGCGGTAGCAGTGTGCTCTCTTACGGTACTTGTTTCAGATTTGCGGTTGTTAGATCTCTGTTTATTAGCTTTTACTAGATTTTATGAAGGAGATTTTGGTTGTGTGAGTTTTTATTTATGGTGATTGTAATAATAGAGAAGGGACTGCCGAATTGTTTTATAGAGGCGTCGTGAAGGTGGCGTGGAGATTTATGTCGGTGGCCCCGACCGCTAACGACGCCGGCCCGGCTGACTGATGCCCCACATTTGTTTCAACTGATTTACTTTCCGCATTCCCACACATTTGCACGACTCGACCCCCGATTTATCGATCCAAGTACTTATTAAGTCAAACCAAATTAAGACTCCGTAAAGGTCAGATGTTTTCGTAGAAATGTAATTTTGTTGGTTGAAAGTTCAGTGGAGTTATAAACACCTCAGAAAGACAATAATGTATTTATTAGTGAAGGTTGTTGTTATACAGCTGTTGATAAGAACCCACTGCTGTTTTTGAACAGTGAAATAGAAAACTTATTTTCGGAATTATCGCAGACACTTTTCTATTCAAGGAAGGCATTTTTCATTCTGTACAGTCCGAGTCTTGTTTTAACTGGTAGTAGTTGCAGCCGGGAGCGATTTGACGACTCGCAATCGTGTAAAACTGTGTGGGGAGCCTCGTTCACCTCAGACAAAGTTTTCATTAGGAGCGGCGGGGCAAGTTCGCGAGTGGGGCGTTTGGCACTCGCTGATAACACAACAAACAACTTGTTACAAACGTGTTTAGTTTTAGTTATTGCCCCGAGTTCGACTGTTTAACTCATTCCTCTAATAATGAACAGAAGCTGCCGTAATTAAGCCCGCTTGTATCCGCTTACGAACTTTCGCATAACTGCTTACGTCTATGTCTGCATTTGGGATTATCAATTAATGTAGTTGGTGGGCAAACGAGTTCGCTTTCTGTAAGTATTTTATTAGAAAAAGAGATCATACAACTGATGACTTACAAGTTGTTATTGTTAAAATAACGTAAAAAAACGAAATGTGGCGATCTGATGAACAGGTTTTATATTTTTCTGACTAACTTGAACTAGGTGAATTTAATTAGTTAGCAAAAATTTATTATACATATGAATCAGTCCAAGAAACGCAAAAACTTTCCCCAAGGAACATAGATAAAAATATGTTAAAAAAATCAACCTCTCGGGAAGTCGAGGATAGCCAAAACGTAACAAGAAATTAGAAGTAAATAATTATGGCATTTGAAAAAACTCGAAACACCAAAAAATTATTTGACCGAGGCTGCGTCAAAGGGGCACAGGATCAAATTACGCGAGCCGTGCGGAACATGGACGGTCAAGCTTTCCCTGTCTACACTTGTTTTATATCCATTTCCCCTACATTCGTTTTAAGAGATCAAACAGTTCTGTAACCGAATCGAATTGGGACATTCGAATATCCGTTTCACCACTTTCGTTTTAAAGTTGATTAATTTTTGTCTCTGTCTACCCGATTAGGTATAATACAATTTTTATATGCGTATTTTTCCTGTGGTAAAATTCTTATGATTACAGACGTAGGCTTCAATGGCTTTCATTAGTTACAGTACTATTTAAGAGTTATTCTAAAAGCCTTTTTTTTACTGCAGAATTAAACCCGGTAAGGTTTCAGTGTTGCACCTTTGCCTTTTGTACGTTTTTTTTACTATTGTTAACTTTTTATGTAATAAACTAAATAAAAACACTAGGAAAGTGTTGTCTAAGGTTTATAAAACATACTTTAGGTTTTCAACTCTTTAGGATAAATTATGGTTTACTCGTAGATGTGTTTTATATTACACTAGCTTTCCGCCCACGTGGACTACAGGGTATATCGTTCCCAATCGTGGGATAAAATGTAGCCTATGTCTTTTCCCAGGCTCTAATCTATCTCTGTACCAAATTTCATCAAAATCGGTTCAGTAGTTTAGGCGTGAAAGACGGACAGACAGACAGAGTTACTTTCGCATTTATAATATTAGTAAGGAAGTAAGGATTTAAACATGCCATTTCATTATTATAATTCTTATTTTTCATATATTTTTTAAAAACAGTACACCAGACAAATACCTAAATACATACTATTAAAATTTAGCCCGACAACTGCCAACACGAAAGAAGATTTCTTTTTTAATGTGAGAAGCGGGATGAAAAGTGGTACATTAGAAGGCGTATACATACTTTGTACTGTGTAGTGTGTCCGTTACACGATGTTAGGCAAAGGGCAGGAAAGGGAAGCGGTTTATCTGAGGCCCGGAAGACAGGAAGACGTACCTACGTACTGCCGTGGCCGCGTTCCTTTGCCTACATTTCACTTCCAATTATAATTCACATATTATTACACTTAACTATCCATTAATAGTTATATTATACTCGTATACTCCCGGGCAAGCATGTCCCTTTATTATTGATTATTTTATTCATATATAGATAAAAATACTTTAATACCAAATAAGGAAAGAGACAAATTAACACTTTGTGCTAACTTTATGTTTATGCTTTATGTTCATAGGTTATCGTACTGAATCAGTGGTATCTTCTATAATATCATGATATGAAAACACAGTGTAGACTTATTAAATCAAAAGGCATTTAGCTGTAAAGACTACCTGCGGAAACTTAACAGTGTAAAACAGACTCTTTCCTCATGATAACGCAAATCAAAAAGTCCGCCCCTTGTCATCCCTGGTGCACAGGTCATTCCTCATGTCAGTTTTTCTAAGTTTCTCTACTTACTTTTTCTAAGCTGCACATCAGATTTTGATCTGGTTTTACAGAGAGTTAAAAGACAAACGCTATGAAGATATGTCACTAGTAAAGATATAAAAACACAAACAAAACTCTGTCTAAGCTGAATAAAACGTACATGGACTTTAATGTAAGTTCAGCATTTATTTCCTTATCTCTAAGACGCTGGTTTTGTCTCCTTTGTACTGCTAAGATGCAGAAAAGACATCAGTCGATCTTGGGGGACCCATTCCAACTGGCGCGGCTCTCGAATACTTCCCATACAAACCATTTTAAGAGGCAAAGGGACCTCTACAAGTTTAACAACCTTTCTTAAAACCTTTGTGCACTCTCTGTTTGGTTTTCTAAACGGCAGGCAGTACAGAGAAAATAAAGAAAAGTTTTTTCATAAAGAACATTGCTTTCCTCTAAATGTCTGCTTAACTAATAAGACTAAAAAACATATTACAAAACTAAGGCAAGTGGGTAACGAGATAGTTTTAGTGTTCCGTATAGGAAGATTTAGTTTATTTCAGTTAAAATTTTTTGAAGGACAGTAATTGGATAATTATTTTGAAAACTTTATTATTCGAGTGTGTTTTTTTTCTCCATATTTTTAGTATATCTATATATTATCATTATTTTTTTATGACTTATCGTTTGTATTTGTCGTGTGTTCAAATACAAGGTTCCAATTATGTGTTTTGAATCAAATGTTTGTTTTAGTAGGTACTAAATTTCTTTCGTGGCTTCACTCACGCGCTACTACAGGAACTCTCTTAGGGATATAAGGTAGCCTATATCTATCCTCCTATTTAAACTATCTCCATACAAAATTGTAACAAAATACAGGCAGAGGTACTTTCGCATTTGTAATATTAGTACAGTGCTTCTTCTTTCTTATAATCTCTCGTCAAACTTCGCTGTTTCAAAATTATATCAAAACATTACATCCGTAACTCTGAATTCAAATTATTTTAAGCGATGTATCTAATTACTCCTAGACATCGAATTTAGTATTCGAGTACATTTTCAAAATCTATGATAAGTTAGAAGAATTGTATGGATTTACCAAAAACATTTAGGAACCACAGATCCCCAAAAGGCGAAGTAGTGAATGGCCGCAACTCTCACAAGGTGCGCGTAAACGTCTAGAGTAAGAAATACGAGAAAAGCTAATGACGCTATTTCCTTAGACCAAGCCGCACTGCACCAACTCCAAATATAATTTCGAAGGTGAGCGCTAGCGCCGATAGGCAACACATAAATTTAAACCGCGATAGTTATAGTCCACTGAGGGTTTGATTTAAAGCGGAAACTAGACGAAATTTTTCCACAAAGTAATATTAAACAAAGAAGTGAACGCAGTAAACATAAATAAATAAATAAACGCCATACACTCAAAGGCGCACAAATGTTTTCCCTTGCATTTTGGATTCCTTAGAACATATACAAAGACAGACACGAAAACTTATGATCCAAGAACAAACATCTGCTTTTTACATAAAAACTTACCCCGATCGAGTATAGAATCCAGGACCCGTCAATCAAGAGGCAGCGTCAACCACTCGACTAAACCGCGGCCGTTTATTCGAGTGGTTGGTAGTTGATGCGCTCCAGAAACCTATAAACTTTTTTTTGTATAAAACTAAATTTAGAAGCTTTTAATGTTTATGTTAAATAGGCTAAAAAAAATTGAAAGTATCGTTTTTATCAAAATATATTTTGATTATTTAAGGTAATTATTACAAAACATGTTTAAAAAGAGTTTTTCGCCTAGATGTGTGCATTTTCTTTATTTTGTAATACGCTAAAGCTAGCAAACGGCTTATTCGCTAGCTAACACATTGCGAGGAGGATGGGCGTAAGTGGTGTTTTGTTCGGCAAACAAATACTCCGTGAAATTAACAACGCGCCGCCCAGACCGTTTGGACGCTCGCTTTCCATTACTACCAACTACATGGGTTTAGTACTAGAAACGACACTGAAACTTGCTTGTATCTATTTGAAAGGGAATTCAGTATTTTTTTCACTTAGGCTTTTAAATATTAAAACTAACATTAATGACACAAAAGTAACTTGCTAAAATCTGATAATTTATTTTTTTTTTGCTTACATTCGCAAAGTTGTTACTTACTGAATTTTTGAAATTAGGTGTATAGATAGATGGAAACACTTTATGGCAATCTAAATAAAAGAAAAGATATCGAAAGAAAACTTATAAGCAAAAGTGATTGACTGAAGTGACCCTGACTTAGTTAAGATACTGAACTACCTCATAAGCTACTTTTCATCCTGATAATGTCTCATCTCAACCCACTTGGGTAAAACCATGGTAAAATAATGACTAAATAATAAATAAACGATACACACGGTCAAATGCACTCATCGAGGTGAAATCAATGAATACCTGATGTGTTCATAATTCCATACAACTGAAAGCCCACTTATCTAAAGTCTGTACTCCCAAATCGTTTCTTTTTGACAATTACATTAAAAAAAGTAATCCATTACAATGGACAGTGGCGCATCCAAATCTTGAATATCCTAGAACATTTTCGGAGCATAATGTATATGAAGATGCTAGACGTAAATGTGTAGATATATTTAGTGTAACTAGCCGGGAACAAAGGAAGCCGGGCTGCACTGGACGTACGCTTGTTAACACGTTACTGACTTGTTACAACAACTATTTGAATGGTAAAGTTACTAATAATATAGAGACTTAAGAAGGGAAAACTAGAAGGATCGAAAAATCTTGGAAGTGTAGAAATTTAGTTTTATATTTACTCTAATGTCTTTACCTCTTAGTTATTTTGATGTTATACTCATCATCAGACTATAAAAATTATGATGATAATAATTAGGACGAAGAATCTTGACTGTGGGGACCGATCCACCCGAATAAATTAATAATCGTCATACTAGAAATGGTCGCAGAGAAATTTTGAAAGTTTTCCTTTTAAACATAATGGATTTTAAAAAAAGTATTTAGTATATATTTTTTTATTATTATGAGAAGAGTTAACTCTTGACCTCAATCTTGACCAAGGTCATAGAGAAAAAAAAAGTGTTTAATAACCCATTATAATAGGTTTCAACCTGATGAGAATAACCGACAGAATCTAAAACAGTATACTTTACTTTCTACTTGTGTTAGGTGGCCACAAGCAAAGCTATCAAGTAAAACTTTCGTTCAAAAATTAAAATTAAAGCTTCGCTATTCTGAATTGCACTCCATTTCCGATGAGAACTCGTATTTTAGCCCCAAGAGTCATGGTGTGAGAAAAATGGACGTTGCAATAAATTAAACCTCTCCGGGACCTACCCGTCTACGGCTTAATTAACTTTTCAACCAGGAATTTTCAAACAGAAAAAGAAGATAGCCACAAGTTTAAGAAGCACGTACAAAGTTCAAACTAATCCTAGACTGCAGTAAATACCTCTAGGTGTACACGAACCTGTTGGTTCAAGAAACTTAGGAATATTACTTATTTTTACGACCAGCTAGCCAAATGATATTGATGGCCGGTCTGGTCGAGTGGTAGTGACGCTGTCTCTTGATCGGCGGGTCCTGGGTTCGGTCCCCAGTCGGGGCAAACATTTGTGTAAAAAGCAAATATTTGTTCTCGGGTCATGGGTGTTTGTGTTTGTCTTTATGTGTGTTCCGAGGGACCCACGACACAAAGGAAAACCTTAATGTGGGACTTTGAGTGTGTAGTGTTTATTTATTTCTCACGCTGTAACTATATAAAATTTAAATTTATCAGTAACAATAACGATGCAAAGATAAAGTTTATATGTTAAATTTGAACTCTTGTAGAAACCAGAGTGGATTGCTGAGAAAATCGAACTTATTACTCTCTTTCCAAAGCACCTACTACTTATCACAAATCACAGTCCGATTATTATAAATTATAAATTAATATTATGAAAGACGTTTTATAATGTTTCGTGGCGTAATGCCAACTCAGCTGATCGCGCTGGCGTCGTCAGCTGATCGCGCTGGCGTGTGGATGTCGCGACTTGTATGCGTACTGTAAACGTTTAAAAATGACGTCGTCGAGTTCAAATGTGGTTAAATGTAATACTTGCAACATCGTTATAAATGAAGTGCTGACATTTATACATAATAAAATGTCTGTGCTTGACGAAGACACATTGCTGAGAATATGCAGTACGGCATTTGAACAAGAAGATATTGTGAAGGCGAAACATCTTGTTTTCGAGGCTGTACAAATTAAGAAGATGGTGAGGAGAAGACAAAACAAAGACAAATCTTTAAGAGACCTGCAAGATATCATTGATTTGTTAAAGCAAGCGGACGCAATGGATCCTGAAAAGGTACCGGTATTTGTGGCGAGGGAGTTAAACAAACTACCACCGGTCACTTTCGACCACATTGATGTTACTCGTCTCCTACGGGATATTTTGAAGCTGCAAGAAAATGTGACAATGTTGCAGAGTGAACTAAAAGATGTGCAAACAGGGTATGTTACACGTGAAGATCTGGAGAAATATCTTTCGCATACTCGGCATGAACGTTCAACGCATCAAAAAGTGCCATTTAACCCGATCAACAATAAGAGAGGAGCCTATCTAGGAAATGATTTTGAGTGCAGCAGTGGGCCTGAAGGTATCTTGAACATTTTATCGCAGTCAAATGACGGGTCACTGACCGAAGTTGCTAACGGCACTGTCGCAGTGGCTGCGGATTCGCTGTCTTTTTCGCACGCGCGCAGGGGCAGCCAGAACCTAGCGACTGATTCTTTCGCACATCAGCTGGCTGGTGAGCGCGTGGAGGCGCGCACTACGTTTTCGACGCCACTGCAGCGCGTGGAGGTGAGGCGCACTGCGTTTTCAAACAACAATGAGACAGTAAGTGGGAAGCCGTTGTTACTGAATGCTACTTGCGCGCGCTCGAGTTCTACGCCTAAATCTATGACAACAACAACCAAGGGTGCATCTGTGACTACGCAAGACCGTCAAATAGTGAATCGACCTACCATAGCAGAGGTATTGAAGTCTGAAAAGGCGTGGAAGAAAGAAGAAAACAATGAATGGCGAATAGCGACAAATAAGAGGAGATTGCGTAATAAATTTGTAAGTGATTTAGGCAAAGCAAACTGTGGTGAGAATTCACGTTTTAAGGCTGCGACTCCAAAGACTGTGCCTCTGTATATTTCAAACGTTAGTGAGGCAACAAAAGAGCAGGACATTATTGACTATATACAGCAAAAAACTCAAACTGTGGTCACTTTACATAAGATTGCATCTAAATGGAATAGGGGCTACCACTCATTTGTGTTACACGTGGATGCCCGCAAGCTATCACTATTTTTAAATGACGAAACTTGGCCTGAAGGAATTTGTTTCAGAAGGTATGTATTGTTTAATAAAAATAAAGAGAGACGTGTGTCTGATGGGAGTGTTAACAATAAAATTTAATTTAATGGATAATACAAAAACAAATTGTAATAATGTTTACCAAAGGCTATGCACTTTAGGATCTTTTAATTGTAAGGGTTTTAAAAGATCGATGGATAATATTAGGGATATTTGTAAAAAAGTGGATGTACTTTCCCTCCAAGAAACCTGGTTGTTCTCTTACGATTTACCGTTGTTGGGATCAGTTAGTAATGACTTTGAGTTTACGGGGAAAACGGCAATTGATGACTCAGTCACACTCAAGGGGCGACCTTATGGGGGCGTAGGTATACTGTGGCGAAAAGGCTTGTTTGACACCGTATCAGTGATAAGTTGCAGTAGCGAGCGACTTGTAGGTATTAGAGCTACTTTAGAAGATAGGACGATCTTGATACTGAATGCATATATGCCCACAGATGAGGTAAGGAATCTAACTGAGTTTACGAGTTGTCTGGGTGAACTAAATGCCATTATAGATAGTACAGACGTAGAAGCGGTTTATATGTTAGGGGATTTCAACTCACACCCTGGAAAACCCTTCTGGGAGGAGTTAGTTAACTACTCCGCTGAACAGAACTGGGTGTGCGCGGATGTTGAGACGCTGGGTATTGATTCGGGTACCTTCACGTTTATTAGTGAGAGTAGTGGTAAACGGAGTTGGCTTGATCACTGTGTTGTGACGGACTCTGCTTGGAGAACTGTGCGGAGTGCAAGGGTGGATATGGGTGTGTATTGGTCTGATCACTTTCCTCTTTTCATAGATTGCAGCTTAAACATAATCCCACCTAGGCTTAGTTCGAGTTTAAAAACCAGAAATAAAATTATATGGGGAAATAGGACGGCTGACCAGATCAAAAAATACAACGACTATTGCAATCGTAGGCTGAGGGATATACAATTCCCGGATGTGTTTGGCGTCTGTGCGGATGGAATGTGTTCTAACCCTAGTCATAGATCTGAAATAGATTCTTTGTATTCAGCTGTTGTGAACATTCTCTCTGAAGCAGCAGTGCAGACACACGAGGCCAATGTATCAAAAAAGAGAGGGCGAGTGATCGGCTGGAATAAACATGTACGAGAAGCTCACCGTGAGGCCCGGCTTGCTTTCGAAGCGTGGCTGCTTCATAATAAACCTCGGTCGGGCGCTGTGTGGGATGACATGTGTGATAGCCGTAAAGTTTTCAAAAGCAGATTAAAATGGTGTCAAAACCACCAGGATCAAATAAAAATGGATATTATAGCGTCACACAGGTCATCCAAAGACTTTGGTCGATTTTGGAAGGCAACTAACAGGTTGAACGTACGGCTGGGCCTTCCGGTGAGTGTATCAGGATGTAATGAACCGACAGATATTGCCAACCTGTTCAAAGATCATTTTAGAGTATCATCTCCTCTGGGACCTTCGGCGTCGGTGTTCGATGGTATGCGCTGTCATGTGTCTGAGCCTTTGAGGTTCTCTGCTAAACAAGTTCAGGCGGTAATACGCCAGATGTCGCGGGGTAAGTCTCCTGGACATGACGGCATTAGTATCGAGCACCTGAAATGCGCAGGTGTTCATCTTCCTAGAGTTTTGGCCATGCTTTACTCACTTTGCATTGGTCATTCCTATCTTCCTACTGACCTTATGAAAACGATGGTTATACCCATTGCAAAAAATCGCACGGGAGATCTGTCTAACAAAGCCAACTATCGACCTATATCGTTGGCGACTACCCTGGCTAAGGTGCTGGACGGTCTTTTAGGTAAGGAACTGGATAAAAAAGTAAAATTAAATGACGCACAGTTCGGATTCCGGCCGGGCCTGTCGACGGAAAGTGCCATTTTAAGCCTTAAGCAAACGGTCCAATATTACAAGGACAGGAGTACTCCTGTGTATGCCTGTTTCCTCGATCTTTCCAAGGCGTTTGATCTTGTATCCTATGATGTTCTTTGGAACAAGGTGGAGGAGGCAGGTGTACCGGGGGATGTAGTAAACTTATTTAGGTTCTGGTACTCGAATCAACGCAACATAGTACGCTGGGGGGAATCTCTCTCAAGTGAATATAGGCTGGAGTGTGGGGTAAGGCAGGGGGGTTTGACCTCCCCTAAGCTCTTCAACCTATATATTAATAATCTGATCGATGGGCTCAGCAGTAAACCAATTGGCTGCCATGTGGATGGTGTATCTATTAATAACCTCAGCTATGCCGATGATATGGTGCTGCTGGGCCCAACGGCGGGTTCAATTAGAGAGCTTCTTCGTTTGTGTGAGGAATACGCTGCAAGTCACGGCTTGATATACAATTGCCTTAAAAGTGAATATATGATCTTTGAGGTCCCCGGTAAAGTAGTTAAATATCAGCCTGAAATTTGCCTTCATGGGGCACCGTTAAGGAGAGTCACTCAATTTAAATATCTGGGGCACTATATTGCTGAGGACCTCAAAGACCAAACGGATATGGAACGTGAACGCAGGGCATTGGCGGCAAGAAGCAATATGTTGGCCCGCAGGTTCGCACGGTGTAGTGTAGAGGCCAAAATAACACTATTTAAAGCGTACTGCCAAACTTTCTACACCTGCGCCCTGTGGACTAACTTTACGCAGAAGGCCTACAATGCCCTGCGGGTGCAGTACAATAATGGCTTCAGGATGCTATTGGGACTTCCAAGATTTTGTAGCGCGTCAGAAATGTTTGCGAATGCGAGAACTGACGATTTCTTCGCAATTATTAGAAAAAGAACGTCATCTCTACTGACGCGCACCCGGGACAGTTCCAATAGCATCTTGAAGGTGCTGAGCGAGAAAACTGACTCTCCACTATTGGGACATTTCATCAAGGTTTTGGTCCATCACAACCAGCCTTAAAATAGGACACAAGAGACAACTAGGGGGCTTGGAGTGGGTTTTGATGTCATTAATATTGAATTAATTTAAAATCTAAATGTTATTTAATCATCCAAATAATCATCTAAATCATCATTATTAGTAAGTACTAACATAATTTTAAGTTTTTAGACTATTTTACTAACAAATGAGCCTATGTTGCTTGAAATAAAGATATTTATTATTATTATTATAACTCAATTACTTTTATTATTTTTTTGCACACGTACCATATTTCACAATAGAAACATACTCGTAACTACACACAACAAGTTCGCAAGAGCTTCGAATGTCACACTCTGTTTACTCATATTATTAGGGAATTTGCACAAGAGTCATTTTGTCTAAAAAACGTGTACAATGTAACCGTATCCGGAACGGGACCCGGCAGTATTATTAACCGAAAAATGAGGGCTCATAATAAAAATGCCGGTAATATTGCACCTGCTCGCTATATCTACTTGACATGGGTCGACTTGCATGTATCACTCTGACAGCCTGAGTAAATTTCTGTCGCTTGAATAAGCAATCATGTCTCTTATGTCGACTGCAATTCGCTTTTTTAATAATATTTTTGGGTTGACAGTTTAGTTTCTAGATACTTACCGAGACTTGTATAATACAATGACCTATCCCGAAGTAGCAGATTAGTTCAATAATATTATACTATGTGGGATTTTAAAAGCGGCCGCCCAGACCATAACACTTTACTAAGACTTTACCTTAGATCGGCCCTTCATATCATGATGTAACTTAATTCATTGTTCTGTTTTGGGAAATAATTTGTTTAGCGAATGATTAAAAATTCATCCAGTTGTAAATAAAGTTGATATTTATCACGCGAAAATACGGACAGCCGCAACTCAGGTTACCACACGCGTGCACTCTGTGATGTTGTGCTTGCACTCTGTGCGCCTATACAAATATAAATTACTCAATTTTTATGAAGGCATATTTTAATGCTTCTACGTCATATTACAGTAACAGCCTCAGCTAATGTTAAACGCAACATTATAGGCTGTACCTATTTTTATGACTAGAATGAGTCAAATTCTTATAACAACAGTTTTTTTTAAATCGTAGACTGTGTCCTGCGCGTGAACAGTTACATTGCAATACGAGAACGTCTTGACTATTGGCTACTGTCTTATTGATTTGACCTTGCTATACCTAGTGATAACAGTGCATTCTAAAATGCTGAGTATTTGTTAGTAAACAAAACGGGCAGTGGCAAACAAAGACGTTTAGGCTAAGGGTGGTTATATATTAGGTGCGAGCACGCAACCGAGCCATAAGTCTGCCTCGCCTCGCCCGGCGCTAGATAACAATTATAAATCTCGCTAATACTTCTTACTGTCCACACTAACTATTGTGATGCACTTGTTAGGAGAATCCTCAACTTTAAGTTATTGTAAGTATAAAATTCAAATGAGGAAATGCTAGCTTAGGAAATTATATGTAACTAGTTTTTCGATCGGGACTTTGTTCGGTAAAATTATTTTTTCTACGTCACCTGCTGATATGAGAGCTTTCTATTGGTGAAAGAATTTTTCAAATCTGTCCAGTAGTTTCGGAGCCTATTCAATGCAAATAAACAATCAAATATTATATTATAGACAAACATTTATAATATTAAGTGTAATGTAGGCAGACTGATCATAATCTGCCCTAACCCAAACGAAGGATTTTTAGCTTCACTATGTTATTTAATTTTCAAAATTGAATGTAGGTTTTATTCACATCAAATGTAAAATGTTTTTATATATTTATAAATGCGTCTGTCTATTTTTACTGTGCCACTTTAAAAAATCACTGTAAACTTTTCCTTTTCAGCATTTTAAACTGACTAGCATAAGATTTTAAGTGACAAACCAAAAAAATAAGCTTCTTGAATCAACAGAGTAACTTAAATACAAAATAATAATATAAACTACTAGCTTTCCGCCCGCGGCTCCGATCGCGTGAACTACAGGTTATATCGTGCCCAACTGTGGGATAAAATGTAGCCTATGTCCTTTTCCAGGCTTTAATCTATCTCTGTACCAAATTCATCATAATCGGTTCTGTAGTTTAGGCGTGAAAGACGGACAGACAGACAGACAGAGTTACTTTCGCATTTATCACTGACAAAGCTGTTATTCACAAAAACCAACTAACAAAACAGGTATGAGCATGATACCAAAAATATAACCAATTTCAGAATAAATAAACGTAACAAACTCAACTCGCTCAACTCTATGAGTTCTATTCAATTTCCCCTCACAATAGCGACACTAATAGTCCACACTATAGGAATAAACATATTGTGGCGGGCATAAAAAAAACTTCTAACCGTAAGAAAAATTCACCACGGTTGTCGTGGACACGACATCATAAAGGCATCAAGAAGCCATCAGAGGCAGTAACAGGTTGTCCCCGTTCCTTTATACTACATACATTTTCTCATACGAATATGGATTTTAATATTGCCGGTACGATGTACGTCGTCTAAAGCAGCCGTTGAGATTAATTTATAAATTTATGGTTACTTATTTTGTATTTTTTTCATTTATTGAATAAAAATTAATTTGAATAGTGAATCAGGCAGTGAATCAAGAAGAAGTGAAGAGATACTGAAGTATCTCTAGTGAAATATCTATTTAATTTTACTGGGGTATATTTAGAATTAAATCATAGACATATTTCTATACACTTTCCGCCCTTCTGTACACTTTCTTGTTTTGTTTGTTTTTGTCTGTGTTCTATTTATGTGTGTGCAAATAAAGAGTTAAATAATAATAATAATAATATTTAGATTTTATCAGAATATGTTCATTATCTTTTTTTGGTTACATCTTACCTGATGATATTTCTAGTTTATTATAATATTTACAATTTCAATGTATTATCAATGGGCTTGTGCATGTAGGTACAGTTAAAGAATAATCATCAAATTAAATTAAATTGTTTTTATTTCCTTAAATTTCAAAACCAAATAAAAAAGATAAAATGAATGAATTGATACAGGGTTTCTTCAATGCTAAATTAAATACCATTAAACACTATATAGTTTGTTCTGCATAAAATTCACATGGGAAAAAATCGACTAAAGGTGATTCTGAAGGAACGCCAAAATCAGCTTTGTATTTTATATATAAATCTGTTATGGTATGGTAAATATTTTCGTGCGACTAAACGCGACAAGTGTCGCTGCAGCGGAAGCGGGGTGCGCTATACCGCGGCGGCGGGCGTCGCGACGGCGGCGCTCCCGAGAGGAGCCGGCACTCCTTCCTCCTCCTAGGCGAAATAATTTTTAAGCTCTATTTAGGTTGACTTAATATATTTAGTGAAAATTGAGGTTGTGGGACAGCCCTTTGCTTCCTAGCATTTAGTCCCGTTTTCCATTCGAGGTACGATAAAAAGTTGACCTAGATCATAGACTTCGCAGACCACAAAATTTTACGAATTCCCCTAAGCAAAATAGGTCGAATATGGAGAAATAAAACGTTCGCCACGCTATACAACTCGAAAGATCAGCTGTTTGACTTAATATGAAAAAGCGAAATATTTTCAAGAATTTCAGATGGATTCTTGGGGAAAAGTGGGAAAAAAGGGAAAAACTACTACAATACAAATCACATTCACATTATAATAAAGTGGCCTCTCTTGACCACAATCTAGGTCAGGGGTGAAGATGTGGTTTATCTCTCTTAGACAGTGAATCTCAA
This sequence comes from Aproaerema taeniolella, assembly GCA_949987775.1. Taxonomy (NCBI): domain Eukaryota; kingdom Metazoa; phylum Arthropoda; class Insecta; order Lepidoptera; family Gelechiidae; genus Aproaerema; species Aproaerema taeniolella. The sequence continues at coordinate 7,899,928 of OX465243.1, read as the reverse complement.
CAGACGCTGACAATCTGAGTCAGTGACCGAATGTTTGTGAATAAAATCTTATCTCACAAACTTTTAAATAAAGTTTTTAAAGTAATGCTGTTTACACACTTTTCCTGTCAGCCTTCAAAACATTTCATTACTAGCATTCCGCTCGGGACTTGGTTCCCGTTCGGATTCGGGAAAATTATACAGCCATATGTTACTCAGGGATAATGTAACATCCCTCATGGTGAAAGAATTTTTGAAATCCGTACAGTAGTTTTAAGTTTATTCGTTACATACAAAAATACTTACAAATCTTTCCTCTTTATAATATTAGTGTAGATAAACAATTTAAATCTGAATAAACTTTCTACAACCATTTATAGTAGCTCCTTTAAAACACTTTCAGCTCTACGTCACTCTACGATGTTTATATCAGTTTAAGAGGCGACTTCACCGATCGGAACATTTCCTCCTCAGCATAAAAGAATTTCGAGAAATAACTGCTCCATTTGAATACAAGCAATGTGTAGGAAAAGCTTCTCTACAGCAAACACCCCTATCACCTCTTTAAGGCTCTGTAGTGTGAGGATTATGTGTACACAATTCAACGAGTTAGAATAAAATAAATGTTTATTCTGAAATATAAGTTATATTGTCGACCATGTACTAGCTCTCCCCCGTGACTTATTTCGTGAAGAAAGCAACCTATGATACTCTGTAGCCCTGTAACTATGGGCAAAAAATTGACGATCTGTAGCTCTTTAAATAAAGGACAAATAAACAAACGCACTTTCACATCTATAAAACATATTAGTAAGAAAAACTCCACTAACTTGGAACTTTTAATTCAATTTTTTCTTAAAATTTGATTTGAAATTGTCACGTTTTTTACAGCAGTGTTTTTTTTTTCAGTAAGACAACTTCTTATTAATGGAAACCTCAACTGTCGTTCTTTTGACACTACTACACTTATATGTGTTTCACGAATAATAGAGAGTAAGTAGATATATTTTTTATGAAATTCCTCTTCAAGAAAATTATAAAATCAAATGTCCTTAAAATAGAACACAATGGCAGTCATCCAAGAAAAACGAACTACTTTTTACTTGGAACGTTTTTTACGTCGCTGTAAATCTTCAAAGAAGAATAGGTTTTTTGTCCCCCAGCTGAATGTTTGCGAGAGCACGGATTATTGAACTTGCAGCTCAAATGCAAAGCGTATTTTTGCAAGTCTCAATTGAAAAAGCAAAGCTTCTTGAGAATCTTATACGACTTCTTTGTAATTAAAGATCAAAGACAATTAATTATTAGAGCCTATTGAAACTAAATTTATAAACCTGGATTATTGAGAGCCCTAAAAAGTTGCTTGTTAATTTTAATGATATAAAAAATCGCTGAGGCGGGTCATTGAAACGAGTGCCCTTCTTGAAAAGGTCTATAGCGGAGGGTACAAAGTTCAGCTCTTACGGTAATCACTCGTGGCCCCACTTCAACTCGCGCGCAAGATAAACGGCACTGTTCATCTTCTTTCTGTGAGATATGTTTACAGAAACACAATTTTCTTTCTACTATATTGAAATCTCTTTTCAAATGTTTTTATTTGCATACATTTTAAATCTTTTTAAAAGTCCTGTAGTGGATGCAATCATAAAGCTGCTAAAGAAAAATAAATGTTTTACAGGTAGGTACAATACAATATAAACTTATTCATATACATATAACGCATTTGTAAACGAAATGATGATAGTGTTTCAAATTGATAGTGTAATAATTTTCCACGTTATAAAAACGTATGAGTCACCGACTTCAATCCCAACAACAGTTCGCAAATGTCACTCATTTATTTAGATGATGTTCTGGTTTGTAGTATTTTTTTGTTTTTGATGATTTTTTTAAAAGCGCTGAATCATTTTCGATAAAATTTATATGAGACCACCTCTTTTGAACAAAAAAATAATTTTGAAAATCGGTCCATAATTGGCGGAGAAATCGGTGAACATACTCGTACATAAAAAAAACATACAGTCGAACATAGTTACCTCCTCCTTTTTTGAAGTCGGTAATAAATGTTATAAATTAGCATTTCATTATAAGATTTTTGTTTAGTACGATCCAAACAAACGTCTTTTAGTATATTTTGCAATTGTAACTTCTTTATCTGACAGCCACGATATAATAGACAGTCAAACCACAGAGCCATATTGAATTATTTATTAACAGTGTGAATGGGACTCTTCTGACGCCTATTGACTGCTTGCTTACTTCTGAATGATGGCTTCTTTTGTGCGCGCTTCCACATCTTTCCCTAAACGATCTCAGTCATTTTTCGTGCACGCCATGTTTTTGTTACATTTCCTTTAGAAAATGGCTATGAATCTATATGACAATACTTATAACGATGCAAATTTATTTTCAATAAAACTCACGTTAAAAAATCGAATAACTCTTCTAAACCGTGGTAGCTACACGGTATTTTTATCGTTAAGCAAATTTGAGTAACGTTCGGAAAGCTCTATTCGGCAGAAACAATTCATCTTCCGCGCGCTGCACTCTGAAAAAATCCGTTTCTTACTCGAATGCGAAAGCAATCTAGCAAAAACGTGTGAATGGAGGCAGGTGTTTTTCATATTTTTTCTTTAGCCCGCGGGTATGTGCGCTAAACTCAGTTAAAGCGTTGAGATAAGCCTGCCTTATACGCGGAGCATCGCGTCCTTGCGTTATCTAACTCGCTGGGCAACAACCGTGCTTTTTCGAAATTCGTATCTACTTCTTTACGTAATATAAATACGTAAATCACTACCAGAATTTCAGATTGAATTCTGTGGTTCCATTTTAAAATGCACAATCCAATTTCTTGTTTTCCAATTACATTATACGTGGACTGATCCCACTCTATCCTTTCGCCGCAACAGAGGCTGAAACGATAAAAAGTCGCAGCAAGCGAATATACAACCACACGGTGCTCGGTATTTGCATACCTGCTTCGCAAACAAATCTAGCGCGCCATGGCTCTATGATCGAACGGACCACAAAATTCAATTACGTGCCAGACAAAATAAAAACGTCCCAGAACGTCCGTATCGTTGATTTGTTTTCGCTGTTGCGTCATATTCTGCCCTGTGCTAACGTTACCAGTTTACCTAGATCTCTAAAGCTCCAATGTTATTATTATTTTCAGAGTGGGACGGAGAAAAGCAAAGCTCTTAGTAATTGGTTTAAAGGTACGGAATAGCCGCTCGACACGCGACATGACACTTTATTGTTCCGATTTCATGAAGTTTAATTAAACATTATCGCTAGATGACATTACAGATACAGTGTCGCTTTCTGTGACTTGTGCTGTCTTTGATTGACTCAAGGAAATTAAATCCGACTTTTCATTTTATTAATTTTAATAGGCATGACATTTTCAAACTTTAAAATTAATGTAATGTGTTACATGCGCCTTTATTTTCTTATTCAAATAAGTAAGTTGATTTTCAAATGACAAGAACGAGACATACACTGTTTTCCGAGAGATATTAAGAAAATAGAAGCACTCATCTTATTTTATTGCCCATGTTTGATTTATTTCTGCTAAGCGTTTAAAAAATGAGATTTTGTAATGAGTTTAGTTTTAATTAAATAACATGTGAAATTTAAAAAAAAAGGTGATTTACCTACTTATTGCTGCTGTCCTTAGATTTGGATGCATTTCGTTGCGGTCAAGCTTTTACTGGCGAGTGTTTTGTCGTAAATTAGACTTCTGCCGGTTCAGGTACCTCGAACCCGCGAAAATGTTTTCCCTCGGATGCATCGTGAATTTCGTTGGGCATAAAACGTTTCTACAATGCTCTGCCATTGTGAAATATGTCAAGAAAATAATGGAGCGCAACTTTCGTAGGAGCGGCTGTTTGGTAAGATAATGTCTAGAGATAAACGCTGAACACTGGGAACGTTAGGTACCGTGACGGACGTTTCCTGCTGCACAGTACTCATTTTAAATTTGAAAGTAACTTCGAGACGCGTTTTCCTTTGCGGGCTATTAGGGATTAATTATTTATTTATTAAAAAACTGTTTACATAAAATGTAAGAAAATACTCATATAAATTAGTAAGTTAAACTTTAGAGTCTGAGGGTGCTTCGCTCCATGAAACTGAATAACTTTTCCCTGGAAACCAATGGTAAATTTTCAAAAAAAAAAACTGTCCTCTATCCTTAAATTAAGACAACTCAACTAATCCCAAAGTTGGAAATTTGTTTTTTTAAATATTTCGTCATATGATTTTTGGTGAAAGCGTTCCAGTTTGGCGGGCTTATTTATATTCAAAATTGTAGGTAACAAATTTAAAGTCACTCACAAACGACAACGATTTCTGAAAAAAAAACTGAAAGAGTTCGAATGGTCTGTAATGTTTCTTAATTCGGAATACTCCTAGTCTAAGGATAATATATTTTTTATCAGCCCAGGGGCACGAGCCTTCCTTCGAAATACGAGTTTAATTAAGTTTTATTCCAACTTGATGCTCAATTTGATTTTAGTTACAATGAAATTACAAATTAACAACATCACAAGACTGCGATTGGGGGTAAAAACAAATCAGTTCCAAATTGCATTTAATTAACGACTAACTCGGGCGCACTTACAAAAGCAAGTACGTACAGCTTCAAGGAGGAAATGAATTAATTCTATTTTACACAAGAGTGCTCCAGAACAGAGCCAGTTTCTTAAAGCTGGAGAAATACCCCGTGAAATTAACTTCTGGATACAGTTCGCACTGGACACCTCTCAGGTACGGAAGACAAATGGCGGAGGGGCAACGATTGTAGCACTTACACACAGTTTTACTTACGCTCTTAGGTTATTGAACTTCTTTTGTGACAATTGTCTTCGAGGTAGATTTTAAATTCCTTATAATAATAACATATAATTGGATAAGTAAAAATAAGTGACCATTGTAAGCATACCACCACTTCTTCCAATAATAAAAATGTATTCTCTCAAATTACATTAATTGATTACAGAAGATTGCAACCAATCTTTCATATTTTGATGATAATTGACGTTTTAATTTTCTGATTTTCTGATTTTGTGTTAATGTATTTAATTATAAATTTTCATAATTACAATTATAACTTTTTAACGCCATACACTCGAAGGCCTACACTAAGGTTTTCCCTTGCGTCGTGGGTCCCTCGGAACACACATAAAGACAGACACAAACACTCATGACCCGAGAACAAACATCTGCTTGTTACACAAATACGTATATTTGCCCCGACTGGGATTCGAACCACTCGACAAACCGACCAAACTTAAACTCATTAATTTCTTTCTGGATATACTTTTACAAAATAGGTTATCAAAGTAAAGGAAAAGGCGTAGTTCTCGTTAAATTTAACATAATGCGTCATCGTCCACCCCATCACTCGTCACTTTATTGCTATTACAAAACACTACGATACGTGCAATTAGGGCAGTCTATTGCCAAAAATTTTAATTTTACACCTATAGGCTGTCAGAATAAAGAAAAAATGCACCTTGTTTCGGAATGCTTAAAGTATTGACTAGGGTTGGCCACTACGACTATGCATGGTGTAAAATATGTTTTGCTTATAATTATTTTTTAACTTTAGATATGTTTTTTTATAGTTTTATAATGTAATGTAGAACATAAAAATTTATGTATGAACCTAAAATTTTACGTCATGTAAATGACATGAAATTTAATTTTAGTTTATTTTCTAAATGAGGTGACTTTAAAGAAGTTAACGAAACTTTATGTCTGAACATTTCTCAAGCAACAACAGAAAAAAGATTTTGTTTCTTCAAAGAACCCACAATAAAAATTTTCGACTTCTTGTGCTATGGAAATAAGCTGATCGCTCAAGGTTTATTTACGGAGAGGTGAATTATTTCATATTTCGACATATGTTCTTCAAGGAAAGTTGTTTAGTTAAGTAGAATAATTTACATACTCAAATATTACTAACTTATTTTAAGTCACCCATTATGCAGTAAAGTTTTATTGGCATAGTCGCAGGACTTAGTAGACTTAAAATACCTATTGCATTAAATCTGATCTATTTCTCTAATTAAAATTATTTACTTTGACTTTAAATCTTGGCCTATTTGTTGCACTCTGATACATACATAACACTCCAAAATAACTGTGTAACCATTTGTTTATGACGTGTATCTGTACATGTGATTGTTTTGTATGTTGTGTGTTTTAAAACAATAAATAAATTCTTTGTCTGTGTATCTATCTTTGAGCGTGAAAAAAATGTGTTACTAAGAAAGCGATGAAATCACTTTAAATTTTTGGCGACCCTAATGTCGGCGTCGACGCGGGCGCGGGCGGCGACGACGTTCATAAAAAAGACAATCTCCCTTATTGCCGCAATCTGTTACACATGCTCCTCGCACGGCATGTCTGCAGCCCTCATAAACGACAAACTAAACCATAATTTATTGCACAAATTTAGGGTCAAACGCAATACTCATAAATTGCTCTAGTATATTATTGTTAGCACACTTTATGTTAGTAAGGCGTAAAGCACAAGTAATGTAGTAGAATTTTGTTGCACAAAGAATACTTGGGTATACTACGGAACGTAACATCTTGTGTGAATCTCTCAGTTTTGTAGCGCGAGGGATGTATTTTTATATTCGTGACTGAATAAATTGTTTCTACCTAATTTTTTGTTTCAAGGTCTGATGTCATCTTTGCTTTACAAAATTTTATTTTTCTTGTATCTACCTTAAAACCATACTAAATGAAAAAAACATATTTAGAAATAAATATCAACTATTAAACTGTTGAATACATTTTTAATTTACTTACTTTTTAATGTAGCTCTTAGAGATAAAATTACAAAGTCGGAAGAAAAGTAAAAGAAAGAAGAACCAATTTCATATTTACTTTTTAATCACGTACGTGGGAGGTAAACTACACAACTCATTCCGTATTATTGTTTCAAGTTCGCTAACGACCGAGTTACGACATGAGAAATGTCTGTATCGCTTAGAAAAATATGAGCTGAACTTTTGAAAGTCTGAAAACATAGCTCTTCTTTTATTCATGTTCTGACATGTGGCGTTCTCTGCTGTGTACAAGGCTTTCTTCCTAACAAAATAAATAACATTTGCTTCAACTTAGGTCCTTTGAGAGGCTGCTCGTACGTATGTTTTATGAATGAGCTCAGTGCAGTTACAATTCTTGTTTTTATTTTTATTGATATTCTCGACAACTTTTCAATATACTCGTAGAGTTATGATTTCTTTGCGATTTGTTACTTGTTTATTGTCTACATTGTCAGAGCAGTATCTTATACTTCTTGGATTCAGATGTAAGTATTTAAAACAATGTTTTTCTTATAGAGATTTCAAGAAAGCTTAAGATCATCCCCTCCAAGCTCACGCGTAGGCCGTTCCCTTTATCATGAAAAACCTTATCTATCTCTGTCGCACAAGGAAAAATTTCACGCGTTTTCCAACGTGCGGCATCGTTTTCATACCATACATAGCAAACGAAGTTGACATTTATAGTCTTTTAAATAACGCCCATAATGATTTCAGTGGTCTCGATACATCTAACGTTTCTGTTCTGAGTTGCTAGAGTTTGTAAGAGTGAAAAATCAAAGGAGTTGTAAGATGTAGTAGATGGTGATGTAATATAACTCTTATGATATAAGTAGTAAGGTTTGTAGTCGCACGGAAGATGTTTGTGGTTATACCGTTTTGGAATAAGAAGGTTGATGGAAAACTTAGAAGGTAGGCACACGGGAACATGCCGGTGGTGAAGGCTTTCAGTCGCGCCGCGCACATGCCGGTGGTTGGACGCCTCCAGGCTTGGCCTTACTCGACGCGATCGCAACTTTCCGATAACTTTCGTAACATTATACGAAACCTATCTTTCTGCTTGTATTGAATTATATTGAACTAATAATTTAATAAGCATATAGAAAACGTGTTTTTAAAGACAATTTAAGAGTTCTTAATTAGATTTCATCTCACAAGTGTCCAGAAACTGACTTTTCAGGAATGTAATTTTTCAAGTATGTATGTTTTTGATATGGCTTATTTTAGTTTAAGCTTTTCTATTCACATATGGTTTTTTAGTTTTCCATTGTTAGTTATGCTAACTTTAAAAACTTTTTTGCAAATAAGTATTTATATTGGAAATAAATAAATAAACTTTTTTCATTGTTAAAATATGTAATAAAGTGATAATGCAAAGAATAAACAGAACATTTTATTTTGGATTAAAAAATTTAATTCAATGGTTTTTAATTTAATAATTTTACAAACAATTATTTTTAAAACGTTCCAAAAACTAAATAGTAACCTCATTGTGAGTGCTGTTAAACAAAACATTCCAACACAATTAAATTTGGTTAGTACGAGTTAATCATTAAATGCTATTATTTAAACAAACCAGCGTTAATTATAAACTTAACTGGGATAAAAACATTACTTCCCGAAATCCTACAAAGCGTTCATAACTAATCCAATTTTATTTTAGAGCTGCAAAATCACAAAACGGAGCTTGCATAAATTTAAACAAGCAGCGAGTGCACAATCCCCTCTGGGAAATAATATTCGGACAAATGAAAATTTCAACCGATGCATTTGGATTCACCGCCCGCCGCTCCCAGGTTTTAATTCCCTTGACGGTTGCGAATCGGTGCATGTTTTTTCATTAAAACGCATTCAATACGACGACGTTGCTTTGAAAAGGGACCTTTTCAAAATATTTTCCATGACATTCCGCTGTGCACTGCGCTCGTCGCATTCATTGCTTTTTGTATAAACTTTAAAATCGGGCTTTTTATGTCACCGTTAACGTTGGCCGTGCAAATATCCAGTGATAATATTATCACGGGTCGTATGCAAATTTTATAACGCACACAGGGATCGGATAAAATTGTCGTCAATCGGAATTAATAATGTAATTCCACGCTTAAAACAAAGTGCGATGCGATTCACAAAGGGAACAACTGCATTTAGTTGCAAATAGGATTACAGTTAATCACGCTTTTTCTCTTACAGGGGTAGCAGAACCGATAAGTTCCAGCTGTTGTTAATATCATATTTTGCAGTCTATTGTTATCATAAATACAGAAATATTACTTCTTTTTTTTTTTAATTAAATTATGTACAAACAATACCACTTTAATACTTCAAGTCCTTAACATTATCAGTTTTTTTTGTTGTAATCTTAAAACCTACTTATTTCTAATTCATGTTGAAAAACTTTACCATTCTTTACAGTAAAAGTTTGGGAACCCGTGATTTTCTTTGATTTTATCTTCACATAAAAAAAATGCAAATAGCCACTAAAATCATCGAATAGAATCAACAGAAAAAGTCTATATTACAGTTACATATCGACACACCTTTCCGTTAAACAATACACTAAATCTCGTGCTTACTAATGCTAATGTTTTCATCCATTATGTCGCAGTTCGCTGAACCGAAAACATAAAAAAATTGCCCTTGATAACCTTCATGGGAAGGTTGGAACACCTGCTCAACATTTGTATTTTCTTTAGTAATAATATAAATTTGCATTTTCTTATTAATAACAACAGATAAAACTGTGGAAAACCCTATGGTTTCCTATGAGATTCTTTCAATACTTGAATTCTTTACGGTAATGACAGTGAATAATGGCCGTGCCAGGCGTCGCTGCTACAGAGTGTAGTGGGCTTTGGGTAGCGCAATTTTATGCAAAGAACTAGAGGATGTCCGGGACCCGTTGCCTCCGTCATAAAATAAATATAAAAAAAGTCCAAGGATTTGGGCTGGGTGGATGTTTGATGAGTCAGTGAGTCAGGACCTTAAAAATACTTAGTTTGCGAGGAAAAGTGTCCTATGTTTCTCTGTAGCCCTCTACTTATCCCTGCATAATTACGATGATCCTTTACTTCATTACGTTAAAGAAGGACAAACAATCATACACACTTTCACATTTGTAAAATTACGGATAGCATATTGTCATGTCATGTTGCTCTACTTCTGTCGCATATTATAGTAACAACATCAACCATAAAATTCTTTGAATGTTTGTTTTTGTTGACAACAGAGTTTGTTTAATCGTTGTCTTCATGGAAGTTTTAAAACTAGCACTTAAAAACGTGCTTCACAACATTAATGGCCCGCAATTACTGAAATAACGACAGTAATTACGTATAAAAACTATCTAACACCTTACTTCGTAAATGAAACAATATATTATGTATTGATTTAAAATATGATAAGAAATATCCATTGGTTGAAGTTATGAGTATTTTTATAGTTGTTTAGCTATATCGCTTTAAGTTTCAACTTTTTAAACAAGTTTTAAACTTTTAGATAAGTATTACTTAAATAAAATCAATTTGCTCTTTAAAAGTACTTATGCTTTTGGCTGTAACGTAGATACTTATTAGGTAAGTTTTATGAAAACAATATTAAATCACAAAAATAAACGGGGAGAAAGCAATATGAGGTAAAAATTTTTAACAAAAAATTGACCCGCCTTCAAAAAGGGTGAAATAATTTTTTAAAGCTATGTTCACGAGTAAGTAGTGGTTACGGGTAAAACAGCAAATAGGTGAATTCATAGCGGAATATGGTAAATAGAGAGGAATGTTTTTTTTGACGTCGGCGCCGAACAATTACTCGCATGGCATAATTATCTTAGTATTTATAGTGCCAAAATAAGCTTGTGTGAATATTTATTTCATTAAACTTGGTCCTGTTCAAACCGGCGCCGACGTCAAAAAAAACATTCCTCTCTATTTACCATATTCCGTTATGAATTCACCGATTTGCTGTTTTACCCGTAACCACTACTTACTCGTGAACATAGCTTTAAAAAATTATTTCACCCTTTTTGAAGGCGGGTCAATTTTTTCTTAAAAATATTTTATTTTATTCTTTTTAAAGGTTATCATTTATCTATATTAATATTATAACGAGGAAAGATTTGTATTTTTGTATGTAACGAATAGGCTCCGAAACTACTGGATCGATTTGAAAAATTATTTCACCATTAGGATGCTACATTATCACTGAGTAACATGGGCTACATAATTTTCACGAATTCCCACGGGAACGAAGTCCCGAGCGGGATGCTAGTCATTCATATAACTCATATAACCAGTCGCAACATGGCAAGAAAGATGGCATGAAAGATATGGGGTGATATTATCAGCCGATCACCAGACGGCAGGAAAGATGTGTGGTGGTAATATACTCTACCGGTCACTAAACGGTGACCGGTAGAGTAGGTAGCCCCAGGACACATAAGCCCTAAAAAATAACTTAAAAGTCTCAGGGAACAACTTCGCTTTTGCTTCGTTTACATTAATGACCTATTATCATCCACATATATGACCGTAAATTTCAGTTTTTATTTTTATTTTTGACCTAAACTACTGAAGCGATTTCGATAAAATTTTTGTTGGACCAATCTGGAAGTAGATGCTACTGAACTAATAAAAAAATGTTGAAATTGGTCTACAAATGACGGAGTTTTGAGGTAACAAACATAAAAAAAAATTCACCCTAATTGAGAACTTCCTCCTTTTTTTGAAGTCGGTTAAAACAACAAACATTTTTGCCCACTTTCTGTCAGTACATTTTTGTTTGACTCGATCTTATGTTTCTGACATTGTCATTGTTAAATAACCGCGGTAATATAATACCTGCTTTTATTTGCTATCTGAATTTGTTCTCAAAAATCCATAAATTACAACCCTAAAGCGTCATCCATCGTGGCATTACATAGTGATACAACGATAAAATTACTATTATAAACGATAATCACATCAACATAAACTTTTGTATACAAAAGGGAATTCTGAAAATCCACAATGACATTGTTCGACATTCGACAGGTTGATAATGGAATTTGATATGCCGCGCCGCGCCGCACCGCGTCGGTATTGTACTTGTAATTGTGTGAAATGTTGGCCGAGTTCGCGGGAAGTGTAGAGTTGTCGATGACGTATTAATACGGGACAAGTCATGAAAAAATTCAAGAGACAAAGGGTTGATATGTTTGTCCGGGGTATTCCTCAATTGGTTCTTTGGGATTTGGAATTTGGGGCTAGATATTTTAGGATCTAGGCGATCTTGCATGCCTCTGGCACTGAGTCTGGATTATGTAAGATCTGTGTCCATCATGATTGCACGCTGGCATTCTACTACCCCTGTTAAACATGTACTTTGTTTTTTTTTAAAACCAAATTCTCTCGCATTTGACAGTTAAGTACCTCAACTTTTATATATTACCAATTAGCTTTTCGCCAGGGACTTCGTTCCCGTGGGAATTTTTTCGTCAATTTGGGAATTCCCCAATGTTTTTAATAGTTATTCTGCTATTCTAGACGAAGAAAAATACAACAAATCAAAAACCATGAAAATCGGTCCAGCCGTTTTCGTGTTATAAGTGTTCGAACAAACCCGACTTTGCTTTATATTTTAAGATTGTATTTAGTATTAGCTTTCCGCCCGCGGCTCCGCCCGCGTGGACTACAGGTTGTATTGTGCCCAGCTGTTGGATAAAATGTCCTTTCCCAGGGTCTAATCTATTTCAGTACCAAATTTAATCAAAATCGGTTTAGTAGTTTAGGCGTGAAAGGCGTATAGACAGACAGAGTTACTTTCGCATTTATAATATTTGTAAGGAAAATTAGAACTAGAACTAGTTCAAAATTAGAACGGTTCACAGTCCAAAGTGTCAAGCTTAAATATAATTTATTTAAATAAGCTTTTTGTTCAATTTAACTGTGGACACTAGAGAGGTCAAAAACAAAGGTGACGTTAAAATTGTCTCGGGTTACACTAAACTGGTTTAGTCATTAAATTAATACATTATTTTAATTATATAACTTTAAAGATTTATAAAATGAACCGCGTGGGATGTGATGAAATGGAGTGGGATGTACCTCTATAACGTAGAAATCGTGGACAAATTTCTTAGAATCGGATTAAATTTCTAAGTAAAACATAAACTTTTATATATATTAAATATTAAGTTTACGAATTGGGATAATCGAGGCTTGATTTGATAGTCTTTTTTTTTACCAGCCCATATACGTCCCCACCGAGGGGCACAGACCTCACTTCGAAACGCGAAGGGGATGTTGATAGTCTTAGATAGAAATAAACTTTTATGCTTTTCAAATTTAATATCTTGTTCACCTCAGTGTACTCCTTCCTTATCGTGTAGGTATAATCAACTATGTGGCGAGCTTGACTAACCTTGGTGTCAGAGTTTTCAAACCGCCAAATGGTCTCTGACTTGGTTTAACGACTGCAGTCAATTGACGACAGCTGAGACTGACGATTTAAAGTGCACTCTAAAGCACGCAAACTGATTTATGTGAATTTGTCAGTATATTTTATTTGTATTAAAATGAAAAAGAGAAAACCTGATATGGCGAGCCAGACTTTCATTTGGTTATTTATGTATTACATGCTTATGATCTTAAACTAGTTGGCAAAATTACTAATATGAATCAGCACAGTAAACTTTAAAGCTTTCTTAAGGGCGAGATTTCGTCTCTGTTTGTTTCATCAATGAAGAAGGATCAAGGGCGTCGCCAAGAGGGGGGGGGGGGGGGCAGGGAGGGGCAGCTGCCCCCCCTAGAGATTAAAAAAATATAGCCAACTCAAAGCAACCAAAGTCCTAAGGTCGTGCTATTGACTTACTTTGCTGATAAATTCCGCAAGTCAAAGCTCGAATAATTCTTACGAGTCCAACCTGCTAGATAAAGTACAATTATTCATTTATTAATTCATCTTCCATAATATTAACTTGCCCTCCCCTAGGCCAAGGGCTGACGACGCTCTTGAAAAGGATACTCGAATATGGATACTTTCATGAGAAAAGATGTTTAAATTTGAACTAAAAAAATCTGATTTACGAGTAAAATCACTACAAATACAACATAACCTTGAAAAGCGGGACACTTGTCAGCACTATCGGAGAAATAAGCGTGAAACAGCGTACTCACGCGAACCACTCGTTACTACCCACTAATGTGCAGACCAAAGGTGTCCAGACCACTTCAACGCACTCAAATGTCACCCAAAACTCTAATTAACTACGCAATTTTGTATGATTAAAGACCTCCATTGACAATCGAGGAAGTTTTACAACAAACTTGTTTTAACAACTCTGTTAACACTCTTTGAAACTTGCCTTTTACATATCATACCAAACATTAGACGATAGTTAGTTTAATAGTAATATAAATTCAGTTTTTTATTGGTTGTTGTTTATTGTTTTTATGTTACTTTCTCGATTATATTTTGGTATAATAATTGCTAGTATATTAAAATATCTGCATTCTTTTATTCAGTGTTTTAAATATACCATTAATAATAAGGTTCTTTTGTTTAAATTTTGTTACGGCTTCGAAACCAGTGCTCGGTCAATGGCCTCGTCTTCCCATTAATCCGGTGCAGTGCCCACTTTCTTTGTCCATAAAAGTGTATTATAAATGGCTTTTCTTTGGGCGCCCACGGCTATGACGCTCACAGAGCATCCAACCTAGCAGTTGCACTAGCATACGATTAAGGATGCATCCGTTTGATACTATTTTAGTCCTTAAAAATAAAATAAAATTAGGTTTTTCGAATTCAGTTTTTAGCAACTAAGTGAATTTATAACTGTTATTATTTTTCGTAACGCTTAGTCCTTGCTTAGTCCCATTTTTTATTGGAGGTACACTTCACCATGATCTAGGATTTGGCAGGTCAAGTCATTAACGTGGAGTGACTGCCACCTGATTTCCGTGACCCCGTTAACAGGGAAACTTGAGCGGATTAGATAATGGTTATACATTAAGTTTCCTGAATTTGCAAGTTTCCTCACGATGTTTTCCCTCACCGTAATAGCATCGGTTAATGTGCAACTAATATACACAGCGAGTCATTGGTATATGGAACCTCTCACTTACGAGTCCAACCTGCTAGACTACCGACGCTGTATTTATAACTGTTATTAACAAAAATGTTTCATTCGTTTCAGGTAAAAAATCATGACATATTCTAGAGGAAGATATTTACCACATTGGAGGACTAACTTACCTTTTTAAAAAGTTTCTATAAATCATATGATGAAAAAACCGAAGGAGCCGGAATGTATGAAGAGTACGGAGTAAAAAAACCGTTTCCAATGTCGGGCGTGGAAGAGAGAGTGTCGTAGACATGCACAGCCTCCTTTCAGCAGCCACAGTATCAGCAGTCCTGCAAATATTATTGTCACTTTCAAGTAAGTAATAGAGAGAAATACTTAATATTACTAGTTATAACGAGGTTATATTCTTCCTTGGGAGACATATAATGTGCCTTCTCTTCCCAGGCATACTGTAAAAGTCAGTAAGTGGACCATGAGGGTTTTGCTGTATTTTGGGCGAAAGGCTATTACCACCTCTCACCACTTACATAATATTAAATCTTTTAACCCTCTCATTCACACATACATATATACACCAATCTAAATTCTTATCCACTTCGGTATTTAGTTTTTGAAGTAAAAACTTCTTTAGCGGCGTTGAGCACTTTTAGTATGGGGAAAAAATGTTAAACTCGCGATGAACTCGCGTCAGATCGTCAGATGTCACGTGACCGTGATCGAAAATGCGTAGGATAGGGTTGCCACCTTTTTTGAAGTGAAAAATTCTTTAGCAGCGTTGTTGTGTACTTTGAAGTATGGGTGCAAAACCGGACGGATGGCAGCCCTATGGTAAAATTATCTCTGTGACAGATGTCAACGATTATTCGCACATAGTGCGCAAATACCGATAGACTATTTTACTGAATTGGAAGTAGACAGTTTGGTCGAGTGGAAAAGTGGCCAGAACAGGTCAAGGGTTCGAATCCTGAGAGAATAACGGACTCTTTTTGTGTATTTTGTTTTATTTCCATATAAATGCACAACGTTAATGTTCAAGACGAGTTAAGTTTTTACTTCTGCCGGCACTCCCGGAGTGCAACCCGTTGTTTTTTTTTATTACTGACTGACTGGACGAATTTAGATAAATCTAAGTCTGATATTAATTTCATAATTTTTTGTACATTTTTTTATTTATTATGTAATGTTACTTTAGTTTCACTTTAGTTTAAGAAACGTAAAGTTGTATTCTATTATCGTTTTCTCTTTTGTTTAGTATAACATTTATACACCGAAAGGTAGTTGCTGTTTTTATCACATATGTTATAATTTTTATTATTAATGTTTATATTATTATTTTTAATTAACTGCAGCGGCCGACCGGTCCAACAGAGTCAAGCTGAAAACCATCACTGTACAGTTTTTTGACAGCACAATGCTGAGCTTGGCTCCTTTTGCTTAGGTTAATCTATGTAGTTCTTACTTTTTACTGTTAATTTAGTCATTGTATCATAGATTTAATTTTAGCAATAAACATGATTTCATTCCATTTCATTCAATTTATGTTATACGTGGCATTCAATGGTTTCAATGTTTCACTCCTTCCCGTCCACATTTCATTACTCACGCGTCAAATTTTTATGGATCCGTTCATCAACAAACAAAACAACTGCCTAAATCATTGGGTTTTTTTTTTCATTTTTCGTATTTTAGATTTAATAAGTAAAATGTATTGTACCAAATATTTTTTTTCAGTTGGTTGTCAAGTTTACATTATAACAAGTATACCTATTAGTTAACTTCGATCCTTTTTTAGATTCAATAATAAATAATTTAAAACTGACAAGTTTAAAAAAAAAACTAAGTTAGTAACCATTAAGTGCCTTTCCTAATTGCCAATTATTTCTTTCCCTGCATTAAGTAAAATAATTTAGGACGAGAAACGAGCAAAGTGCAAGTTTGTAATTACTGTTTTATCGTAGCTTACTCCCCCTCCTTACCTGTGGCTAAGCACCAAGTGAAATATTCCTCCATAAAATAAAAGGAAACGGTATCTATGGAGCGGAAAATAAAATGTATTTTGCCGTTTTATGTTGGGGAAAATTTTGGAACAAGTGTTATCTAGAGAGGAGAAGGTGTTTGCTTAGCAGTGGGACAATATATATAGACTAAATAAAAATGGTTTTTATACTTATTCTATTTTTATACAAAATTTGGAAAATTTTCAGTTTAAAACAATCAATAGCAAATTTTCACATATTTATTGATCACCTTTTTATCGTCTCTCATCGGAAAAAATGTGATATTTCTACCCTAACTAGTAACTCGGTATTATTCTTGAACTTCCGTTCAGAGGTTACCCTGTCCCAATTAGTAACAACTTACTAGTCAACTTCAGCTCATCTGATAGTAAACTAAGCACATTTGATAGGTTTTGAAATCAAAATGTAAATCAATTGTAATTTTAATATATTTTTATGTGGAAATTACTTAGGATATTTGTTCTATTTAATTTACATTACAATTTAAGTAAACAAAATAAGAAAAAAATATCAAATTTCCGAAGAATATAATACCTTGAAAAGGTTGTACAAAAAGGCAAAGACAACATTGGAGCAGTTTCATCAAGCTTGAATTAACGCCTGCATCTGCACAAGGTTTACTTGGGTATCTCGCTTGTATATTGTGTCTGGAATAAGGTATTGTCTATCTAGAAAGATTTTAAAAGTAATTTTATATTTTATATGATATATTGAAGTATTTAAAATTGGTTAAAGTTATCTTATTTTATTTAATAAAATATAATATTAAATGTTATAATATAATTTTTATATTTTCTTTGTATTCTATTCTACATGGTAACTGTATCAAATACTACTCAGTTAAACACTTACTGCAACCTCACAGTCATGTTGTATATAGAGTAGGTAGAGCATCAACGGACACAGAGCTACCTCAAATTATGGCGACTACAGCACCTAAATTACGATTTTATGATGCGTAGATAAGCATGACGCACTGCATTGAATCGAAGAAAAAAATATACTACGGTAATATTCAGGGCATAAACTAGAAAAGCAGTTGCTGAAAACATGATTCAGCACTTTTGGTTCGATAGAAAACGCTCACAAAGTCACCTCTAAATACCCAATATTTGGATATTTTAAGCTGTAAAAACCATAGTAAAATGCATACAGGGACTTAATTTGCTATCAAAATGTTCGTGATTGAACACTCTCGATAAGCAGTTAACGCTTTTTTCGATTTAAGCTGTTACCTTTTCATAAATCTCTTTTCTCTAACTTTCGAACATGTTTTTACGCACGCGCGCTTTCATAGTCCGTAAACTTCGTGTATCGACACTGTTCGCACTGCCGGCCCAGGCCTGTTGAGAGACGGAGATGGCACTATTCCTATGTGTGCTGCCTTTATCGGGTGCTGTAGTCGCCTTAAATGAAATAAAAATTGTTTATTTCCCGAACATTAGGTACAATTATTAGGAACTTTTGATACAAATCGTTTTGGAAACTGTTTTAGTATTCTACGTTATACTTACAACTATAGATATAACTATATATATAATGGAAAAAACGTAAGGGCACAGATATAAGCTGGTTTTAAACTATTTGAAGCCACTGTTTTTTCAATTAATGTTTATTAATTGAAAAAACGCATCATCATCATCATCATCATGTCAGCCGCAAGACGTCCACTGCTGGACATAGGCCTCCCCCAGGGATCTCCACCTCGATCGGTCCTGCGCCACCCGCATCCAGCGACTTCCCGCAATCTTTACCAGATCGTCGGTCCACCTTGTGGAAGGCCTTCCTACGCTGCGCCTTCCGGTACGTCGTCGCCACTCGAGGGTTTTTCTGCCCCAGCGGCCATCAGTCCTACGAGCAATGTGCCCTGCCCACTACCACTTAAGGTTAGCAATTCTTTGGGCTATGTCGGTGACTTTGGTTCTCCTGCGGATTACCTCATTTCTGATTCGATCGCGCAGAGAAACTCCGAGCATAGCCCTTTCCATCGCTCTTTGAGTGACCTTGAGCCTTCTTATGAGGCCCAATGTAAGCGACCACGTTTCAGCGAAAAAAACGCGAAAAAACGCATATAGGTAATACGGCAAATATTTGAACCTCTTTTACTGAGTGTTATAATAGGCTTAGAAAGAGCTTGTAGGCACGTTATATAATTTTATTTCACGTAAAATCTTACATGAAATACTAATTAACTTCTATAATCTATAGTAGATAGTAAAATGGGTGTGTTGTCATATTCACTCAAAAGCCTGTTGACTAAAACATTGACCTCTAATAAGTTTATGCTAACCACAGTCTCATAGAGGTAGCATGAGAAGTACCACTGAAGACAGCCATCCTCGGTACCAGCTGGGCCACTCGCGTGCTGTTTGCCAATTTATCACTAAGCTGATTATATATAGGTTGTTCTTGACGTGCTTTATGACCCTGTTTGCTCTCCTCCCATTGTTCCATTCCACACTTCTTTATTTACACACCTTTTAAATCGAAGACAAAGGTGTCCGGGAATTCTCCCCAACAGAAAGCGTGTTGTTTGGAGAAAAATGTTTCTTCTCGCTATCTATTGGATTTGTACACCGTTCCGCTTTTATTGAATTATTGGATGTTTCACTGATGTTTAGTTTTCTTATCATTTCTTATATTGGAGCAATCACTTTGTTACACTCGCGTTTGTAGTTTTATTATTTTGAAATTTTATGATACACTTCCTATGTAGTACCCAGAACAAATTGCTTTTAAACGTGAGTACTCAGTCAGCCCCTTTAATCAATTTACCGTTACAACTTCCATTCCATGCATCGAAGGTTTTAAAACCTAACTGATGAAATTATAAAAAACTGACTGCAGTGATGGGGCACTCAGTAAAATTACGGTTAGGTCGGTATCCACCACGGCATGTATATAAAGTATAAAAATAAATTGCATAAAAGTAAACAGCAGTGGAGGAAAGGCGCACCGCAAATTGTGTTTTCAGTGTCGGGGAGCAGGTGCGGGTGGCCGTAAGCCCGGCTCCAAATCCGCATGCGACTTTAATTTAACTTCGCCTCACTGAATATTGTCCATACACCAAAATTTAATTTATGACGTCTACTGCATGCATAATTTCACCGTCTTGGCTTAACCCGTTTTAAGACAATGTTGCTAGACAAATGTATAACTTTAAAATATTAAAAATAACTTTTGTTAAATGAGTATACAATCTTTAGAGACTCATACCAAGAAATAAGTTTTTATAATGATTATATTATAGATTTACAGATAATAACTTTATTAGATAGCATCCAAAACAAAAATCAAAAGTAATCTGATTATCTCCACAACTGGCATCAAACCCAAACACTGACACAGAATTAAACTTCTAGATAAATAAATAAATAAATAGATTTACCATCAAACATTTAAATCACAATGCAGAAAACAGCTGTTCTCAACACCTGCCGGGAAGTAAGATAATTTTTATCCTCTGATGACAATTCCCTAGAACCTTAACAAAAACCTAGTCACCGGTCAGTGGCCAAGTATTGCTGGGTTTATAAAGGGAGAAACAGAATCATAATGCTGAATGAATATTTTCAAATAGTGCTCGGTTTCAAATAATTTATTATTAATAATAACTTATCTTACCTTAATGATGTTACAATATTACTGCCTTCCTAAATTATCATAAACGTAACTTCCAATTGAAAACCGAGTTCAAATTATACTCACATAAAGCACCTAGAAACAAACACAGACCAAGAAATCTTCCTAAACCAAAAGTACACTAATTAGACGTTGTTAAAGAGATGCCCTGCAGAACCAAATGCAATACTGTAAAATTAGCATAGGAGTGCACCGGGGCGCTCGGCGCGCGGTATCGTTTGAATACGTAACGTGCTGCATCAATGTACCGCCGTGAAAACACTGTTTCATAAGCCACCGCCATATTTCCTACGCTATCTCTACCTAGAACACTGAGCGTAGCCGAAATGAGAACGAAAGCCAGACTAAATTATAGGGATAGCAAGTAACAAGGTGATTCTATGGAGCAATGAACCTTTTTTTGGTAACCAAGTATCTACAATCACAATCTTCCACATCGAACATTTTTTTCTGTAAATGCTACGGACTGGCGTAGCAAATAGCTACGATTTAAAAGTATTTGTAACTGCCATAATTATATGTTGTTTGTGTAATGTGAACGAGTGCGTTATTTACCTATTATTTTTTGTATTTTGGAGGCCGTTTAGTGGTTTGAAACCTCTGATTCCATTTGGCTATACATTAGACTGTTTGCGTATTTAAACCTTCCTATGCATCATTGTAAATGTGTTGTTATGGAATCATACGAAGTTTTTTCATTCACAATGGAGGAAGCAATTGGTTTTCCCGAAAGTCTATAAAGGTTCCCTTACGAGATGATTTTCTCAAAGTGTACCGTATTGTTCCCATCCCATTTCCTTTATTTTCCTAATAATGGCTCAATAACTGGCTAAAGTATGCTTGAACGGAGACCCAATAATCCCATGATATAACCCCAATAATTTGCTGAGATGGAGTAGGAATTCAAAACATTAGTGGAAGCTATGTGCGCATGTAATATGTGAACGTCTTTAGGTAATTATTGATAAGAAAGATAAATTACAGTTAATATAAGTATACTTACAGTTCCTTACCTGTTAATAAGATATTAATAAGTGAACAAACAATATTGGAAAAATAGTTTTTTTGATACTTTGGTACATTTTATCAATAAAAGTTGCCGTTTTTATGCCCCGACCAAAAAAAGAGGGGTTTTGTTAGTTTGACGTGTGTATCTGTGTGTCTGTCTGTGGCATCGTAGCTCCTAAACGACTGAGCTGATTCCGATACGGTTTTTTTAAAGCTGACGTGATCGAAATGGTTCTTAGTTTTATTTGATCAAACTCGGTTCAGCCGTTTTAAACTTATAAGCAATCAAAGATTGCGATACTAAATTTTAAATTTTAAAGTTATTTCTCTTAACAAATGTTTAATATGCAAAATAAAATCCTTGACTCACTGAGAAGTTAACACTCAGACAGAACAGACCCTGAAAACCAGAAAGCTAATATCTTAAATCCATATTTTTTTCAAAATGTAGTTAAAAATGTAAGCATTTTTTTTTAATTTCTACAAATAAATCCCAAAATAAAACAAGATGTTATGAATAAGTTTAAAAAAATTCACACCCTATATTAATCTAATCTAGCTTTCTGATTGCGACTAAAAATTTTTTAGTGGAAAAAACTCAGTACGACTTGAAGGAAGCACTAACAGACTGTCATATTTATAATATTATGGAAATTATTACTGTAGAAAGATCGTTAAACAATCTATCAGTTCCTTAATAATGTGCGTGCTAAGTTTGCGTGGGGAAGTTGTGCAAGGCTTCATTGTTCGGGTTCAACGTTCAAAGTTATTGTAGGCTCTCAGGTGGAACTTCAAGTTTCATACCAGTTTATTAGAGACGCTACTATTCATTAGTAATAGTAGCGTCCATTAATAAATTACGAGACAAACCAAGTTGAGTTTTTAGAGACAAAACAGTCTGTTAAAAAATGGACTTAAAATTAATCTGTTGTGCGCTTGTTTACGGCTTGTGATACAAATCCTGCACACACGGGTGTGCAAGAAGGTTTAGTTTTAAAAATATTGTTTAGTATCTTCTTATCATGTAGGTATAGTCAAGTATTTGGCGAACTTGGCTAACCCTGGTGTCAGAGTTTTCAAACCGCACAATGATTTCTGACTTGGTTTTAACGACTGTAGTCAATCAACAACAGCCGGGACCGACAGCTTAACGTGCCCTCCGAAGCACGGAAATGCTCGTGATAAATTGCCACTTTGGTCACCCATCTGGTTCCCTGCCTCTGTGTATGTTGCTTAACCTCACTGATCTGTTGAGATCAGCGAGAGCCACTGGGCTACGAGCGCTTCAATACGTGTTTAGTATAATATTTTTCTATAGGCAGGTAAACATCGTTATATAATTAGTTCATATTTTATTTCTCGTTATAATTTAATATGAGAGGCAAATATCAAACAGTGGATTAGTATAGGCTTGTAATTATGATGATAATTCAATATAAAAAGTCCAAGCTCACTTACTGACTCAACGACTCATGAAATTAAATTATAGTTAATTCACCTATTATTTTAGTGCAAATACGTCGTAAAATCCAAAAATGTCAACAGTCTCTATTTATTAAATTCTAACAGCCCGCTAACTGTGCTTCTCGAAACAATGGAGCTTCACAATTCCTTGCACGGAACTATCGGGTGACATAAAAAATAAAGATAAAAATCGCGAGCACGATTAAAATTACTCGCGCCAACGAAGCTTTTGTAGTCGGCGTCGAGTGCGACGCTTTCAGTGCACGCTGCACAAATGCACTGCCACGCAAAGAACGACCAATGCACCGTGAAATTGCCTATTTTCCACGTGATTTTATTTATTTATTTCATACACCGATGACATTTCCATTCGTTCTATAACGGCCCGTTGCATCGGAAAATCGCTCGCGGGATCAACTCTTTAAAACGTACGCTTATTATTGTTTTTGTAGCCGAGTGCAGTGGTTAATTTAATTAGTTCAATTTTCAACAAAGCTTATGCATTTTAAAATTCAAGTTGAATGGTGGGAATAGGTACTTTTAGTAGTATTCGTTAGAAACGGGCGCCCCTGAGAGCGGGGTATGTTGTAATGCATACGTAGCCTCAGATATATATCATTTGGCTCACTCAAAACGGAAACTGATTCATTTCCGATGCATGGTTGCAGCTCTTTGTGGAGTTCGTCGGCTGCGAATTGCTCACGTTTTCAACATTTGATTGCGACGTCGTCAATTCCTTTTTAAACAGGTTTGTGGGTGATTGTATTTATGTGTTCCTGTACAAAGTGTTAAAAGCAAAAAATTAGAAGATATTTTTTAAGAAGGAATATTAATAAAGGAGTGACAGGTCCCGTCTTCAGTACAATAAGATTATTCTTGATAAAATTATCAAACTTGGTTTAACGTTAATTCTTAATTATGATCGTGATTACACCAACACTTCCGTATTATAAGATCGGGAGGTATTTTGACATAGATAATTAAAACAGGGTAAAACTACGCACGGTGGTAGCTCAGTGGTGGAGTACCAGGCGGCTAAGTTCCGTATTCGAGTATTGGTCGCAAACCATATGGGTATTATTAAAATATCACTGAAAAAATCACAGGTTTACAGAAAATGTAACAATGACTTACAGAAAAAAATGCTCAAACGTCCCTTTGATATCAGCGAACATTCGCATCCTAATTCCTTATTTCCCCCGGGCCAGTCGATCCTAGATCGCCGACCGGGGCTCCCACGTTCCCTCAGCGTCTGCAAAATGCAACAATGCATATGAATTCAATCGTGCCCCGCTTGCTGCAAAAATAACTTACCCAGCTAGAATACGCTTTGATAGGACACTCGATATTTATTTTAAGTCTTTTTTTATGCAAACCTTATGCAATGCGGTCTTGTTAACCAAAGTTACTTTGTTTGCGGAGTTGAATGTTACCGTCACTATATTTCAGGAAAATAATGGTATTCTTGCTTTAAAAGATTCCGTTCTTTCTTAGTATTCCCAATTCCATGTTATGTTTACTGGGTATATTTACAAACGTTATTTTTTTAATCAGATTTTTAACTAGGCTTAAGTTATTATGCTTAGGCAAAGAATACTCATAATAGTACGGTTTGAGTCAGCCTCACAGGAAAATTCCTTAAAAACGTATTTTGTATCCGAGAAAAGCTGAAAAATGTAATTAATATTAATTATAAAACTGACCTGGGATGCATAAAGAGAGTCACTAACTACACACAGAATGTTAACAGAAAAATTTGATTTGAAAGCAGTGGTTACATACGATATGACACATGAAAATAAACAATTCCAAAGTTTAGCGTTTCGTAGATAACAATGTTCGTTGCTCAGGTGTGGTTTCGCTGGCAAAGTTAGCTTAAGCCGCATTGAGCCGTAGTTAGTGCTACATGTAGGACACTTAACGCTATCCCATGTCCAACTTGTAAAGCAATTGCTAGTTACCTTGTTAGTTACTTGTAATCAACATGAATTCGCGGAAAGTTTTAATTTTAAATTTTTTGCTCTTAAACATACATAAATATAAATTAAATATACAAGCTTACGTCTTAAATATAAAATGACTGAATTCCGATCATTTGTTCATGTTTTTGAATTTTTGGCCAATTTATTTTAAAAAAAGGTACTTAAATGATTGCGTAATGCTCTGCGTATCTAAAACTTTGATCTAATTTTTTTTTTTTAATTACAAAGTTTCAGTTTGAAACTTAAATGTTAGGTTACTAAATATACCTAATCGTTTTGGAAATATATTTTTTTTTTTAAATCTAACATTTTTAAAATTACATTTGCTTTTGATCTCAATCTAAGCATTACATTTGCTTTGATCACAATCTAAACTGTGGTCGAGACTGTAACAAGTTTTCCCAAAAGAAACCCATTAACTTGAACTAAAGGCTTGGTTTATCTATCTATACAAAAAAAATTGAGTTGTCATTGATGCAAACCATCCATTCCATTCATATACTCACGCCTAACTCTCTGATGGGGTAGGCAGAACTCTAAGTGGTTTCTAAACCACTAGACGCCACGTTTGACATACAATTCGTAGGTGGTTATACAACTTGAAATTTTAAAGGTTGTTCTCCCGTCGCGAGGGAGTTCAGTAGCGTATTATTCGAGCAACTTTTATTATGGGAACAATTATGAAATCTTGGAAAAAAAATTCGACTCTCCATACATATTGTCCCAGCTAGTGAACTTTTTATGGTAAGTCGATTTTTTTTTTTAAATTGCACTAGTTTTCCCATAGTAAAAGTTGCTCGAATAACGCTACTGAACCGCTTCGCAACTGGAGAACAACCATTAAAGTTTCAAGTTGTATGGAATATGAGTATAGTGATGATATTTTGTCTGCTTGGCCTTCACAGTACACCTAGGAAGAGTTAGTAGCTGGCATATTCTCAGTGTTTCTATCGCTCCCAGTCCAGCATGGATGCAAAATCATAATACAAACAAACCTAAACAATACAATATTTAAACAAAATCCACTTGAATTCCGACGCTGCACAAAACTCTTCTATTAGACTATTTCCTATGAATAGAAGTAGCTTATTGGATCTCTGTCCTTTGATACAGAAGTATAAATAGACTGGTGTATCACTAGCAATGCAACACACCGAATAAATAAGCGTATTCGAACCAAACTTTGTCGAGAAGCATTAAAAGATTAAAAGTCGACAGTTCGCTCGAGCCGTATCGAATCGAAACCGAGAGAGAGAACGATCTGCCTTCATTCTTGAATGTATCGGAAGTTTTCATTCTCAGAAATTTTAGTAAATATTTATATCTTTGTAAAAATCAAGACGTGTTTAAAAAAGGCAAAGTCTTGGCCTCAGATTAGTTCCTAGAATAAAAATACTATCGAGTGCTTGTAGAGATACATAAAATTAACAGTATTAATTTGTATGAAACGCCAAAGGAAAAAAACGTTGTTTTCTCTATTAAGTACCTAATTGAGGAGTCAGCTGCAATCTGTACGAATGGAAAACCTATCACCACTTACACATGTTTACACTGTTCTCCACACCCCAAAGGTTGCCGAACTTGCCGATAAGATATTGCTTCTTAGCAATGGGGCCGTCTTTTGAACACCGACATAACTATTTGTATTAAAATAAAAGTGTAGGTACCTTGTTTGTGTTGGAGTGCAATAAAGTGGATTGTATTGTATTTGAAAATATTGATCTTCTTCTTCTTCTTCATCAGCTGGGGCACGGGCCTCCCTCAATAACATGAGAGGTAAATGCCATACTCACCACGCTTGGCAGACGGGTTGGCGAGGGTTTTGATATAATTTTAGAGTTTTCCTTCTCTGTGTGCAGATGAACTTGCTTGCATATTTACCTTAGTCGCCTTGTACGACACCTCGGTAAGAAAGAGGGTGGTCCTATTCTACTCTGCCGGGGACTCACACAAATATTGATAATTTTAAATTTCTAAGTTTTTCACTTTCTATAGTATCAGGAATAGGTCACGGAGAGAGCGATCTGAGCCGTATCGTAACATATATTTGCAATGCAGGCGGCGCGTCCGCAGCAACTTCGCCTTGCCTGGCGAATGCAAAAATTTAAATTAAAAGCATAAATCAGGCGTGTATCGAGTAAGTTTCGAGATTGGTGGGTATTTCCACTCCACCCCGGATTATGTATTTCCGTCGTTGTTCCTTGTTTATTGACTCTACACCGAGTTTGGAATATACACCTACCAAATGGTCGTTTGCTCGTTATTTAATATTCAATACCACATACACTTTCGGTATCAAGTTTCTCCTTTGATACACTTCAAATCAATACGGAGATACCCATACAGATAAACCTACTTTTTTAAGACAACGTAAAAAAAAGCGGAAATAATGTCTTCTTCAATAAAAAATTTAAGAAAATAACACATTTGGTAAATGAGTCAGCAATTGAAATGTTTTGGTTAAAACTCAGAAAGTCTATACTTCCATTGTTAAAAAAAATATATAATACTTAATAACTCCATGCCCCATATCATTACTGAAGCAGGTAAAGTACATAACTTTGTCCATATTTAAGAAATCATTACTGCTTAAGGATCTCAACACGAAAATTTTTGAGTTGATTACTGAGGAGAATGATGGGTAACATAATTCCATAATCTTAATTAAGGGGACGGAGGGAGTCGAGATTGGAAATTTCAATCTGCTGCAAATCAACGGTTTTGGTGAAGCGGTATCGTTGCCAGAGGATAATTAAAAGTTTTCATTTGAAAACTGCTATATTTAAGTACTTTGTGTGATAAATAAAATTATTTTTTTCCAAACAAAGTAAATGAACTGCTGTAAGATATTTCTTTCCGTTCATAAACAGCCCGGTCAAAATTTAATAATAAAAAGTATTGTAGTTTATATTTCACTGAAACGTAAAATTGATCATAAAATATTGAAACTTGTTAATTAGTTTGATGGATGAGTTACTAATTATAATAACAATAATGGAGTATTGAAATGATCATGTTCAGAACTTAATTTAATCTAGGTGCTTTATGAATATAAACCACTTTATTATGAGGTTAGACTGACTGTAAATCAGAAATTAAATACTTTGATGAATTAAGTTATAATTCCAAGTTCTTGTCAAAATTACTAAGAAAAATGTGACTTTTATTGATTGCCATTTTATAGCTATCATTTGTTATTCAAATTTTAATCATGTTTTTGATTTATTAATAAACTGTGATCCGTGTTATGCAGAACAGTCAGTCCCCTATATATTATAAAGATATAAAGAGCATACTTCAGACGAGAGTTAATTAAATTATTTTGATTGCAGCCGCCCGTGGAGTCAGTTGGGAGGAATGGTGGACCTACGACGGCATATCAGGTGAGATTTCAACTTCACTTGTTTTGAACATATAACATATTGTGTTCTTGTTATAAATCGAGAAGATGTGCAAGGGCCGAGCAATTCAAGTTTCGGTGTTGAGATCGTTCCTTTGGAGTCCAGCAAATCCACCAATTTCCGGTCCTTCCGGGTTTGTGTTTCTGCTGCACACCAGAAAATGTTCCTCAGCTCGGAATTTCGACCCGAGGGGATAGTGTTCCGGCACTATAGGGAAGTGTCTGCGTAGCTCTTGATTTTTTACTAAAGATTTTGTTATAATTTACGTCTTTGTTAATCTGTAAAGTATTTATCTATTGGCTAAGTTCCCTGATAATAAAGAATTGTATTACTGTTATTATAACGGGTTCCTGCGCTGTTGCAAGCACAAACCCTTATCGCGTTATCCGTAGTCAATATTCAGAGCTTTTGAAAATAATCGCGACAATTTAAGCCATATATTTCACTCATACTATATTAGATAGTAAATAGTATGTATGTATGTAAACAGACAAACAACAGACTGACTATTATAAAAATATATGAAGAGATCAGTTTGTGTTTCGTATGTAAGAGTTTCGTAGCTAGAAAATTACATGAGGGCATACCATATGCATAAATGTTGCTTAATCGGTTGAGTATAACTGCTGTAAAATTCAGTTGTAAGATCTGACCCGCACCAAATACACAATACATTCATTGCAAGTTAAATAAAAGTTTGTAAAAAGTGTTGTTTTTTTGGAAAAATGGCTCTGTGTTAAATAATTTCGATCGTCAAGTTTTTTAAAAGAATAGAATAAAAAGTCTTTCTAAAATCAAATAAAGAAATAAACATAACACAATACTAAATTCATGATCAACTAACAGGCTACTATCGGTTTACTCGGATGGCATATCAATAACTTCCAGATATCATTTTTGCCGGTTTTACGTGACACGAAATTTATTCGGGTGATTTATTTCACATTCATGGGGCGTTACTTGCAAATATCTGGTTAACGTATCATTCGCTTCCCACTGTATTCAGTCTTCTGAAGGTTTTCACTGGCACGCCAAAATTTTTCAAAGCTTTTTAGAGTTCCTTGAATACATTATAACTACATTATTTTGTCCAAATATTGAAAAGACTGAGGGAAATATGTAGAAACGTTCGCTCGTGACGTTGCCTATCCCGATAGGAATGAAAGGCGTGATTTTAAAGAAAGTGGTTATATTACTTATTTTTATATCTACGCGTAACATGCGTAAACTTTACATTTTTGGTATGTTCCTAATCTGTACCAATTCAGCACGTGATTCAAGGGTCTGCAACTCTGCATTGTAGGCGGAATAGAACTTCACACATGGTTTCGTATTATAACCACACCATAATCTGTTTAAATGAATCTTGTATACTCTCTTAATAAAACTACTTACTCGCATCTTGTTAAAAATGCATCCACGGGTGTATCAAGGTCCGGCCGACCGAAGTTTCTGAATTTAGCTGCTCACTGCAGTATCCATACCCATTAAGCAGTAAACATACTAAAAAGTTCCCTTTTTTTGCTATTTCTTCTTACACTCACCACGATAAATGTATCTGTTGTCCGAATTATTTAATTTTACGAAAAAATTTAAACCCGAAAATCAAACTATTTGTTTTGTTATTGACTGGTATTGCTGATCAAAAACTTTATTAGAAATCTAAGTTCACAGTCCTAAATTCTAATACATTTTATTTGTCTACATGGAATCATTAAAACTAATTTATATTTTTCTGAATCATGTCTCAACCTTATTTTGGAATTAAACTATATTTTGTAAAAAAAAATTTGTCCTAATAATGTTTTTAATCACGGACACAAAACATAAAGCATATAATTAATAACTAACTTTTTTTAGCTGTTAACAATTAATAACCCATTATTTTGAAGTAGGTAGTTGTATTTGGTGTAATTACTGTGTGATACATTGTGTCTTTGTGATTACTTTCCGTATTAACAAGTTGGGATTTAAGTTAGATCGAATTGTTTCGTTAGATAAATTCAAATGTTAGTTGTTAAGTAGTTTGTGTGAGATACATAACAAGAGATTCATAATCCACTTTATTACGTTTTAGCAGTCATCAACAGTTCTGCTATTTGATGTTTAAAAATATGATAATAAAAGACATTTAATAAATAAATAGTCTTAGTTATAAAATTCTACACATTACGGGCTGTACATAGGCTTCCCCTTGTTTTTCGGAGTTATACATTTGTTGGACAGTGTATAATTATTACATATAAAGTGGTCATAAAGTCAATACTTTAGATTGAGTAAAAACTTGCACAAGTTTAGTTCGTTCTTACCTGCTTACCTAGCTTACCAGTGCCGATTCCGTTTTTGACCCCCGATGAAAAAGACCCGTTGTATCAGCCCTTTTTTTTGTCGGTGGTTAAAAGTTATCAGTGACATTGTAATTGTCTCTCACATTTTCAAGCATTGTGATTTTAATTCTTTGAAAAGGGCGTCCCCAATTGTGATTTTGCCAATATCTGAATATTTTGATCAAAATTAAATAATTTCAATAGCGAAGTCGCCAATATCAATTAAAGAAACCCTTTATGGGCTGGAGACGCTAGTGCTTCGTCCGTTATTCAGCAGGGTGCACCGCTAGCAGGTGAGGGTGACGATTTTGAAGCATTAAGATGTTATGATCCAATACACCCCTTCATGCATCGTCGCTCTCAATGGTTTAAGAATCATCTTTAGAAATTAAATATTCAGGGATTTATAACTTTACAGGCATAAAGGGATTATAACTTTACCTATGATGCCATTTATTATTACCACGCGCGCGTTCATAGCCATTCTTGGCACTATTAGCCAAACACTATGCCAAAAAAAATCACTAAAGGAGTTTTCGCTTAACGCGTGGCCATAAAGTGGGCGGGACCACAACCGCTGCGCCGGCTTACTCATGCAATTTTCAAGCCAGTAAATAATAAAACCGAGCCGCGATCCAAAGCACTTTGGCTACTTTTCCGCCACAGTTTTCTCTTACGTTGAAATACCTTGAATATTCCCTCTTCGATGTTGAGATCGAGGAGAATTCTCTGACCGACGGCATGTTCCCGCCGTATGGGCAGGTCTAAGTCCTACGACCAGCTATGAACTGTCTCATCTTATTTTAAAGATATTATAATAAGAAGACTTACATCATTAACTGGCTATGAGATAGATTGGGATACATTTGTGTTCCACTTTAAATAAATACTAAGCGATACTCTCTCCATATCGATATTTAGTGATAAAGAGGTGATTCTCGCCATAAAACTGTTTTTTTACCACGGAAGAAATTTTTTGAGAATTTCGTATTCTCCAAAAAATGTTGACTATGTCGACTATGAAACTATGAAATGTCTATCACACAAGTCGTATGGAAGCGTAAAATTTTTAGGGAAAGTTGTACAGTTACGTGGGCTGATTGACATCCTCAATTTTCGCTACCTACTCGTAATTTTCAGTCACCCAATACAATAAACAATAGGAACGCTAAAAATTAAATTCAAGGTCTCTGTACTTAACCCACAAGGGATCTCTTTTAATTAACATAATAGTGACTGAGAGGAATCTTGATAATTATGCGTGACGGCGTAATTTTTTTGAACTTGTGTCACAGGAACCTACTAATACATAACATTTAATATTATTTCGTACCTTGACTTTAGTAGATCTGTGTTCAACGATACGTTAAAATAACTCTAAATTAAAAATATTGTATTACCCATTCACAGCTTACCGATAACTTTTAAACGGCTAAAAAATTTAAACAAAATATAGCGAAGAACTGTCTCGAACACGTCAGCATTCAAGCAAAAAAAAAGGCATCAAAATCGGTCCATTGGTTTAGAAGCTATTAGTATGCCACAGACATACATAGATACACACAGATACATACATATGTCAAACTTATACATAACACTCCTCTTTTTTGAGGATTAAAAAGATTGAGTAAACATTATCCTACTAAGAATAACATAGGTTTATGATATAGTGTAATAACACATACATTTTACACATTGATTAAATGTTACAAAACCAAAATCACATTTCAACGGCTATCCAAACAAAACTTTGACTGAAAACGGAAATGAGGAGAACGTTCAATATTTACCGGCAGAAGTTGAAAAGGCACATTGTACTGTTAATTACCGTATACCTACATTCGACAGCAAAATTCGAATAAATGAACGTGTCCGATTATTACGTGTTTGCTACATAAGGCCACTGTCACATGCTAATTAATGTAACATTTCAGTCCTATTCGATAATACGTATATAGTATAATGATGAACGGACGGCCGCAATGTGCACTCTGTGCTGTTGTGTTAAGAGCGGTTTCGCAATGAAAATGGAGTAACCTGATGCTCTGGCCCATGTACAATGCGTGTTCATTGTACCCGCTGCATCTAGCGCTCCAAATATTGAGTGGCTTTTAATTTGTTAGCGAAAATTAAAGATGAGATCAGACCATTAAACTTAACTACTTTCTCCAAGAATAATTGTCCGTCTTCAATCCCAACAATGCCCATCTGCTGAAGAGAACCACAGAGCAAAACGTCATCTTTAATGTGTTTACGTGCGTTCTTGATTTTTTCGATAAGAATTGAATCACTGTCGATAAAAACCTCTGAAATATTACTTACCATTTAATTTTTTTTATCAAAATTATTTAAAAACTAACGAAGAAATCGCGTACAACAATAAAAAAAACACAACCGAATTGAAAACCTCCTCGTTTTTTGAAGTCGGTTAAAAATAGGTCGAAATATGAAATAAAATAGTCGCCTGTCCATACAACACGGTTCTCTTGAAAAAGTTGTTCAGTTTCATGTATAGAATCACACCCTACAGTTTCGATAATTAGTTTAAAATCACTATGTAGTAAATCATACTAATATTGCAAAACTGATTAGGACTGAATTAGAGTTAGACATGAATTATATCGTAAAACCAAATTATATTTGCGGACCATTCGGATTGCTTTCTATGCAAAATAGCTTACATAGCTGACAAATAGTCTGAATTTTAAAATTTTAGTAGAATACATAAATATATGCGTCAGTCACTAGGATATTAGTCGTATGATTGACTGAATTTTAGAAAATTTAAGAAAAAGATACAATTAAAAAAGTGCAAAAGGTGGCCTCATCACTTAAAGTGATC
Organism: Aproaerema taeniolella; assembly: GCA_949987775.1. Classification (NCBI taxonomy): domain Eukaryota; kingdom Metazoa; phylum Arthropoda; class Insecta; order Lepidoptera; family Gelechiidae; genus Aproaerema; species Aproaerema taeniolella. The sequence continues at coordinate 7,866,367 of OX465243.1, read as the reverse complement.
CCTTCTAGACAACGCTTTGTGTGAACACACACCACATCGATGTTTTTAAATAGTTCTTGGTATTCTAGTGTATGAATTAGATAGAGTATGTATCAATTAGATAGAGTGTGCATCGTTGTACTTTTCTTTGATAAAATATAATCACTGAAATTCAAATGCATATATTTTTATTTTAAGCTGGCACTGACTGCGTTCATAAAACACGATGAATGTTTTGAACCGACCGTTATAACAACTTTTGGGAATAAAATCACTATAATTTAATGTGCTCGTTGTAAAATGAAATTGCTTAATTTACGATTTAATATTCATTAGCATTGCTAACAACGCAATACTAAATGAACATTGCGTATTTTCTCAGTTATTATTTGTTGCAAACTCAAAAATATCCAATTATCCAAGTAAATAAGTATATATTTTGATGTCAATCTCGTGGCATTATATCTCCATCATGAATTATAAACAGAAAATTTAACACCATCTACGTATGCACATTGGGGTGATTTTAAGTAAGTTATTGAAATTTTGGGAGGTCAATTAGCTTACTAAACTGATTACAGAACATTATGTTTTAAAAAAAAAAACACCTCTCCATTCAACCAACCGCGCTGACTGCAATATAGTACTTATTTGATAAGTTTTGTATGACAGTTTTTTTTAGTTGTTTTATTATTAGCATCCACAGACTTTGTGTCCCCGCCGTCTAGATTAAGTTTTCTTGTTAATACTTGCTTTTTTAACTATAATACAATATTTTCCATAGAGGTTTACAATTTATAAATAACTATAATGAATAAATGTATTTATTACATAATGTATATATATATATATATATTTAAACCAGTGGCTTCTATAACGGCTTTGTCTCGACTTTTGATCGCCTTTTTGAGGTTGTAATTGACCACCTTTCCCTGCCTGATTTTAGTAACAATATAAAAAATGTAACTAAAATCAGTTTATTTTGACACACTTTTTGATATTCGTGAGTAGAAGCATCCCTAAACGTATTTACATCTTGTAGAAGAACAGAACACAATGTTCTTCTGCAAGATGTAAATTTGTTGAGGGATGCTACTACTGTTGTGCCTCGACAAAAATTGATTTTCTAAATGCACATGAAAAATAAAATAGACGCTAAGAAGATAGGAGACCACTTGAACATAATACGGAATTTAAATTATAATACAAGTTGAGAAATATGCTCAAAATAGGTTTAGTTTTCGTTTAAAACATTTAAATTTCAATTTTTATGTAATGTATGAGTCAATAATTTCAATAATTGTATTGTTATCCAGGTCCAGCATTCTGGGGGTTGATCAATCCAGAATGGTCGCTGTGCAACAAAGGGCGGCGCCAGTCCCCGGTCAACCTCGAGCCGGAGAAGTTGCTCTTCGACCCCAACCTACGCTATTTGCACATAGATAAACATAGGGTAAGATAGCTTTACTTCATTTTTTATCGTGTATTTTGCCGCGTGGTAATCGGTTGAGGATAACACCACCTAATCTCTCTCCGTTGGTCGCGAATGAATAGAATAAAAAAAGAGCTCACGTCTCAAGTGCACTGTTATTAACCGAGAATTACAAAGCTGGGCACGATATAGGTAACTTGTAGTCCACGCGGGCGGCTTTTGGATTATTTTGCCATGTAGTGATCGGTTGAGAATAACACCACCCCATCTCTATCCGTGGGTGTCATAAGAGGCGACTTAGTAAACACAAATGAGACATGCCTCCTAGTAATCCATCCCAGGCAACGATACTTCATTTTTTTCTGAATCTGAGGTGTCGTCCTATGGTCTCATGCGGTGTGGTAGGCTCTGAAAAGATCCGTCTGGTTCGCGACCACCCCACCATACCAACTAGCTGCACTAGACTCGGTAGATCGCAGAGCCAGGAGGCTCATTGGTGATAAAAAGCTGGTTATGGATAAGCTCCAAAGCCTAGCTCATAGACGCAAAGTAGCTTTCCTATGTGTTTTTTATAAGATGTACTTCGGGGAGTGTGCTCAGGAGCTGCATGAGCTCATTCCGCCTGCCCCTTTCTTCCATCGGACGTCCAGACGCACTGCGGGGTATCACCCTTATCTTGTCGAGATACCTCGGATACGTACTGAGCGCTTTTCTTCATCTTTTGTATTGCGCACTGCCAAGGAGTGGAATTCTCTGCATTTCCGAGCTCATACAACCCGAATATCTTTAAAGTACGAGTGAATAGGCTTCTTCTGGGTGAGCTCGCTACATCCTCGACCGCATCTTTGCCCTGAGCTAGATTGTGGTCAAGAGCGAACCCATTCTTAATAAATAAATAAAAACCCTCCTACCAAAGTCCGACGCCAAACAGCTTGCTATGTTCCGTGGGAGTACGAGCCAGTGCCTTTATAGGCATTTCCTGGGTTAACTCGCTCCATCGTCGACCTCATTTTTGACTTATGGTTAAGATTGAGGTCAAGAGTTAATCCATCTTATAATAAGAAAAAAAAAAACGTTTTTTTGTACCGACTCGATGTCTCGTTTGGTGTATTATTGATCGAAGGTATGCACAATAAAGTATCTGGCGAAATTAACCAAATCCCGGTATCAGAGTTTTCAAGCCGCCTGGTTTAACTACTAAACGTAATGGTCAAAAAGCGGGACTGATGGTTTAACGTATGCCACAAAACACAAATACTCCCGTGTTAAATTAACAACATCCCGTCACAGGGTTATTACCATCCCCATCAAGGTCCCAGCCCCCGTGTACAATGCAGCACCTTTAACCTTCATGGCGACTTTTGAGATTCCACTGCTGGGAAATGTAAACTAAATGTCTATGCCGTTACCACGAATGCTTTATGACATGAGGGTTTGCCGGTAGTAGTTTCAACTACGCTTACATTCTACCTTCTTTAAGTGAATTCACATCTAAAATTAATCTTTGATGACAATTTCGCCGTCTCTTTTTATGCATTTTGCCCAAAATGTTCCGTAAAAATTGTATAATGAAAGCTACGACCGTCTTTAGAAAAAGTTGGTGTAGGTTGAGGTGACACTGAGGGTACTCTAACAACCTTAAAATACGACGCATTAATGAAAACTTTGCAGACAGAACGATTCATGAAAAAGTTCCAAATTATATTTCTAAGAAACCTAAATCTAAAATTGTTAGGTCTCTTTAAAACGCTTACCCGCTTTTAGCTTGATAGAGCATCAGAACATCTAATCTTGGGATCGTGGGTTAAAAAAACGTAACAGTTCATCAATTCATCAATTATTTCTTTAACAGATAAATGGATTAATAAGCAACACGGGCCATTCAGTGATCTTCACTGTGGAGAACGAAACCAGACACCACATCAATATCACCGGTGGCCCGCTCTCCTACAAGTATCAATTCCATGAGATCCACATCCACTATGGCCTGCACGATCAGTTTGGATCTGAACACGCCATCAACGGGTATTCTTTCCCTGCCGAGGTGAGTGAGTTTCTCCATCTTTTCTCTTTGATATTCTCAGAAAAACGCTTTATTTTTAACTGACTTCAAAAAAATAAGGAGGAGATTCTCAATTCGGGTGAATTTTTATTTTTTATGTTTGTTACCTCAAAACTCCGTCAGACCGATTTCAATTTTTTTTTTCGGAAGCATATACTTTCAGATTGGTCCCATAAAAATTCTATCGAAATCTGTTCAGCAGTTTAGTTAAAAAAAATTGCGGTCATATATGTGGATGATACTTTGGTCATCCATGTAAACGAAGCAAAAACGAAGTTGTTCGCTGAGACTTTTAAGTTGTTTTTGGGGCTCTTTTGTGTCCTGGGGCTCTACCGTTTAGTGACCGGTAAAATCTATTTACTACCACATATCTTTCCTGCCGTCTGGTGATCGGTTGATAATATCACCACCCCATATCTTTCATTCCATCTGGTGATCGGTTTGAGAATTGTACTACCCTGTATCTTTCTTGTCATCTTGCGACTGGTTGTGAATATCACCACCTCATATCTTTCCGTGGGTAATAAGAGGGGTGAAAGTAATTGATTACTATAATTATCTCACTTTAATCTCGAGTGATTTAGTGATTTATAATAAATCAAGGAAAGTTCTATGAGTGATAAACGATAACCTTTAAAAAGAACTAGCTGATGCCCGCAACTTCGTTTGCGTGTTAATTTTTTTTGTACAGAGTACACATACGAAAGTTTTTTCCCGCTAACTCTCGTTCCCGTGGGAATTTTGCAATATCCTGTTGCAACTAAGCTTAAAGTTTACTAAGGTACCTGCATGCCAAATTTCAAGCGTCTAACTTAAGCGGTTTAGATTTTTCATACAAAAGGATTTTCCCGCTAATTCCCGTTCCCGTGGGAATTTCGGGAATTCCTTTCTTAATGCACCTCTACAGTACCTAAGCTATGTCCCTTCCAAATTTCAAGTGCCTACGTTTAGGCTGTGCGTTGATATGTCAGTCAGTCAGTCAGTCAGTCAGTTTCTCTTTTTATATATTTAGATAAAATTAATATTTTTAACAAAAAATTTACCCGCCTTCAAAAAGGGAAAAAAAAAATTAAAGCTATATTCACGAGTAAGTAGTGGTTACGGGTAAAGCAGTAAATATGTATTCGTAGCAGAATATGGTAAATAGAGAGGAATAATTTTTTTTTGAGGTCGGCGCCGAACAATTAGTCGTAGCCCAGTGGCGCTCGCTTATCTCAACCGATCAGTGATTTAAGCAACGTACACAGGGGCAGGGACCTGATGGGTGACCAAAGTGGCAATTTATCACGAGCCTTTCCGTGCTTCGGAGGGCACATCAAGCTGTCGGTCCCGGCTTTTGTCGATTGACTACAGTCGTTAAAACCAAGTCAGAGCCCATTGTGCGGTTTGAAAACACCACAGCGTTAGCCAAGTTCGCCATACACTTGACTATACCTACACGATAAGAATCTGCCTTATACTGCCAAAAAAAGCTTGTGCAAATACTTATTTCACTAATCTAGGTCCTGTTCATACTGGCACCGACGTCAAAAAAAATATTCCTCTCTATTTACCATATTCTGCTATGAACGCATATTTACTGCTTAACCACTACTTACTCGTAAATATAGCTTTAAAAAAATATTTTACCCTTTTTGAAGGCGGGTCAATTTTTTTGCTAAAAATATTTTATATAAGTCTAGAGTAAAAAATGTTGTATCACACGTGATATTACTTGCTTATAATTTTTGAACGGCTAAACCAATACGTCAGCTTTCAAACAATCAAATTGCATCAAAATCGGACCATTCGTTTAATAGCTACGATGCTGCAGACAGACACACAGATACACTCGTCAAACTTATAACTTAAACTTATAACTTTTTGTCGGGGGTGAAAAATACTAGTTTTTACGATGAAACTAAACTATTTTCATTAAAAGTTTAATCGATTAGGTATAAAATATTTAACTAAGATAAAAAAAACATCATCAGTAGCATCTTCGTGTACCTCCATACTTTCTATTTATTATTATGAACTTGACTACCCACTTAGATTAGTAGACCACCTTTTATCAATATCCAATCATTTTAAACGTATTAGCTAGTAGCTGTTAAGTTAATATAGCCGTATTATGCCGGGGAGTAATTAGTGCATTGCTTACAGAGCGATATGGGAGTTTCTCCCTAGACGCACTAATTAATTCCACTGAGCGAAAGGCAAATACTTACGCTGGATTACTATTACTCCTGTTGGTATACCATCTATAGGATATGCTTCACCTGACAGTTTTAATAATGCTAAGTAACTTCAGTCACCTTAATCAATTGCCAATAAAGATAATTTTAGTAGGGGCATGAAGAATCCAGGTTTTGAAAGAGCCATTTGCATTATTTCGGTAGTTTAGAAATGGATTTGGTCGGTGATTTTATGTTTGTGGGGAAATGAGGTGTTGCCACTCAAAAATAAAATCACCAACAAAATCCGTTGCTAAACTACTGAAATAATGCAAATGGCTCTTTAAAAACCTGGCTTTTTTATATTTTTTCCATACAGGAGGCTTTTTTATATTTTTCTTCCTGTGACATTTTAATGACAACCTTTATTTGTAGCTATTAAATAATATAGCCAATTATAGCTCAGTGGATGATTACTTTGCCCACTGATCTGAAGGCTGCGTGTTCGATTTCCGACCAGTACAAAAATGTGAAAATATAATTATTTTCAAGTACTTGTGAGGAGTATAAGTGTTCATATACATATTATATGTACTTACCTATGTATTTACAATAAAAAAGTACATAAGTTGTAAGTTTATCAGTAATCGCTGGTAAGCCTTGCTCCTGAAGCTCTTCAACTGTATCGCTTTGTGATGTGCTCATTTAATGAGCGCATCATGGAGTGATGGGGTTGAGGAGTTTTCAGTTATTTTTATTTTTATTCTTTTTAAGAGGCTTCCAACGAGGCTGGCTTAGACACGTATGTGATCTAAAGCCTCGTTTTCTTTTGTTTAACAAGATTTAAAAAAAAGCCTTGCTAAGTTTGGAGTTATTTGGCACTGTGTAAGTTGTGCCCCAATATAGATTAAAAACATAAATATGCAAACGAAAACTTATGTCTACAAGAATATCGATCCCATTCCCTTATCCCTACTTCTTTAACAAGAAGTCAAAAACATGTTAAATAAATCCGTAGCTTTACCAACCTACTTACCTACATTAAGACGTTATCGCAGATTTCTTGGAAAAGGTCTGAAAAGAATGCGTAACAGATGTTTTTACACGCATCGTTCGCCGACGCCTCCCGGAGACGAAGAAATCCCAAATGTAATCCCGACGAACGACTGCGAGCCACTCAACCAAACCTCCTGTTTATTTATGTGACAAATTCTTACGCGGCCGCCTTAAATCCAAAATCATGTGCTTATTCTTCTGAAAATTTATTTTCCTCGCTTTACTCAATATTCATTTCTTTCTAACAACCGTTCTCTACTGGATTACCATCCGAAAAAGTCTCATAACACTTATTATTCTACTAATTCACGACTTTTTCTTTTGTTACAGATTCAAATATTTGGTTTCAATTCGCAGCTTTATTCCAACTTCTCAGAAGCGTTACACAAAGCTCAAGGAATTGTTTCCATCTCCTTATTGCTTCAGGTAAAAGACATTCTCAGATTTTATTGTAAGTACATTGAATTTAACGTGTTTGACAATAGCAAGCTACGGGATGAATGCTCTTCGTATTATTAAGTTCGCGTTTGTGATAAAATGCTAGTAAATTGTATTTCATTGGATAATAGCGGTGTAGTTACATCGCATTTTAAATATATTTTGAATTTACGAGCTATACATTGATGTTTGGCTGTATACTATTTTAATACAAATACAAATACAAATACAAATTTCTTTATTCCACACACAATATAAACACATACATAATATAATATAGCAAGCTTTAGAAAGGCAGGGTGGAAAGGGTGTGGGCACAGCAAGCTGATTTTAAGCCCAACCTGAGTCACAAAGAGGGAAGTGAACTAAAAATTGGATAAGTAAGGAATGACACAAATTAATAAATTTAAGTCCATACATAAATGACAACATACATTACATTTAATTTTATGCAACATTTAGAATTTAAAATTTGACTTGGAACCTATCTTTTTTGGGACAAACCAGGTCTTCATGCTATAGAGTAGAGGTGTGGCGGACATGAATCCGCCAAGGTACAGGGTGATTGAAAAATGCGCGAGTGCGCTTTCACGTAATTGGTGTTATCGACGAAGTGTTATCAAAGCCACACCTTTTCGCGCCGCTACCCAAACTGAGCGCAGGTTAATTAAGGAAATTGGAGTTTTCTACCACCATTGGATTGGCCGTCAAAGCTATTAGTCAGAATTAGGAAATGTCTGTTTTTGTACGCAGTACAAGTATGCTACCAAACACGCTGAGTCTATAGCTAGGATGAGTCAGTCATTTTAAATTGCATCAAATGTTATCAGCTAAATGGATGGCTGATTAGTTGCAAATGAGTATGTAGGTTTTTATGTTAAATTATTATGCATTTAACATAAAACCTACCCAAAACTGGGCTCAGAGTATTGTTTGAAGATCTTAGTAGGTATTTTGTTGGGCGCAGGCAAAGTGACTATTCGATCATTTTATGACTTTCCTTAATGAGAGCCTTCACGTCGGCGTGTCCCTGCGATGTTGTCTCAGGGGGACACATGTTTACCCACACGTTCATAATATTTCCCTCCTCACCCGCCTTCTATACCCCTCGTATACTCTGTAAACTCGAAATTTGCAAAAGCAAGCAATTTCCTACAGACGACCAACAAAGACAGTTATTGTCCGTCTACTTTATACTTCGTAATTTTATTAGGTTTCAGGATGAACATATTGTGCATCTGTTGTCCTGGCTTATTCTTTAACGTTATTTTGTTTGTACAAGTTTACCGTATTTAAATCTAAGTAACTTTTAATACTAATTTATAGAACGCCTCGAACTTTGTTCCCGCGAGAGAATTTCTAAAAATCCAGTATTTAATTTAGTCTTTAACTATTTGTAAATTAAGTCTGTTAATTTTTTACATTATATAGATTCTCAATACAGCGTTAGTTGTCTAACGGCTAGCGAGTTGGACTCGCAAGCGAGGGGTACAGAGATCGATCCCCAGTGCCGCCATTTACCAATTACTCGTTTTCTGAGTTATATATTAGTGGCACACTGGCCGATGTTCTTACGGTTTTCCCTCATTGTGAGGAAATCTGCACATTCAGGAAACTGAATGTGTAACCATGATCCAATCTGGTCAGGTTCCCTTGTTAACAGGGTCATGGAGGTGAGATAGTAGTTGCTCTACTTTAATGATTTGACCTGCTAAAATCAGCATCATGGTCAAGCGTACCCCGAAAGAGAAACTGGACTAAGCGCTCCTTACAAAATTTTAGCTTTCCAAGTCCAAGGTTTTGAGCTGGGCGTTGATGATTCAGTCAATGAAACATATAATATGACATGACTTTTCTAATACATATTTTTTTTACTAAGTCACACTATCTAAATTTGAGTATTTTTCCAGCTGGGTGATTTATCGAATCCAGAGCTGAGAATATTGACGGAGGAGCTAGAGAATATTAAATATGGAGGTAAGAATATTCAGTAAGATATTTAGGAACTTCTTTGAGGAGTTAGTGATCCGTTAAAATTCAACCTTTACGTAGACTAGAATGCGGGATCGGGAGTGTTTCATAAGTTTCCGGATTATTTCCAAGTTTTCTTGTCTACTTTTTGTACTTTTATTTTGATTTTGAATTTGTTGAATTTTTTTATGATAGTGAACCTAAAAAAATACTCTACGCAAATACACACAGCAGCACATCAGGCTATAAATGTTGACCTTGACGTAACCCTTATCTCGCTCGTAATAGCGACGGTGCAAATGGGTAACCTGACTTGCCGCTGTCTATACGTGACAATGAAAACACACGATGACACACGATGCTCTCTATACATAATGTGTATGTGTTTGTTTGTGTGTGTGTGTGTGTGTGTGTGTGTATGTGTGTGTGTGTGTGTGTGTGTGTGTGTGGGAATGAAAATGTAATTCTTCTTTCTTTAATAGTCCATAGAATCGATAAAATACACTCAAAACTCAGAGGGTAGAAGAATGATGTATAATAGAACTAATATTAGGTGAGTTAAAATTAGTTAGCGAAAATCCAGAATGTGAATCAGCGCATTGAATTGAACAACTTTTCCTACGGAACATAGGTCGAAATATGAAACAAAAATAGCATCTCCATACAACTTGTATGATCAGCTGGATTGCTTTTGTATGGGAAGTTGAAAATTTCACATGGCTTCCTTGGGGAAAGTTTTTCAGTGTAATTTAAAGTCACCCCATAGATATTACGAATTGCTAAAATTCTGAGATCATTACACGATAACATAGGTGTGTGATAGTCATGATAGGTTGCGCTTATAATAGAAAAACTTTCGATTCCCTTCACTCTTTGAGAAGAGGTACTAATTGGCACAATTCATATTTTTCTTTTGCTGGAAATGGAAATACAAGAGATGCTACAATTTTTTTTTGTATAGGAGCAGAGATGCCAGTAAATAAGCTGTCAGTGCGTGGGCTGCTCCCGGACACGGAGTATTACATGACATACGACGGGTCCACAACAGCGCCCGCCTGCTTTGAAACAGTTACGTGGGTCATCATCAACAAACCTATCTACATCACCAAGCAACAGGTAAAAAAAAAATTTAAATGTTATAGTATAAAGAGCTGTATTCGTCTTCGAAGGCGGTTCTCTTACACTTTGTATATCCTGGGGTTCACAAAATAAGATATGTGTTACCCTATGTATGCCTCATAAAAACCAATTAAAAGAAATCTGAGAAAGCAAAACAAGATATTTTTCACCAAAGGAGAGATGAGTTCGTAAGGTAGAACAAGTGGGTTGGCAGTCGTTAATTAAGCTGTTGTAATGCTTTCACTCGTTTTCCAAAAAACTGCTCATTAGTCAGAAAAACAAAAAATATTTCAATGAACTTATGATAATAGCATTTGTACTCAACATTGGAAATGAACTTTTTTGCTAGGACTGATTATGGTTTCTGGGTTAAAATAAGCTGTACAGTCAGCTGAAGAAATAACTGATCGGATAAAGATGAAGTTAAATATGAAAATGAAGTAAATTTTATAAATTGAGGTTAAGCGTAATTGTTTAGTTGGAAAACTGTATACTTACTAATAAAATGTTATTTGAATGCCTAAAAAATTCGTGAAATAACTTTTTCCTTATCATAGAAGGTCGAGTCAACTTTAGCAGTTGACTGTACATAGACAAAACCACACAAATTTTCGACTTGGTTTAGTCAACATAATTATTTACAAGCTCTACCAAAACGGCCACTAATACCAACTACTTATGGGCAACATCTAGGTTAATATATACATACAACTTTGTCTGAATGTTTTGTCGTGCTATTGCGTATTCATTTAATTTTTTCTGTTACCCATTGAGAGTACCTTAAACACCACATTAAAAAATTATATTGAAAAATTGAGAGAAAACAGAATTAGCAAAAAATATTATTAATTCGTTCCTAGGTAAAGTTCAGGTTCAGATCCATCCGTTATAGTCTAAGAAGACGTTAAAGGAAACTTTTTTTAACCATAAAATCTCTTTTCTATGTTTTATATTATTTTATAAACTGGAATTAATGTTAGTTTTTTTACATATTTTTAGAGGCAGTTATAATGGCTTTAAACAGCTGATGTGGCTGCGATGAAAAGGCCAACAACACAATTTTAATATTACAGCTATTACAAAATAACTCTAATATGTTAAAATTTTACCCCTAGAACCTTTAAGTCCATTTTGCAGAAAAACTTATGGCATTGTTTCTGTAGCATGCTGATTGCAACAAGTGAAAGTGAGTGTGTATTAAACAACAACGCCACAGATTAAACTATACTTATTAGTTACTAGCTTTTCGCCCGCGACTTCTATCCCATCGAAATGTTGAACTCGTTCCAGTTGATTTTGAGTGTATTCGTTACAAAAATACAAATACATATATATACATATATATTTTTTAAACATTATTGTATACTATGTAGGTGCGGTGGTGACAGGGTAGGTGATATCTATAAATATGTAGTCACAGATTTACATATTACGAGATTAGAATTCGTTACTGCTGTAGCCTCTTGCACTATTAACTTAGTTCCAGGAATCGATACGAGCGGTCGCGGCCGGCATTTGTTCAAGTTCACCCTATTTGCATTGTACGCCGCCGCCGGCTTGCTCGCCAATTCCGAAACAGATATAAAGTTTGTGGAAATTCATGCTGCGGAACCAATATCGAAAGATACTAAAATTGTTAGCAGTTATATATGCATATACAGTGAGGAAAATAGAAAGGAACGATCGGCTACTTTGCCTTTACCACATAGACAAGCGTTAGGTTTTTTGTTGGAGTTCAGAAAGTTGTATTATTCGTGTAGTAATTAGGGAAGAAAGCAAGGGCTGTTTGTATGAACAGGAACCGGATATAGTCGGAGCGACACCGGCCCGTCAGACGCATCTAGCTTCATTCGCTCTGTGTATTCACCCGCAGTCCGTAGTCGAGGGCAGCGTAATAACATTTTCATTTGTGCTCACGCTACAATAAACAACTCACGTCCCTCGCCTTTAGACAAAGACTCCACCGTGAATTATGTACGTGTTAAAAGTAAACTGAAAGTGCCGCGTTGTGTGGCTGTTATTATAAATCATTGTTTATGTTTTCCGTTTGTGTTTGTGGGACTGCTGGCAATCTCGCGGGGAGTTGAGTGTACGGCATGTGGTCGTCAGAACCCGCGCCCGCGCCGCTGCCGCTCCAACGCAATATAATGTTGCTGTTTGCCTTCAGTTTGTACAAATAATAAATGTTGAAACGACATTTGGCCCACGGACTTTGTAAAGTGTAGCAATCAGGTTCTAGAAAATTAATTTGAAGAGAAACTGGTGCCGTACTGTAAACAGCTACCTACGCGTGTTATTATTTTAATGAAAACACGACAGTCGCGCTGCCTATTGATCGACGGATCCTAGGTTTGATTCCCAGTCGGGGCAAATATTTGTATAAAAAGCAGATGTTTGTTCTCGGGTCATGGGTGTTCGTGTCTGTCTTTGTGTATGTTCCAATTAATGCATCCACGGCACAAGGGAAAACCTTAGTGTGGGCCTTTGGGTGTGTAGCGTCTATTTAAACATTAGACTATACAAGTTGACCGTGATATCGTCTGTATGTTATTTATAATATAGTCTGATGCGCTACTGTCTCTACAAAGCAATAAAGACTGACTGATGGATGATGTTTATTCGCTATCAGCACTCCAATTTCGGAAGATAATAGTAGTAACTATAAACAGGCTATTTTGCGCCTACCAAAAACCAAAGTTCAGCTTTTAGGGGCCATAATCAGTACCAAATTGTTTAATAAAGCGTAACAGCGATGAGGAGATACCGAGTCGCGTGCGCCGAGCCCGTTAATCCGTCCCTACCCATACAACACATAAAACGAAGAAATTTCAATTTGTCTGAAATCGCTCTACGCCATACTGGTTTACAACCTAATAATGGAATCGGAACACACTCGTAGCGTGCATGCGAAATTACAACAAAAATTACGTTCTATATTTGTTCATTCCTAGTAGAGAAATTTGCCTATTATGGTATACTTACTATTATAATACGAGTAATATTGTAGATTTATTTGTTTACTTTAGTCACTAATTACGTTTGTGAAAATAGCTCTAAAAGTTCCGTAGAACTTAGTTCACTATTTATGGCGGCGAAAAATGTAATTTTAAGTCTTACAATATTTCAAATATTTTAAAGGGCAGAAACTAACGTGTAATGTAGGTATTTAATATTTATTTTACTTTATTGTTCCCCAGCATATTGCGCTAAGTAAAGATTAAAACATATATTCTGTATCCAGTTGCACGGTTTGAGGAGGCTGATGCAAGGAGATGCACGGCACCCGAAGGCTCCACTGGGCAACAACTTCCGGCCACCGCAACCTCTACACCACCGAGCCGTGCGAACTAACATCGACTTTGACTTGAGCAAGGTAAGGTTCTATTTTATTTGCTATGATTGTCAGGTGAGACAAACATACTTGAGACTCAAAATACCTAGGTATACATAAACAGTCGTGTTAATAAAAAGATAAGTCTAAGATTCGTGCAGTTATTTTCACAGGTATTTAACGTATTCTCTATGCTACCCGTTATACGTACAGTTTATAATATGTTATGCTCCTAAATTGACTGTATACATTTTAATGTAAGCTCAATGTGATGTAATAACGTTTATAAGCATGAATTTTTCAATAAATAGAAAAATAAAAATAAGTATTAAAGTTAAAATACGTATCCTGTGTAGTGCGTATACGTACGTATTAAGTTTTGGTTTAGTTTTTTTACTGTAGGGATTTCAATTAGACTGTAACATAATATAATTTGTTATCCATTTGTTTCAGTACCCTGGGAAAACTTGCCCGAGTATGCATCGAAACATGCATTATAAAGGTAAGCCATATCATAATACCTCCTACAAACTCACACACACAGACACGTTTCACTCTGCCTGAATCTTAGAAGGTTTAGTCTTAAATTTTATTGTAGATATATTTATGCAATTAACTAGACTTTTAGACAACTTAAGTGGATTTTAGTTCTGACTTAAAATTAAATAAAAAACATTTTGCGACTTAGGTTTTTCGTGAAAAAAGACTATAATAAATGTTACTCCAAATTCCACAATTATCCTTCTAGGCCTTCTAGCAAGTGGGAAGGATTAAACAACAGTCTTTTAAAATTACATTGTCAAACAAGTAAGGTATAAGTAGTTTTCCGATCTTTGTTATCTGACGGCCGGTTCGGTCGAGTGGTAGTGGCGCTGCCTCTTGGTCGATGGGTAGTGGGTTCGATTTCCGGTCAGGGAACTATCTGTTTAAAAAGCAGATATTTGTTCTCGTGTCACGAGTGTTAAAACCTTAGTCTAGGCCTTTGAGTGTGTAGCGCTTATAATAAATTATTTATAACAACTTACGTAAAATAGACTTACATAAAATGATTACACTTATAGTATTAATATTTTTTTTTCTTTTCAGCCAAAAGCTGGACACAATATTAAAGAATGTTTTATGTTAACGGTAGGCATTCATGTACGTACATTGTACTTTAGCTTCTTAGTAGAAAAATATAAAAATAGCAGAATAATTATAAATGATGTATATAACTTTTTGTACAGTCATGTTGAATCTTGCTTACTCTAAATGGAGCTAAAATTATTGTAATAAGAACCTTCTAACATAAATGTTGACTATTCAATCTCTAAGTCTCTGGTAGAAAATGACTAGCCCTAGGTTTCTACGTTATTATATAAAACATAATATGTAGGTAATACATACATAGATACATATTTTCGGATAGATTGTAACCATATCATAAATTTTGCTGTCGGTACCTAATGAAGTAGATTATAGTTATAGTGAAGCGAATGTATGAACGGTTTTGTATCCTGTATACAAGTAGGTCTGTAACTCTTATAAAAATAGAATAACCACTTTATGTACCTAAGTATTCATTAGTCCAAATTGTGTAAGTGATTTCTTTATTAAATCAAAAACATCAATATTCTTTATTGAGCTAAGTTGCCGTTTATTTAATAGTTTTTTGAATTATTGTTGTACTTTAAACAAAATCAATAAAAATAAGATCAATTATCGTAACAGCATATCAAATAAATGAATGTTTTATTGTATTTCTAAACGATGTGGAATTTCATTGTTAAAAGGCATCTATAGCTTTAAATAACGAATATCTTAGAGCATACCTATCAAATTACTATTGCATAGCAAAGTAAATCCTCGATAAAATGTATATCGCCCGGCTTCTCCCTAAGATCTACTAGAAATAAATTATTATATAATTATCTTTCTCGTTTTTGTTACTCAAACTACCTACAAGCTACTTGCAATGTTTCTGAGGACTGTATTCTAGAAATCAAATAAATTACGGAATGTCAAGAATGGACACATTACGTTATTATCGCACGGAATATTTTCGGGGCATTTTATTTATTTTTTTCCTTTGGTGGGTTTTATGGAAAATTTTAGGTAAAAAACTTAAATAAAGCTCCTCTTGCGTGTGTGTGAGTGTATGTGTGTCTTTGAGTGTGTGTGTGTGTGTGTGTGTATGTGTGTGTGTGTGTGTCTGTGTATTTGTGTGTGAATTGTTCGGTAAGACATTATAAAAACTTCATATTTGTGATTTTTCATATTATTTTCGATTTTCAAACTCATTGCATACTGCATTTTGTACACACACACACTCGCAAAAGGGGCTCTAGTAAGGTTTTGTAATCTTAAATCCCGAGTAAATGATCACTTACTTAGGTGAGCAAAAGGTGAGCAAAATCAACATATTTAACATTTTTAACTTTTAATGTAAAATGGTACTCAAAAATCGAGCTAACATGGAAGTAGATATATTCAAAAAACAAATTAATAAATCAGTGAACTTGCTAGCAATCGCAAAGCTACTGGTTAGCAGGAGATTAAGATATTGCGAGATAAATTGCCCGCTTTTCCGCGCCCGCGCCGGGGCAACGACGAGGGTCGGCTAGGGCGCGATATTGAGAAAGTTCCTCCGCTCGCTAATAGACTTACACCAATTAACTTCATTAAAAATTGTACTATCGGTTCTAATCTCGCTGCTATATCCACGCTCAATGTATTGTTATAGTTTCCGCTGTTTCAAGCTGTAAAACTCGTATAAAATAAATTTTCGTTAGAAGTGACATATACAAGTTTAACAATAAACACGCAAGTGTTATGGGCACCTTTTCACCAAGAATGACAAAAAAAGGTTTATTTGACTAATTGACTTTTGTAATTTTTGACTTTTCGATTTCATTAAATAAAAATTTTAAAAATTGATTTCTTCAATACATGGTATTGTTTTCATCGCACGCAGCGAGTAAAATTGATGTCTTAAAAGCAAAAAAACTTGAATCCCGTCACTCTTGACAGTATCTTGAACAATCCAGAAAATAACATTTTTAAAATTATGAGTAAAATGTATTACTTTGCGTACTTTGTGTAATTTATTCTTTGAGTAAAACATTTTATTCTTAGAAATATTTATGAATCAACACTTTCGTTATAGTATGTTTCATCTCATGCATACTTAAACACAAAAATGTATTCTGTCAACGTTATTAATGTTAAAAGTTTATCACATACTAGTTTTTCATTGTACCTCTACTTATTTGTTTTTAACCGACTTCAAAAAAGGAGGAGGTTTCTCAATTCGACCGTATTTTTTTTATGTCCGCGGATAACTTCGTTGTTTATAAACCGATTTTGATTATTTTTGTTGGAATCCCAAGGGTGGTCCCATGGTAAGGAAACCAGGATCTGATAGTGGAATTCTGAAGAAATTGAGGAAAACTCTCGAAAAAATTGTCTTTTTGGGATTGAAGTCGGTGACTCTTACGTTTTTGACGTGGAAAATTATTCAACTTCCGATGTCACTTAAGTAACAGATCATTTCATTGGGTCAGAGCATTCAAAACAAATTATGAAAATTTCGGTCAACAGCCAGCAATGTACTCTACCTCTGTGTTTTCATTTACGAACCGTGTCGTAAACTTTGCGTCACCCACGTTGTTATAGAAAATATTTTTTCGTGGAGCCAATCCTTGTTTAATATGAGTCGGGGAGGTTGGGGCGTGTTTACACAGGCTGCTAAACGCTGTCGAGTGGTGCGCGCCTTGAGAGTGCTCCAGGACGAGTGTGAGCGGGGCTCCTTCAACGTCGAGTGTATTTGCTCTTTATTCAAGTGACAGAGATTTGATGCTGACGTGTGAACTACGCTTTGTGACACCTTTACTGAAGATAGTACGAATAGATGTTATGCTAGTATAGAAGTTTTATATCCAAAATTGAATCAATGCATGCACTTTAGTAATATTTGTAACCCCTAACAAAAAAAGAGGCGTGCGAGTGTATCTGTATTTGTTTATCTGTGTATCTGTCTATACGACAGACATACAGATTTACAGACGAGGACTATATATCTGTCGGTGGTATCGTAGCTTCTAAACGGATGGACTGATTTTTTGCGGTTTGTTTTTTTTTCTTCAAAATTAGTTTAACCGTCTAAGGGCCACTTTCACCAAAAGTGCTAAACATATTTAGCAGGACTAATTTTGTTTAATTTGACAAATTTTGTTGCTTTGACAACTGAGTTAAATGTGTTTAGGCTGTTAAATACGTTTAGCACTTTTGGTGAAAGTGGCCCTAAAAATAATAAGTGATGAATGTCGGTGGTTATGCAACATTTTTAATTTTAGAGTAATAATTTTATTGTGCGAATGTCGATGTCAAAATTATCGCAGGACAGTGATAAAAATGAGCCAACATGACCCAAATGAACTTTTCCAAAACTTTTATTCTATGGTCTTCCATGCTGCACTAGGAGAGAGAGAAAAATATAGAATATCCCAGCAGCCAAACTTTTCCCAGACATACTGTATGCGGGAAAAATGCTGACAACATATCACCCCTATACTTATGTTCCATCCAATAGCCCTTAGAATGAATGTCAAATGTGTCATCAGTTGGTTCTGGTACCACATGACGTTATCTTTACTCCAGCAGGGATTACAAGAGTTTATGAATGTACAGCATACGACATAAAAATGGTAACAGAAGTGAAATAAATAAAGGACCTAACATATCTATCCACTTATTCAAAACAAAACTTCGCAAACACAAAAATATGGAAGGTAGTAAAGTAGCAACAGTTTGCAAATGCCATAAAATGGTAAATCTAAAAAGTTACATGTAGTGGTGTGCGCTATGAAGTAAAAGTTTGACGGCACTCGCCACGCGTCGCCGAGCAATTGCAGTTTTATGCAAATGCATGTTATGCTGTTGCAACGCCCTGCTCTTATCTGATAAGAGGACTAAAATTTAATGCAAAACTTAAATATAACAAATTTAAAAGTGTCACAATATTGAATGAGGCCGCAACTTGATTTTTTTCTAGATCGGAATACACAATTATTGTTAATTAATTTTTTTACAATAGTTTAGAATCTTTACTGATACATTAGACATACCTTAATACAATTTCATTAAAAATAATAGTTTTAAACCAAAAGTAACGACTTTGTCAGTCATATTCAAAATGAAAAGTGACCAACAAAATGCGCTTTACGTAAACTTCATATTATTGAGAAAAACCGACTCCCAAAAATAATAACTGACGGAATTTATAATATGAGAATTTATTAAATAAATGCACCATAATGTGCTTTACGTCCTTTGAAATATTTATACGAAAATCAGTACAATATGCAGAATCAGAAACATCTGAATTCAAAGCCCGCTTTACTTTTTAAACCGACTTCAAAAAAAGGAAACTCTCAATTCGAGTCTATTTTTTTTTAATATTTTTTTTAATATAGATTTTCAAAGTTTTTTTTTGTTTGAAAGAGAAATAGCTCTAGATGAAATGGTTTCAGATACATTTTATCGTAATTGATTCAGGGCCTATAAACAAATACTTGCATATCATATTTGAATGACGTTTTGGTTTGTGGTGAAGTCTGTTGATTGATACGTTTCTAACGTGTACATTTATTTAACAACAGTTTTGCATTATGAAAAACATGTCTTTCTAATAATAATAGGATGCAGATGTAATCAAAGAAAAAAAATCTCTATGTCATAATAACAATAGATGCGAAGAAAGGAAAATTCAAATAAATACCTGCAAAACTCACAACAATGTTGCCTATCAAAAAGCGAAATATCAATAGAGGAAGTATCAAAACTTTTTCTTACGAAAAATATTCTCGGAAGAAGAATTTAGTTTTTACAGTTGGACTAACACTTTATTTGGAGAGGGGAGATCCCCGGGGGTGGAAGTTAAAAACAGCTTTCACCGGCCGACGCGTTTGAATAAGTTGCCGCAAGTTTTATTGAAGTTGTAACCTTCGGCTTTGATATATGTAGTCGGCATCTGGAGCGGTCCGCCTCGCGCCTCGCCGCTCTCCCGACCCGCGGCTAAACTTACTGCACTCGTAAATTATTCAACCCCTCTCTATGTACTTGTCGTTTTCGTCTGTTGTTCCCTAACATTGTTACGTTAACCTAATGACTCACATACCTCCACAATTTGTAACCCAATATATATTATTGACTCTACAAACTAAAGGAATTCCAGCAACTCGACTGTTTACCTTACATGATGCGAGTTGATGGGTAATTTCCACAGCCTCGAGCTATTCAATAGCGAGGTTGTGGCGTAAATTATGCTGATATGATTTATCTTGCCAATACACTATTATGAGCTTTATGTCTGCTTGGTTGTCATGAATAGATTACAAAGGTGCATCTGACAAAGGCTAATAACATTGCATGCTCAGCACTACGACGCTACGTGGCTACGATGACTACGGCTGTGCAGTGCTACGCGACCCGTAGCGTGGGAACGGCCATATGCTGGTGTGCTCGTCTTGGCAATATTAGCACACCTCTACATAATTTTATCCAGTGTCGGTCATAAATATACTCGCAAGCCGTTATTGTAGCAAGTGGTAGAAGCGAACTGTGGACTCCGCCGCCCGCTGTCTGACGTACTGAAACAAATGGCGTGGTTGAACAACACACATAAACAACTTGTAACAAACTGCAACATTGACATGTTATGAAAAATACGAAACAAAGAGAAGAAATGCTGAAAATTTGTGATGATAATTAAAGGCAAATGAAGTGAGGTAAAGATTTGAGAAGCTGTAATCCGCGGCCGGAGCCGGAGGCTGCGCGGGTTCTCACGCCACAGACATGCGACGTTTATTAAGCGCTTCACCTTTTTGTTACCTGCTGAGAGATTTATTACGTTTAATTATTTTTCATTGTCCGCGCTGCACGTCTCCCGGCCATCGTGCTAAATTACATGCTTACAAGGAAATGATTTACCGACAAACGTCACGTAATTTACGGCTTAGCGGAGAAAAATAATCGTCCCGCCTTTGAATAATAATATAAAGAATCTGAGTAATTTTGTATGACGATCACGACATCAATTCATTATGTCAGAAATGTTTCAGCTGCAAATATAAATAATTACATTTTATGAAAAATAAACTTAATAATGGGACGACATAAAATCAACTCTTTTTTTGATAGGCAAGCGTGTTACGACAGTGTGACAAAATTAAAACAACCTTCAGGTATAAACTCGAAGAAACGCTAAGCTTGACACAGTGGAATTAATTGTACCGTGTCTGTCTATCTGTATAATACGTGTAATTGTAATAGCATTTCACTGTTCAGTGTGGGCTGCCCTTAAATAAAAGACAGCAGCACATCAAGTTACCCATTAGGACTATGAAAGCCAGCGCTATTTCGTGCGACATAAGGGCCACGTCAAGGTCAACATGTAAAGCCTGATGAGCTGCCGTGTATACCTTTCGCCCGCAGACACTTTTTTAAAACATTTTCCTTTCCCCTCTAAAACCAAATCCAACAAAATGTGCTCGACGTATCAATAAATATAAACCTTATTGTGTAAACATGACACCATATAACCCGGCCAAAACAGAAGGTCATTCATCGGTATTCATCGCGTCGGTGGAAGGGTTCATTAAAATGCGCCGGGCAATAACCGAGCCCGCGGGACCTTTTGTCGTTGACGGAGTTTTAACCGCATTTCAATCTGTTGTCGGTTATTATTGCCTCATTGTTTCCCCGTGTTTGGTTAAAAGTGAACCGATTTAAATTCACTTCGCTTTCACCAATCATTTCATGCGGTTGGTGATGAAGCGTGCGATGTATAAATTGCTTTTGTCTGCATCTACACTAATATTGTAAAAAGGAAAGATTTGATTGTTTGTTTGCATTAATAGGTTCCGAAACTACTGAACCGATTTGTTTTTATTTTTCACAATTAGCATACAATATCCCTGAGTAATATAGGCTACATCATTTTCCCTAATTTCTACAGGAACTCAGTCCCGGTTTACGATAAATCTACGACCAATGTAAATATTTTTTTACAGGATATATATCTTTACCATCGTAAAATTGGCTATATTAGCCATCTTCGGAAACATGAATACCATACAAATAAGCAGTTGAACTCGTCGCTATGGTCTTCATCATTACTATTGGAACACCCCTTAAGGCAAGACTTCTCTCAAATCTAGCCCAGATTGTCGAAAATGTTTTTTTTTTATAAATACTTAAAAGGCACCATTGCTTTCGATATTTTTGTAATCGGTTTTAAGACATCTCATCATGGGCGTTTGTTTGTGTTTGTCTTTATGTGTGTTCCAATGGACCCACGACACAAGGGCAAACCTTAGTTTGGGCCTTTGAGTGTGTAGCGTTTATTTATATTTATTATTTATTTATTTATTCATCAGAGAAACCTAGCAAATGAAAATCCTTTAAAAAAATCTTAGGGATAGCAACTTTTCTTTCTCTCCACAAATCTTTTCCCATAATTATCTGGTTCAAGCTACCCAATTACGCATAAAACAATTGTCTTGCTTATTAAAATCACAACCTGATTTACAAAGTAAATAAAGTCCCCACTTGAATCCCTCTCACCCCAATAAGTCGCGATAAGTCTTTTACAAATCACCCTCTCACAGAGACACAGTGTGCCAAAACACAGTTGAAAACAGACCAGTGAATTCTAACTCGTTGTGAAAGGAGCGATTTTGCAGCAACCGATTTATCGCGATATACTTTTGAGAGTACACACATAAATTCCTCTTAGCACCTTGTCCTTGTACAGAGTCAAAGCGAAATCGACTTTCTTCACACTGTCTGGGGAACACCTCGTCTGGGCTTGCATTTTGTAGCTTGTAAACATTAACTAATGAACGTTGGAGTGACTAGGAAAATATGTACCTGTCTAAGTAAACTTAGGAGCTCTGAATTTTACATGTTTAAGTCTTGGGTTTCTCTTGAAACAGTACACTGCAATGAATTAACAGCAATTTGAAAGATGGTTTGGTTATCATAAACAGGTCGCTTTTTAACGCAGCTTCAGTAAGCCGTGTTTGCCAAAATTGAATCACTCACGTGCCTGTTGTGGGTTTAATACACAGGAAACGGGAACGGTTTAGCTTTAGTAAACACGTTCTAACTTACCGCGATCGAGGGGCTTGTTGCGTACGATGCTATTCGTCTCAAATAGATACAAACTTCCGGAAGCCCTGAAAATTAATAATAATCACTTTATAACAAAAGCTTTTACCTATCGGTGGGCGCCACTGATACGTTTATTATCAAACATGTTATGTAAACGTATGCAGAATAATTCAAGTTATTCAAGTATAATATAAGACTCATAAGACCTATGCAGACTAATTCAAGTACCATATAAGACTGCATAAGACTGTAAGGCGGTGAATTTATGCTTGGTGCCGGCACAGGCGACGACGCCCAGGTCCTGTTCCCTCTATCTATGAGCCACCGGCCCGCCCCGCGATTTCCATATGTAGTACAGCTTTAAATTTACCACAACTATTAATTTCACTTCATTTTCCTCTTATTTAGAAATTCCATAGTAAGCGTTTAATTTTAATGGCTATAAATTAGTTTAGTATCAAACAAAAATACACTCACCCACTCTTTACATACCCCTACTTATCTGTAAATAAATCGTTGCTCCATACAGTGTATAACAAGAAAGTACATATAACTTGCTGAAAGAATCGCCATCCAAAAGTAATACAACCTTATCATAAAATTAAATGAATAGGCATGATGATTTTTTCCCATATACGTCTCCACCGAGGGGCAAGCGCCTCCCTTCGACACACGAAGGGGATTTAAGCCATAGTCCACCACGCTTTGGTGACATTATGATTATGAATTAAATGAAGAAACCTGTTTCTTTTCATTTATTTGTCCTCTGAAATTACTCAATTTGTCATTTGTTAGATGTATCTAACGACCGGTCCCATAGTTTCTAGACAAAGACAAGTTGCTTAGTCTGAAAACTTGACTAGAAACTAGGAGAAGTTGTGTCAATCGAAACATCGAGTTATAACATATAAATTTTCACTTATTGCCTCACTGAGAAATAACACGATTAAACACGTGTATACTTTATGTACTAAAGCAGAGTCTTACGGGTAAGATATTCACAGGAGTCGACGTGGGCCACTCAAAAGACGCTCTAAACGGAAGGATGCGAGCCGTAAAATAGGATTTCATGCATGCGTTAGCTTGTGTGAACAAATATGTACGGTTGACAACGCACGACCTTTGCCAATAACCCCTAGCCAAAAAATGATTTTTCATTCCCTGTACCACAGATTTCAGAGTTTTTACGTCAGATTGAAGTCGTTTCAGATTTTATAATATGATATAACTGTAAAATAAAAAAGATTGAAATCCGTGAAATTTACCTTTGGTTCACGTTCTTCAAAGGCAGGCCCCTTTGGTTCACGTTCTCAACCATTTTTTCTTAACCGGTTTAGAAAGCAGAATTTTCTTCGCTGTTTCTTAACCGGTTAAGAAAACGGAAGAAATATTCCGTTTTCCTAACTGGTTAAGAAACGTAGTTAAGAATGTGGAAAATTTCTTCCGTTTGTTGTGGAAAACACCGAAGAAAATTCTGCTTTCTTAACCTGACCTGCATTAACATGGACCAAAAATTAATGGTCCGGGGTAGATGAGGGTAGGCTACCGTTTCAAGGCGTGTCTCGATAGCCTAACATTTTTCGATTTTTGACGCTTTTATCTCCTCGCGGCTGGGAGCCCAGTGCGGAGAAGAATGACGTGCACTGGGTAGGCTACTGTTTCGGAAGCTGTAGCCTACCTTTTGCGACTTTGACGCTTATATCTCCTCGCGGCTGGGAGCCTAGTGCGATGAAGAATGACGTGCACTGGGTAAGCTACTTTTTCGAAAGCAGCCTAAGTACCATTTTGGAATACCAAAATGGTTAAGAATCCGTTTCTTAACCGTTTCTTAACCGGTTAAGAAACGGAAATATTTATTCTGTTTTCTTAACCGGTTAAGAAACGGCAAAGAAAATTCTGTTTTCTTAACCATTTTTTAAAAAACAAAAACTAAAACTAAAACCTAGGTAATGTTTAAAAATGGCTGTTTGGACATAAGATTCCTTTGTATTTCCTGAAAGAAATAAATTAAACAACAACAAAATGACATAAGTCAGTTTAGGACATTGACTAAGTAGTGTTTTGATGTTTTGTGGTAAAGCAGTTATCAGGCTAGGACCAAGTATCTCTCTCTAATACTTGGTCCTAGTTATCAGGTATTGCTTAAAACTCAAAATGGCTGAACCAATTTCGATCGAATGTAGCTAAGAACCATCTTGATTAGGTCGGCTTTCAAACGAAAAAAAACACGGATCGAAATCGATCCATTCACTGAGGAGTTACGATGCCAAAGACATATACACAGACATACAGATACACCCGTCAAACTTATAACACCCCTTTTTTGTCGGGGGTAAAAAATCTCGACTAAGTTTAAGATCTAAGTCCTTAACTCTTTTTTTGAGATAATTTTTATGCACATGTTTGACTTCAGTACCTATCTACAACTATGTGAAAACTATACGCAAAATCATTAACTATATATATGCTACTATGTACTACAGAAATCGCTAGAGTGGGCTATTCTTATGTATTTTTCAGCTAAACTTAAGCGAACTTGCATCGCGGATTCACGTCGAGGGGGCTATTCTCAGAGCAATCAGCAACACATACGTTTGTCTGCGACGTCCCCTGCGCCCCATCGCACCGTTCTGAATATTACATTTCGCGCTACTCTCGACCTTTGCGACGAGGCCGAGGATGAGTTTCGTGCACTTTTTCAGCGGGCGAGCCATTTTAGAATAGACCACCGAGTTTGCATGATGCAAGCCAAATGTTTATTTTCGATTGAATATATATATATATATATAATAATATTTATAATTATTCGATAAAGTAGAAATCATAGACAGAGAAATGTTTTCACTAAATCAATGTATCAACCTACATATGTTTCATAAATATTATTTTGGGTACATAAAAATGTGTCAAAATGTGTTTACACCGTGTTTGTTTTTTTGTCTTTCTTTTTATCGCATCCAAATCAGGGATTAGTAATTGGAGTAGGATTGAAAAGTGGCCAAGGCCAAGACAAGACAAAGTACTGGGTGAAAGGGGCGGATTAACAAATACTGAAACCTTGAATTCAGGCCATCATTCAGAATTATTTTTCAGTGGAATTCATAATTTTTTTTATTATGTTTTTTTAAATATGATTTTTATCAAATTTAATCTTTAAAATTATTATTTTTTCGAATAATCGAAATAACCACAGCAGCGTAAAACACGAAAACTACATCGCATTCTGATAGCAACATTGCGCAGCGTCAAAAAAGCTAAATAACGAAAAGTCCTTGATTTGACGTTTCCGGGAAAAAATATTACCTGTAGCAATACTCATGGGTAGATTCCACCATTTAAGTATTTGCGAAGCTGTCCCTTACACTCTGTACAGTCTCGAAATAAAACGCGTTCTAAAAAGCATACTTCATAATTCCTTACCATACGTAATTCCACAATAAAAAGCACCTTGTTATAATTCCTTAAATCTTACTTTAAAATGTTCCTTATTCCGTGCATGCATACCTAGGTAGGTAGGCACATGAAATTTACCTCGGAGCTTATTTAACTTACCTAGGTTCTGGAATACATATAGTATACAGAGCAGTTAGCGAATGCATACACCGTGGAAATGTGCATACAGCGAACTTAATCACCGAAGCAGTTTGCTTGTTTTCAACTAAAACAGTAAGATTCAATATTAACGATCGCACTGTTATATACTCCTATTTATGCTTTGCAGTTTCGCTTAGTCGTATTTTCTTCGTGTTTATTTTTCATAAAAAAACTTACTAATCTTACGACAAATTATAATGTCTTTCGAAGTCTTACACTAAGGTCCATATTAACGCGACTCAGACTCTGATCTGTACTTAAGTAGTCGTCTTTGTCATTTTGATAGTGAGAGAGAGAGAGAAACAATCAATACTTAAGTATAGATCAAGACTTGAGCCTCCTTTTGTATTACGGGCCGAATTTTTTTATGACGTGGTCCTAAGTTAGTATTGAGTGATTTCAAATTGGTTAGTGACCACCGAGAATATGAGTTTATAAGATAGAAACTGAGGAACATTCCCTAAGGATTACAGGTCGAAATATATAAAGAAGAAAATTTACGTTGGGAAGTTTATATGTTTTTTTTATAGGAAAAGTATCAATGTTTTTTTACTTATTGTACGAAGGGCTGTACATCAGATTACCACACGCGTGCACTCTGTGTTGATGTGATAAGAGCGGTTTTGCAATGAAAATGCAGTAACCTGATGCGCTGGTCTCTGTATGTACAATGACAATACAAAGGAGAACAAGCTTAAAGTAATAGGAAGTTATTAAGTTGAAAGAGGAAATTCACTTTCATAAGTCTAGCTAACTAATTTATAGTCACAGATACAAGAACACTGAGATCCAAACACAAAAATGTTGCTTCTGAAACTGTGACTGCTGGATCCAAAGTCAGAGTGATTTAGTAGATCGATCATATTATAAGTGCATTGACAGAATGACGTTTCATTTCTCACTGTTGCCTGTTTGTGATTGGATTTCAAACAGTGGTGATCTAAGTTCTGCTCGGATTGCTCGAACTTAGACGGAACTATAGAGTCAAGCACAAACACATGCAGGACTGCATTCAGGATGGAATGGTCTCTTTTCTTCCTTACCAATAATAAACAATAGATTTCCAGTCGCGACTTCATTTACATAGAAACGCTGTCTCCAACTATCCATATGTAAAAGGTCATGTCGATCCCTTGCTCCGTCACGAGGTGATAAAAAAAACTCGCTTTCACTTTAAAAATATTACTAAGAAAATAGCGAGGATTAAGAATCGCATTTTTCTTTGTGTCCTGTAATATCTGTGGACTAAAAACTAGTGAAAGATATATGTAAACAGGGTATCTGTTTCGGAATTTAATATACATGTATACTGTAAAGAATATGTTACATAGGCAAAGCATAAATCACCTCTACGATATGCGGATGCCATGAATATAAACTTAGAAAGCAACATTACTAGACAAGACTAGACCACTTTACTTTATTTCACACCTAGGGAATAAAACTAAGGATACAAATGAAGATCAATAGACCACTAAGCTGATTGCCCAGACTCAGGTAAACAAATACCTATAAATGGATTTAGATTAGAGGTACTAAGAATCTGATTACATCTCTGTCCGTATCCATTTAACTAATGCACTGTCCGACTATTGGTCTTGGTGCAAACGAGGCGCTTTGTTCCCGACTAACGTATTAGCTGCCTAACTTATCTTCTTGAATTGTTCTTCATCTACATATAGGTACAGTCGAAAATACACTTGAGTATGTATTAAAGATAGATTTAATAGTTCTTTAAAGAAATGGACTTGGACATACGCCACAGGTGTACTTAAATACATGTTTTTCAGCTCGTGATCTGCCTTCGACTGTAGACACCCTTTATTAGTTTCTTTTTTATAAAAGGTTTACAGAGTGGCTCTTTCACGTAACATGCAGGTTAGCTACTGTAGAGTTGGGGATATGCACGATTCGCGACAAACGTTATGCCACCACTCCGATGACGCGTGATGGTAAAACTTTACTTTGATTGTGCGATGCGAAGACTTGATTGCCCGATGGCGTTGTCAGTTCAACACTTTTTATATTTGATAGGATTGTTTTCATGTTGTACTTGAGCTGCTGAAAACTAAGAATGAAAACTAAGAATGAAAGAGTGTAAACGTTATGTGCTAGTGATGTTGGCAACCCTTTCCACATCTCATTTGGTGAAATCTCATTTACTCGGAAATGTTGAGAATGATACATCATTTAAGTTGTAATACATCACACAAAAGGTTACTAACGCACGAGTATAACTATTAATACGTCGCTAATATTGAGTATACAATTTTGAAGCAATAAACCATGAACTCGTGCTATTTAGTCAGCGTAGTTTGTGCGGTGCGACCAATGTTATTAGTACCAATTAACGTGGTAACCTCAGCACATGTATGGGCAATTAAATGGAGTGATACCTTACTTCCATTAGCCCAGCCTTGTGTTGTTTACATCAATTAGTTGCCTGTTAATTTTAATGCTCGTATGAGGCTTCGCTTTGTTGATACATCCTATTGATTTTAGTACTAGCACCGACGTTTCGTTTACTGAGAGTTCGAAGAGTTTCGTCAACTTTAGTCAATTATGTTTTTGTTTATTATTAATAGAATTACGACAGATATACCGTTACAACAGCTCGAGCACGATGGCGACAAACTCCCGCCGCGCGCCACTCGGCTGACGCTGAAACTTCACTTTGGTTGCGCGAGGGCCCCGTGCAAAGGCTTGTTCGCCCTCTCGCGTTGTCAATGTTGACATTTTGACATAGAACCGCGGCGCATTACTCGCGCTATCACCATCATACTCGAGCTGCTGAAAACTTACTTCAGTTATAGAATGTAATTTTTTTATTAGTTGTATGCAAAATGTTACCCAAGATCCTTATTCTACAACATTAGCATGTATCACAAATAGAAAAATCGAATATTAAATGAAGATTATATGTTCTAGAATGTTTTAGAATTATTATTAACCCTCCAACATCCGTGTTTTAGTTTTAACCTCTGACGCCTGTTTTAATGGGCTATTTATTTATAGATACAACCCTTCTCATTCTTTAGGGTTTCCGGTCACGGTCACTGGCCTGGGTAAAGTAATCCACTATCCACCTTATCTAGCTTTAGTTTATTTTTCCGTGTTAAAATGCGGTCATGGTCGGTGAGATACTCAATCCAGGTACCTACGCAAATCGGTGGGAAAACCTTATTTTTAAATAACTTGATATTGCTAAATTTAAATTTTAATAAATAGATTTTCTGGCTTTTACATATTTAGCTCTTGATTCGCTAAAGTATTTATGGACTTAGGATAAAATATTATATCAATGTAAAGTATTTTTAAAATTTACGTTGTGGTGTTTAAAAATAATGTTTTTATATTAATAACTATACCTAGCTAAATATATATCTACAGGCCGAGTACGATAGTGACAGCGCCACGACAACAGCGCGGTCCTATGTCAAAATGTCAACATGGACAACGCCATAGGGCGAGCAAGTCTTTGCGCGCATACCCTCGCGCAATCAAAGTGAAGTTTCAGCGTGAGCCGAGCGCGAGTTTGTCGTTATCGTGCTAGAGCTGCTGGTGTTCATAACACAACTTCATATTTCTATTAAGAACAGTGAAGGCAACTAAAAATCATTCAAATGGATAAATATAGCACCCATAG
This sequence comes from Aproaerema taeniolella, assembly GCA_949987775.1. Lineage (NCBI taxonomy): Eukaryota > Metazoa > Arthropoda > Insecta > Lepidoptera > Gelechiidae > Aproaerema > Aproaerema taeniolella. The sequence goes on along the minus strand of OX465243.1, from coordinate 7,836,430 downwards.
TAATACAAGCCCTGCTTAGTTTGGGGTTAGATGGCGCTGTGTGAATTGTACAAGATCATTTATTATTATTTTTATTTACCCATAGAAAAGAGGTTACTGTTCATCGTTTATCAATGTGATAAGCCTCAAAAACATAAAGGGATCATTGGCCCCACGGAGACAGCGACCAAGAAGCGCGACGTCGACGCGTTAAGGCTGGAATGCAATGCCACAGGTCGTGGTTTTTACACCCCCTTTAATGTTATTTCCCCGTTTATGACACTATAAAGACGATACCGGCCACTACGCGTAATGAAATCTTGCGTTCAATACCTGGAGATAGAGGCGCTGCTATTAACGCCCCTAGAATGGCTATTGAATTACATGTGCGTTATTTACTATGAAAGGCCCAGTTTTCTTGAAAACATTTTGTGGAAGTCTTTTTATTTAGGAGGATTTTATATTGAACTAGCTTTCGCCCGGAACTTCGTTCCTATGGGACTTTCTAAAATAAAATATACCTTTCTCTTGAATCACTTCGTTCATTGGTGAAAACAGTTTGAAAATTCATTCAGTAGTTTTTGAGTTCATCGCGTACAGGCAGACAGGCAGATGCGGCGGGGTATCTTGTTTTTATAATAAAGAAAATGATTATTGACGCGCTCCGGCTTCGCATTAGGCAGAGTTTTCGATGAAAGCTCAAAATCGACTTAATTTTATCTGTTGTCCACCTTTTTCTTGAGTCACGCCACCAATTTGTGTAAACGGCAGTAAAATCCGTTCGGTAGTTTTTGAGTTTACGAGTTGACGCGACGGGAGACTTCGTTTTGAAATATGTAGCGATAGTAATAATTGTCAAAGTACATTAATATCATTATAAGTAAACGATACCTTTGGAGTATATTCTTTCGAACTAAAAAGAATTTCGAAAATCGGTCCATAATTAGCGGAGAAATCGGTGAACATACATAAAAAAAATACATACAGTGGAATATATAGAACCTCCTCCTTTTTTTGATTTTGTCAGGTGAGGCATTTGTCTCATTAAAGCAGCTAAAAATCATTATGTTCTAATGAGAAGTAAAGTCTTCAAACCGAATTAATCATTACTGCTATATTTAGTAATTTTAATGAATTTCTTTTATCAGCCAAGCACGTAAGGCTCCTTCTCGGTATTTATAGATATGTGGGTTCAATGTCTGTCTTGTATGCCTACATACAGGTACTATGTGATATGCATCCAGACAGAACATCGTCTGTGAATCAAGCCCGCATGAGGTTGCATTACATAATCTAACATTCAAGATCTACGTGCTCTCAGTTCTCAGCGGCAATGTCTATTATTTACCCATTACCTGCTGTATGTGCATTTACTAAAACATTGAATTCATATTAAGTCCCATTTTGTACTGGCAGGGGCATTTGATATGTTTATATTTTGATCACTTGATTAACCACCCAAAACCTACAGTAAAGTTTGTAGACTACCATTTCTATGCAGTTTTGTGTTCGAAAAGTGTATAGAATGTTGAATTAAAACGTTTTCCGATTTTTTATATTACTACTAGCATTCCGCCCATGACTTCATTTTAATGGATTTTTTTCCGGTAGGTTTCCAATTTTTTTTCTTAATTATAAGGCTTACCTTGACCATTGAAACACAACAACAAAGAAATTGCTAAGTTGGTCCCGCTTTTCTCGAATTTTGTGCTTTATAATACATTTAGAGATTCAGCTGTAAGTATTGTATGGGATGACTTAAAATTATTTAGCGAAACTTTAGAGGATGCCTCTACCCATTAAACTGAAGAACTTTCCCCAGGAAATTTATGAAATTCTCCTAAATTTTGACTACAAAAATGTCGACTTCCTATATCAAATCAAATCACCTGATTGCAATAGTTGTATGGAAAAAAAAACAAAAATTCACATTCCGACCTAAGTTCCTTGAGAAAAGTTGTCAAGCTACGTGGGCTGATTCACATCTTTAACTTTCGATTATTTAAAGTCCCCCAACTTAGATTATAAATGGATACTTATATTACTTATGTCACTATTTGTTAACCAATTTGTATACATTGTGATATAAGCTACTTCTACATCGAACTGTAGAAACTTTTTCGAAATTAAAATCTCACTAAATAATAAAAAACAAAAACATAAAATTATTAGCTAAAAGAAATCAATCTTCTTAAAGAATTTTAACAGCGCTGTTATTCTTGCATCTCTAAAAATCGCTTCTGATGAAACGTATTTTTATTCTTTATCGAACGGAAGTGATTTCGAGGATTCTCTGAATGGAGTTTGAAAGAATTTCTAAGTCAGAATCACTTTAAAGTCGGAGGTGACAGTGTCGAACACGTTTCGCCTCTATCTAATCCCTCCCGTTTCGGCTGGACCAACTTCACCTACAACTTTACTCGATTCGATTTTACGTAGACTGCTAAGAGCGGCACTTACTGAGTTAGACACAGATTCTGCTGAATTAAAATCTAGAAATAACAGACTAATCATATGTATAACATGAGATTAAATTATAATTAATAATTATAATTTATTTATTTATTTAAGCTACAGGGGCTCATTATGTGTTAGTAAAACTTAACCTATGTTAGTATTTTACAAATGTCAAAAAATAAATAGAATAATAATAGAAATTAAATACTAATAATACGTTCACATATATACGTTAAATACTAATAATACGTTCACGTTTACTATAATACGTTCACAACACCTCATGCAACCAACACTCTAGTGATTAAAGACATTTCAAGATGATTTTATTCAATCAAACACTAAATAGGTATGCGATTTTATGGTTGACTTCTAATGCAACTTCTAACGCGCAGGACTTCGTTTTCTTGAGAATTTCGTAGAATTCTTCCTTATTTCTTGCGTATGTTATAAATAGCTTTACTAGGTACAAGGATTTGCTCTGGGCGTTGATGAACCAGTGAGTGAGTGAGTCAGGACCCTGCATTTTTATGTATAAATAATTGAAGACAAAAGACACCGTAAAGACTAAATATACCTGGAACCTCATTTTGGTGAGAACTGTTAATAATTCAGGCTTATTCCTTGTCCAAGTAATAAAAGCAATCATATTTCTTAAAATTTCAAACATTCCTTTTCAACCGACTTCAAAAAAGGAGGAGGTTCTCAATTCGACTGTATGTTTTTTTTTTTTTTTTTGTATATTTGTTACGCGATTACTCCGGCAACTGTTGTCCGATTTTCAAAATTCTTTATTTTTTCGAAAGAGTATACTCCTGAAGAGGTCCCATATAAATTTTATCGAAAATGATTCAGCGCTTTTAAAAAAAATCAACAAAAACAAAATATACTACAAACTAGAACATCATCTAAATAAATGAATGACATTTCTGTTTGTAGTTATTTGCTAATAGGCATTGTAGTCCGCAAAAAACTAGATATCTACTTTGTGCGAACTGTTGTTGGGATTGAAGTCGGTGACTCATACGTTTTTAACGTGGAAAATTATTACATCCTGTTTTAAGTGACGTTAGTTATTTTGTATTTTTCAGTAAATTATAAAACACTGCCGCTTAATAACATTATGTAATGTTATGCATTGTTACCACATAATTTTATCTTTAAACTTTAACGCGCCAGTTTAAACCTCTTATTGAGCGAACCATCAGTATAGAAGGGCTCTTAAATGGAGCGCTGTGGCTTAAAGTCTAAATAACTACATCGTATTGTCGTAATTTTTACGAAAGTGTATCACTTATTTGTGATTTTATTAAAATTCATTCAGTAACAAAACATTATCTGTGTGAGACGGCAGTAGGACTGCATTACAAGTAGACTTCCTCTTGTGAAGTAGACATTTTTCACCTGTTATGTATAGGAATGATAAAAACGTGCCAGGAATCGGAATGTGGGCGATAAAGCAACGTATTTGAGCTGCGTAAGAATATCACATGAAATGGAAGATATTGTAGGGTGACTTTTTAATTACTGGTCTAATTTTTCTAACGTTATTAGTATCATTGATAGAGCACATGGACAAACAAAATTTGTTTGGTTAGTTTTTAATAAATACAGAAATACTGGTCTCAAGAACTGTGTTGAAGAGCACTATTACCAATTTTCAAGTTAATTGGACGATGCTTATTTTATTTTCATTAAAAATTTGAAACGTATTCTCGTGCTTCGGATAATCTATCTTGAGTTTTTTGTGTGAATATGAACTTTTAAAATATGACAATTGACTAAAAAGTAATGTATTCAGAAAAATATATTTGAAATAATTTCTACACGAAACTCGTAAATTTCACTTCGTGGCTACAGGAATTAGATTATGACTATGCACTTTGAATTACCTTACGAATGCCACCATAACAAAAGTACGCACACATACAGACACACACACACACACACAGCTGTCCGTCCTCGATCACGTAGCCTATGTCACTCCCGGGGCCTTCAACTATAAGATCATCTTTTCTATGCCACTATGTATGTGAAAAAAACAGATCACGCACAAACAAACACGTTGATAATATTAGTATGCAATTAAGAATTAGGATAAGTATCTCTACTCGGCTAAGTTAATTATAACTTCAATTTTCTCCAAATGTTTAAAGAATAGCTAATTCAGTAGTTATTTTAAGAGTTAAAATGCACATGCTCCCGTTTTATGCCTCCAGGACACGAGAACATGCGCAAAGTTTAACTTTTCAGCTCTCTTGCCCGCGCCAGGATTAAATTTTCAACTTCCCGACTATCCTCTTCTTGATGGAGTTAAATTTATACTTGCAAGTAGTTCTACTTTTTGGCGACATGTTTAAACTAAACCAATTACCAAATTTTATAGTGAAACTGGACCGAATTCGCTTAGTATCCTATTAAACGAGCTTGTCTTATATATTTTTTTAGGGAATCTTAATATCTATCTAAATATATAAAAGGAGAAACTGACTGACTGACTGACTGACATATCAACGCACAGCCTAAACGGCTAAACGTAGGCACTTGAAATTTGGAAGGGACGTAGCTTAGGTACCGTAGAGGTGCACTAAGAAAGGAATTCCCGAAATTCCCACGGGAAGGGGAATTAGCGGGAAAAACCTTTTCTATGAAAAAGCTAAACAGCTTAAGTTAGACGCTTGAAATTTGGCATGCAGGTACCTTAGTAAACTTAAAGCTTAGTTGCAACAGGATATTGCAAAATTCCCACGGGAACGGGAGTTAGCGGGAAAAAACTTTTGTATGTAAAAATCTAAATCACGTAAGATAGATGTTTTCAATCTGTGTACTCTGTACAAAAAATTAATTAACACGCAAACGAAGTTGTGGCATCAGCTATTATATCTAAGTATGTAAGTAATTGGTTTTACAAAAACGGTTATAATGAAATTAATAGGTTAGGAATAATTTGGGTCAAAAAATCATTTACCTTTTTATTTAAAAAAAAACGTTAAGATGGCGGTCCTGATAGAATCCGAGTTTCAGCTCGGTCTCTCAGATACTACGTATTAACTGTGTTCATATAATGCAATTTCTCTGACACCATTGACGGTAAATTGGCAATATAAAAGCAATGAAATAATAATATGGTCCAATTAATGATTTCAGAATATAGGTAATTACCTAGAAATTTAATATTTACCACCAAACATAATTATCAAAAAACTAGCTTTATGTCCGAGGATTTATTCGCGTATGTTTAGTCACAGTATTACAATAATTCCCTTTGTAATACTGTGGTTTAGTTGCCGGTTTTCTAAAACAAGAAATCACGTGGATTCTCAGTTAAGACTAGGTACGTGAAGCAAGAAGAATCAAACACACTTTATATCTATCTATATACATATAATAAAACTGTAGAGGTCGAATTTCTGAACATAGAAAAAAAATGCTAATAAACCGAGTCAGGGGGATGTAAGAAGATAAATAAAATAAATCCTGATTTTTTTAAATTTTTTGTTTCTCTGTTTGTCTGTTTGCACGGGCTAATTTCCGAAACTGTTGGACCGATTTAAATGAAATTTTGCATGGTGGTACCTTATGTACCCGGTTAACGTTTAGGTTACATAAAATCTCGAAATTTAGCCAGTAAATATAAAACCAACAACAAAAACCCCTGAAAAAATTCAAAGCTAGGTGTTTTTCAGTACATTTTACTCATACCATAGAGATCAACGTATTTTTGTCATACTTAATTGGGCTAAAAAAAGCATGGACATGTTGTTTTTTAAATTTATCTCTTTTGAGAAAGGCAAAGGAATGTGTGTCCATACAGCCAGGTCTTCAATATATTTATTTCCTAGCTATGTCTACAATTTATTTTTTCACTCCTCTCATTCTTTGTTCTTTTTCGGTGGCCTATTTTCGTACATTTATAGAAAATGTTGTCATAGTAAGCCAATGAGTTTCGACTGCTGGAAAAAGTTTTTCTTGAGTGACACGGAAGGAATTAAAATTACAGTATCTGAATTACAGTAACTGCCCTTCAAATATCTTAAAATAACAAAACTTCCATGCTGAACTGGCACTAAATGAAAAATTTTAATTGTGCCAGCTGCTAACTTAACATTGCAAAAGCCAATAAGCGGGACGCGAAAATTTTAATGTATTTCATGATTTTTTGAATCGTCAAAGTGGAGTCATGTGACTGTAAACTCATATTATTTCCTGATTACTTCAACAGGAATTATAGGCATAAGTGTAAGTAATATCTAAAAAACTCGATATTTTTGTCAACATCCGCATTTATTATGTCAGTTTTAGTGATAGTTTGGCCGTGCTGTACTTTTTTTAAACTAACCAAAACTAAATCCTCAATCAATATTTAATAAACTAAATAAACCTTCCTTGGACTCTTTCTCCGGCCCCGTCTGAGAAACGAAATGACAATGACAGTAGTAGTTTTCTTCTATCTTTCAGGATAGGCAAAGGATGGAGCCCATACAGACAAATCTTTTTTTATTTTTAGAATGTCAACTTTTGAAAAAAAAATCGTCATTTGGAAAAGCAGCGTGCTAGCTGAAGTCTAAAATGCACGGGTGTTGTCTTAGATACTGACAAAGGTGGACTATATTAGAAACCTTCACTGAAGATAAAAAATAAGTACCTACTTTTGAATTTGTGTTTATTTATTCTATTAGGTCTTTAAATATGAAATCGTCGTTTATTTTTACTCCATATACATATACAGGGCTTTAGGTATCTCTCTTTCAACCTGTCGGGTGGTTACTCAGTCCATGAAACTGAACAACTTTCCCAAGGAACATAGGTCATAATACGAAAAAAAAATTTTGAGTTCCCATACAAACTTCATCAGCATAGATCAAATTATTTTTTTCGTATTTTGAACAATGTTCCTTGGGGAAGTTGTTCAGTTTCATGGACTGATTTACCACCCGAGAGGTTGAAAGAGGAATACCTTAAGCCCTGTATGTATTTTTTAGTATATAACTGATGTTTTTCATACAAAAGTTTACAGTTTTCTCAGGAACGCGAAATACAATATAAAAAACATTTTGTAAGATGGTTAAGATAATATTAAATAAACTATTTAAAGGCACACTTAGTCTATTGAAAGCAGCAAGTGTAACAAGGGAAGAACAAGTATTATAAACATTAAAATATGCTATGCTTTACAGGGAGTAAAAGAAAAACATAGAATGTGCCAGCTGCCTTCTCTTCACAGGCATACTGCAAAAGTCAGTAAGGGGACGCAAGGGTCTTGTTGACGAAAGTCTGACAAACTGCCACCACTTACGTCATATTTCATCTTATAACCCTCTGAATTTAAAACCACTGATGCTCTGCCTACACCGATAGGGATTATAGGCGTGAACGTATGTATGTGTATGTATAAAACAACTATGTTTGAGCTTTGTCTTCAGATCCAATGTAAAATAGTATGGTCAAGTTTTAAATAAAAACAAATATTTCTGTTAATGGTGCTGGAAGTTTTCTTCAATTTAATGTATAGTTCCGTAAATGTGTGTACTTTGTTTTCTCAAAAAAATTTACACGCAAACGAAGTTGCGGGCATCAGCTAGTATTAATTTATAATTGTAAAGATGTGATGACGAAAATACTAACGAGATTTCAACCAACTCTCTGTGTTATTGGCGATGTTATTGCTCAAGTTTCGCCCTTATTGATAGAGTTGCCAAAGTAATTCGGACGGACAGCGGTAATATTACCCTAAGGAATCAATACAAACATCTCCGATAAGAAGAAAAGTGAAAGGTGTTATTGGACTGATAAATTATCTTTGATCATCAATATTGCTATATTATCTTTCATTGGGTTTGCTGGATTTGTATACCAGCTATATGCTAGTACACGCACCTGACATAATTTTTAACCGACTTCAAAAAACAAGGAGATTCTATTATTGACTTTATGGATCTTTCTTCTATGTATGTTCACTGATTTCTCCGCCGTTTGTGAACGGATTTTCAAATTTCTTTTTTGTTCGAAAGAGGTGGTCCCAATGTTACCAAGTCGAGATCTGATGATGGAGTCTCAAGGAAACCCTCAAAAATAGGAACTTACAATATTTCTCATTTACTTTCTATTATTTACAATATAAAAGACAAAATAAATAACCTTTTTAGAAAAAAAAATTAACCGTCTTAAAAAAAATTGTCCTGCAGAAAAGCGTAAAATGAAGAAAATTTTATTAATTTGTTAGGTACCTATCATTTTCAACATTTTCAAAGGCCTGAAGCCATTGGTTGTAGTAAAAAAAAAGTTTTGTGAAGAAATCAATTCGTGGGACTCCCTTCCTTGTCGCCTTGGCCCGGGGTCTTCCCGCGTGAATCACTGCCGTTTTAATCGTCTCCAAGAAAATGGCTTCGGTGCATTTCATCGAGCTCTCCAAAGAATTCCTCTTTTTAATATGAGCATCGATTCCAATTACAAAAGATCAAAGAATCGCCGCGCGGCCCACTTCGTCTTTGTTCAAACGAAAGATGAATTATTCAGAGAGCTGGAAACGTTTCAATTGGCCAGCTATAAAAAAGGAAACGGTTCGTTGCTTTTTCCACTAAATTAAAATTTTCTTTATTTTTATTCTATGGAATGTTTTCATTATTAATTGGAAATAGACGTCTAAGTCGCGTATCAGTTGACATTCTTATGCTTTGATTTTATTATTATTACTTTCGCTATGTTTTTCGATAGATGAATGTACTTTTGAAGAAGATAACAAAATTGAGATAGTACCTGTGATGAGCCACTCTCGTTTCACTAGAAGAACATATCTAAGAACCTAGGTACTATTTCATTTTCATTCTTGAGTTATCTCACAGATTTAACCTTAGTATGATAGTTTTTAATTTTTTTGTAGCAGTTACTAAGTGGGACTGCTTTATAATTTTTAACTAGCGTGAATTTATGATGTCGCCACCTGGTAGAGAGTCGGTGATTGAGGGGCCGGCGGCAGGCCGCGCGCGAAATTATTAAAGTGTAATTTATGCGCGCAATTTGTACGCAAGTTGAATTCGTTCCTTGTGTCATTCATCACCGTGCCATGCGGCGATTAATTCCAAAAGTCGTCGGTAAAAACGCTTGTTACGATACGTAACACGAGCTCCGTGATGTATGGCCAACGCAACGGTGTCAAATATGTTCTCACAATTATTAATTGTTGACAAATGAGCATGAACAGCGTTTCCTGTTATAAGGTAGAAGAAAAAATTATTTATCAGAATTTTCAAGTTATGATCTTAGATGTCAAAAAGTTTATACAGATGGCGCTAGATGTAGATAAGTGTTCCGGCGGCGCGTCGCTTCCCGTCGTCTTCCGCCCGCCCTCGTTAATTTTATTTTACTAACGCCCCACTTAATCCAATACTGATTTCGGATGCTTTGCGATTATATTCTCTGTTTTCACTGTTCTTGTATTTTTACGGACACAAAAGTGGCAGTTTTCTGTTTAATGTTTTATCTTTTGCGGTGATTTTATATACATAATATAGACAACACACAATCAATCAATGACAAAATCACAGAACACAGGAAAAATCTGCTTGATATTTGGGAAACCCTTCCAGGGTTCTCACAATTGGGACCATAGCTTTCAAAGGTGTAATTACCTAGTAATAGTTTCATAGATCGCCTATCATCAATTGATCCACTAATTGCGTTTAATAATCAGGTTCTAATTATGTCTGGCTCTACCCACAACATTTAGTTACAAGTACACAAATCTACACTCAACTGTTTTTGTTTCCCATAACTTGAAACACAATATGACAAGTTGATGCTGCAAGTAAGAGGGAAGGAAAATCCTAATTATTATTCAAATCAAGCCCCCCTTTGTTTCACGAGCTGCAATAAAAATTAAATTAAGTACACCGAATTTTTTTATCTTCCACTTTGGATTTATAACTGAGAAATATTCATGAGTGAACTTTTAGCTGTTTTAAATGGCTAATTTGACTAAAAATGTTTTTCCGAGTCTGTATGTACCTATGTGCGTGTGGTGACCTTTAGACACGCCACTTATAATAAGTTTTTTATAGATGGCGCTGTAATGAATTTATAACGTGTTTTACATTTACAGAAAATATGTATACCTAAGTTGTAAATTTATTATAGTGCCATCTCGCGAGAAATATAGCGAGAGATCTGCAACGAGTTACGCAGTTATTGCAGTCGCATACCTATACAGGCCATGGTACCAAACATAGCGGGCTTACCCTTTTACATCATAGCTCTACTATAATTAACATATAATATCACTATTCAATCTGAATCATTAAATTTTCATCCACCACATGTGTCTCGATTACTATACTCTTTAGGTAATTCCGTAGAAAAGCAAACGCGAGTCAAGACTTCGATTAACACCCCGACTGTCGAAAATTTCCAATCAGCCTCTGTAAATTGGAAAACTTTTATATGCGTTCTAAAGTCCAGGTGAGTATACCAGTTCCTATCGAACCCGGCAAACTTTTTGTTCGGGCCGACTCTAAAAAACGATTTAATTAGTATTGATTGAAAATTCTACCAAAAGTGAAACGAGTTTCGGCAACCGCAAATAAATTAGCATCAGAATTTCGCGCAGACTTTTTAGGAGTTTCGGAAAGCCGTGATCAAATTTGGCGAGAAAACAATGGTTGCGAAATGAATGTTTCCTAGAAATGGAAGCGCTGTCTTGCTTGAAATCTGTTGTATCTAACGCTCTACAGTCTTCACATCAATTACGTATTTACAATACACTAACGCTTTAAAAACTGGCCTATCTGGAATGATGGACCAATTATTTTTGGTACTATCCAGTTTTTAATAGTGAACATGGCGTCCCATGATAATAATATGATATTTTAAGTTTTCTAGTGTTTTTAGATAATTTTAAAATAATTTATTTTTGTTAAAGAACTGGTTAATTTCTTTTCCCGTGCTTAGTAACACTTCTATTATTTTCTTAATATATTCATATTAAGACCAGATTGTTGTGGCTCTACACTACACATGACTATGACTACGGACAAAAGATCAATATGGAAGCAGTCTATCAGCCTTGGATTTTGGACGGGAGCCGATTTGGTCGCCTCGTGTAACAATGTTGTTATTAGTATGTAACAAATTGGTTTTTGGCGCGATCCAAGCGCTACCGCACCGCACCACGTCATTAACAGTTTTGGCAAAGCATCGCCATCGTGTTAACTTTGCCGGGTTATTGAAATTTGAAATATACTTTATACATTCTTCATACTTACTATCCGGTATTAACTAGCTGATACATTTATCTATCTATCTATATCTATATCTATCTATCTTCTATATCTATACATATTATCTATACATATTATAAAGAGGAAAGATTTGATTGTTTGTTTGTTTGCATTAATTTTGCATTGTTATTTTCCCGAATTCCCACGGGAACGAAATACGGGCGGAATACTAGTACCTAGATAAAAAGGGGTATATTAAGGGACCTTAATTGGCAAAAGTTAAGGATGTGCTCGCCTTTCTGATTTCCTTAATGTGAGAAGTCGAAATATTTTTTTACATTTTAATTTGGGATCTTTAAGTAAAGTTGATCAGTTTCACAAGTAGAACGGCCTCCTTAAGTTTCACCAGCTAAGTCACCATATCACAAAACGAATAATTCAATATAAACAGCAGATAACTTCGTTTAACATAACAATAACACTAATGATCTCGCGACTGCGCCTGCGGTTTGCATACTGCCAGACACGGCAAGTATTTTTAGCAACACCTAATTGAGATTCCAGTGGCGCGCTCATTAGTGCACCTTTGTCTTTAATTTACAATGTACCACTGATTCCAGTTGTAATAAGGCTATTCACTCAGGTAGTGTGGGTACTTTGGATAGCAAGAGGAAAGTTTGGTTCAAAATGCTTACTAGAATAAGTCAGGAATCAAAAATGTATTTTCAATGAGTTTTTTTTTAAATTTATGTTGTCTGATTAATCAACACAAATTTAAAATCTAGTAACAAATCGATTGAAATATATCTTATATTCAGTATATATTCAACTATTCAGTTAAGAAGTACTTCTACAGGGCTTTAGGTATCTCTCTTTCAACCTCTCGGGTGGTTAATCAGTCCATGAAACTGAACAACTTTCCCAAGGAAAAAAAATTTGAGTTCCCATACAAACTTCATACAAACTTCATCAGCATATAGCGCATTTTGTATGGGAGATCAATATTTTTTTTGTATTTTGACCTATGTTCCTTTGGAAAGTTGTTTAGTTTCGTGGACTGATTAACCACCCGAGAGGTTGAAAGAGAGATACCTAAAGCCCTGTATACGTTTTTATGAAGCTCGAAAAGATGGCTCATGCAAAAACCTTCTTTTAAAGGTCTCATTACAAACTAACCATCGGAAATACTTTTGCCAAAATAGAATCCAATCATAATAATATAAACTCAGCAGGTATGTACTACATACTTTTGAGAGAGACAAAATGAGAAATTCTATTAATAGAGAAGAAATGGTCAATTATAAAAGTCGTCGCAAGATAATTTATTGTACTCGACGTCACTCGAATACCAAGCAGATTTAGAGCAGTAATATTATAAATTCGGAATATGAGTGCTCTTACTAAATTTAGAGGGTACACTTGAGAAAATTACGGGAGGCAGCCTCACCTCTTAACCGCCACTCACAGAACCTTTCAAACGAAAATTATTATCTACATGTCCGTAGAAAAAAGTTATCAGGACACTGATTTCCACTCTCCAAGCCTCCGAAGCACATCCGATACATTTCTACCTCATTAAAAACAACAAAATGGGACGCGAAAATGCCAAAATATTTGAAATATTCTAAGAAAATAGGAAAGCTCAGCTAAAACTCAGTAAAACAGTAGAGCATCCTCGATAATTATTCAAATTGGTCCCTTTATATTTTTACTTGAATGTAATAATAAAAATTTAATTTCGCTTAATTTAATTCTTATCTTTTGCGGCAAGAGCATATCTTAGAAGAAATTTGGTAAATTATTCATGAGGAAAGTTTTAACGGGGACATGATTTTAAAACCGACATTTGTAAGCCCCGCGAGCTATAACTTGGCTGAATTTAAGAAGCCAACTATCTTCAACAATCTTATAGGAAGCACTTTTTCATTAGCAAATTATTTTTAAAGTAGGTATTTAAGACTAAGTTTGATGGCTAAGAATCTTTTTTAGATATATATTTACACTCTTTATTTTATAAATGCAAATATTTGGCTAATGAGCCTAATAAATAATATTCAGAGTCATGATTGCGGATTTGTAAAAGATTCAGAAAATTTAGAATGGATGCATTATTTTGACAAATGATAACTTGTAACCAATCAATTAGTTTTTAACATTTTGTAACGGGTTCTTACTACGCTTTCAACCAACAAATAAATTGTTTCTTAATTATTACTTTTTGTAAAAACGCAATGGATGAAGTCATATTATAATATATTTTTTGACCCATTAAAAGCATTTTCTTAAAAAAGAATATGTTAAAGGTTCTTTTCTTCAGCTTTTACCATTCGAGGTCCCGAAGCATTACAGAATTCTATGCGTATTATGTTGTTGCGTACATTCCAGTCAATCGCGCAGAGCGGTTTTTTACTTTATTAGGGTTGGGAATAAAACTCACAGTCAGCGTCGTTGATATTTTCGGGCGTATGTAACTAAAAAATAATGTAAAGCAGAGGAGCGTCTCATTTGTTTTTCATGACTCATTTGGACATCTCATTTGGGACACTTGCAGCTTTCCGGCGAAATGCCGAGTTTTATTTCCAAAATTATGAGTTTAGGCGTCAATGAATTCCTACCCCAAAAACTTAATAAAATCGTACGTTTTTCTATCGCTTTGTAAGCGTATAAACGTTTTTTTTTCCAAAATTATTCTTAGTTTTTGAACAGTTACCTCTTAAATGTAGAAATTTTTTTTTAGCGAAAAATGCTGACTTTTAGTCTCAAATATCTTTTTGTCTTCTAAAAATATCACAAAAATCAAAACGTATGGACCTAGTTTTTGGTGTTCCTGATACTGTACCAAAATTTTACAGGAATTTGTTGACGTTTAGGGGATGGAATCCATTGACGTCGTTTGTATGGGAAAAAACGCTGAGACGATATCCTCTTAAGTGTTTATTAATGCTGCCTCTTAACCATAAGGTTTAAATTCCCGGGACTCCTTTAAAAAGCCTAACTTTTGTTATCGGATCTGAATTTACATCTTTATTTCTGTGTGTAACATAAGCTTCTAAAGACCCGTAATACTTTTCCAAGTCGACAACAATGCAAGAGAAACCTTACTAGACTATTAGTTTTATTGTAAATCTTATACAAGTTTTTAAATGAGAACTGAAAATTTCTGTAACATCTATTGTACCATTTGGAAGTAATTAAAGAAATATGAATATTAAATATTAAATATTAAATATTAAATATTAAATATTAAATATTAAATATTAAATATTAAATATATTTACAAATAAAAGATTTATCTATCTACATTATCCAGAATGGCGAATATCCAAAATAAATATCCAAAATGGTGTTCAACATCTAGTCGCATCTGAGTTCAATATAATGTAAATAAACTTATCTTCTTACCAGCCCATATACGTCCCCACCGAGGGGCGCGGGCCTCCCTTCGAAACATGAAGGGGATTTAGGCCATAGTCCACCACGCTGGCCCAGTGCGGATTGGTGGACCGCTCGTCTTTCGAAAAACAATTTTCTTGGACGGGCGGGTTTCATTACGATGTTTTCCTTCACCGTTGGGCAAGTGATAATTAGAAATCCGTAAATAAATCCGAAAAGACGAATTTAGTGGTACAGGCCCGCACCAGGACTTGAACCCGTGATCTTCGGTTTACAAGTCTGGCTCATTACCGGGCTATCACAGCTCTTTATAGACTTATATTAAATTGACAATAAACCCACATAGCAGTGCTTACTTGGCAATCTCACATCTTCAATTAACATCGCGTAGCTTTATTAAGACGTTGGTTGTAACAATATTAGCTCACTCGCAAGTTTTCGTCTGCCTCGTGTAACAAATTTACAGTACGAAATAAGAAGGCAAACAGCTGAGTCATCGTTTGTGTTCACCGAGCTTTGGGAGACTATTCAGGAAACGCTCACTTTAGGTATATCGTGCGATACAATACAATACAATATACTTTATTGCGTCCAACACAGATAAGGTACAGTTACATTTTATACAAAAAAGTTATGTCAGGGTACAAAAGGCGGCCCCATTGCTAAGAAGCAATATCTTATCGGCAACCTTTGGGTGTGGAGAAGAAGTAACAAACCGCGATACCTTATTTTTAACTCCCGACAAAAAAATGACGTGATATAAGTTCGACGTGTGTATCTGTGTGTCTGCCTGTGGCATCGTAGGTCCTAAACCAATGGACCGTTTCAATGCATTTTATTTTTGTTTGAAAGCTGACGTGATCAAGATGGTTCTTTGCTATATTTGCTTTATATTTGATCAAAATTTGTTTAGGTCAGTGTTCACCAAAAATTTTACCAACGATTTGCAGCTAACCAGAGATTTGAAAATGTCATTTTCATACGTTTTTTTTTGACATTTTGTCTGATTAGCTTCTAACCGCGGTTTAACCGTTGGTTATATTTTTGGTGAACACGGGCCTTAGCCGTTTAAAAAATAATAGGTCTTTACCTATGAAATTGCCGTTTTTCATACAATATTTTTGGAAAACTGAATTTTCCATACTAACGTGTTTGGATTTTTCTCGGGAATGCGAAATCCAAATTTAGCAAAATTTTGTGGGAAGGTTTGGACAACATTAAGTTAATTTTCATCATACTTACTTTATTGAAAGTTGTAACTGTACCAAAGGTACAGCAAAAATAAGCAATGGAATGGGCAACGGATGAAACGAGCTATATTTGAGCTTCTTTTTCAGCAAATAAATCTAAAGTAAATATGTATTAATTTGACTCAATATCTCCGTTACATGGCCAAGGTTTTAAATAAAAAACAATTTTAGTAATAGCTGTTTAATCAAATAAATTATGAATAAAATAAAGCTTGAGAAAAAATCAGCAATTTCATAGGTAAAGACCTATTAGAAACAAATGTCGAGGGTTATAGATTTTTTTAAATTTTAGAGTTATTTTTGCATCGATTTAAAAATATGGATTATATTTAATCTCTCAACTTCTTCCTTAAGGTTGCCTGGAAGAAGTTGCTGAAAGCGATAAGGCTGCCGTGTTTTATATTCACACTGAATCTAGTTTAAGCCATTTGATGCACTTTTATTTCTCGTGTGTGTACAAAGTATGCCTGGAAGAGATTGCTTCTTAGCAATAAGGCCGCCCTTCTGTACACTTTCTTGTTTTTGTCTGTGTTCTGTGCAAATAACGAGAATAATAATAATAATAATAAAGTATATTTTAATTTAATAATTGAACTTTAATGGCTTTCCTTCAAGTACTCGCAGCTCACTAGCGCTTTGTATTGGAAATCTTTAAATGGTGTTAAGTAACGTACATGGCGCAGGTATTTTTGATGGGTGACCTAAGTACAATTTATCGCGACTGTTTCAGAGGTTTTGATAAACCGTCGGTCTAAAAAGTCTTTCGGTGGTTTAAAAGCTAACACCATGTTTAAAAATAAAACTCAAAAAGACGAAAATCCAATTTTTTTACGTTATAGTCGAATTGTTACATTATATGCAATTGTTACATACTTAATCATCCTAAGGGTTTAAAAATTCGAAATACAATAGAGTTAATCATATAATAGAGTTAATCATTAATCATAATCAATATTATACTTGTTACGAGGCGAGCGATTTAATAATAGCGCCTCTAAGCCCTCAATATACTGTCGTATATACGGATTTGTTTATCAAACTGGTTATTACAAAAAGGTTTTAAATAAAAAATGTAAACTTATCTAAAAACTTGGATTTGAAAATACTACAAAACGACTTGACGCCATGGTTAAAAAATAATATTCAAATATCATCCTTACGCCTTATTTAGCAATATCCTTGCATCCCGCTACATTATGCCTGAGAAGAATTGGCAACTGGCACATTATATTCCTCTTTACGAAACATACATCAAATTGGACTAATGCTCATAATTATTTCACGCAAGTCAGAGTGTCTATTCAGTGATTCCCAAATGACATACAGGGTCTAAGGGAAAGCATAGCAAATACGGATCACATTCCTGATTGATATTCCAGTGGAATTTTCAACTTTCTTATAATTTTTAAAGATTTTCCGCTTTAAAATTAAATGGTATATTCGAACACACTCAACCTTGCAATAAAATACAATAAAAACAACACAAAACCAGCAATATAGACCGCATTCTGACAGCGGTGCGCGGCAGGGGGACCACGAGCGTGGCGCGGTTTAGCGGTACATTGCATAGCGTAAGTCGGAAGTAATTAAATACTTCTTCACTTGACATTTCCAGAAAAGAATAGTTATAGTTAGTTATACTTGTAGCCCAGGGGTTCCCAACGTTTTAACCTATGCGCCTCACCTAACGTTGAGCTAAAATCCTACGCCCCCTCTAGGGGCTGAAATTGGGAGTTTATACTATAAGAAAATTAAACAAACAATGATAAAGTGATAAAAATGAGGGTGTTTATTTTTATTCATATGACAATATAATAGAATCTATTCAACAGATAATCAACTATAAAAAAGTATTTTTTTTTATAGGCAGAAATCAGGGACCTCTGCGCCCCCCTTGGAACCGCTCGACGTGCGAGGGGGGCGTGCCTCACTGGTTGGGAAACCCTGTTGTAGCCGATCATAGTTATGGGTGGATTTTTCTTCTTATCGTGTAGGTATAGTCAAGTTTGTAGCAAACTGGGTAACCCTGGATTCAACAATAATTTTAAGTACTTGCTAAGCTGTCCCTTACACCCTGTGTATTATAGGTACGTTCTGATTTATATGCAAATGTATTTATGCGACACTCGATACCAATTGGGGTGGCTGGTGGCGTCAATGGAACCTTAATTCCCGGTTAATTAAATCTTAGTCAATTGTGAATGTTACGTTATTTGACTCGACGTGACTCTCATACATTTCTATCTAATAGAAGATCTAGATATAAATGTATGAGAGTCATGTTAAACTGTGTTTTCACTTTTTTGTTCCTTATTTTTTAGAAAAAGTGAAATCGAAGGAATAAAAAAGCAATAGACAAAGTAAGGCGACTTCAAAATTATGTGTTAAAAAAAAGTTTCAATTTTTTCTTTCAAAAAACATTCATACAAGACACAATATTACACATGCAAGTATAATAGTTAAAAATTTTCGTTTTTATTTGCAACAATTTGTAAGGTTTACTGCTTTTTTCAATCAATATTTTAAGATTTTTTAATGGGAGTTTCATGAAAAGTTTTCCATGATATAATTTTCCACGTTAAAACAACGTATGATTCACCGACTTCAATCCCACTAGTATTTTTTTCAGACTAGAATGCCTATTGGCAGATAAGCACAAACGAAAATGTCACTCATTTATTTAGATGATATTCTGGTTTGTGGTATTTTTTTTGTTTTTGTAGATTTTTTTAAAAGCGCTGAATCATTTTCGATAAAATTTATATGGGACCACCTCTGAAGTATGAGTATTCTTTCGAAAAAAATATATTTGAAAACAAGTCCATAATTGTAGGAGAAATCGGTGAACATACACAAAAAAAATAAAAAAATACATACAGTCGAATATAGAACCTCCTCCTTTTTTGAAGTCGGTTAAAAAGTAACAATTGCCACGTCCGTATAGAACGTCACATGTATGTTATTCTAAGTGTAAGTCCCAACTCTGTAGCTCGCTGCCCATGTAACATGAAATTTATAAATAAATAAGGCGTAAACAACGAATTAAGACACAATTTCTTCCGAAATTATATTGCAAGTCAAGAAATAAACAAAACAGTTTGTTACGAAATACGTTACGGAGTTGTTTTCGTTTTCTCAACTCTTCCGTAACACAAACAGTTTAAATATAAACAATAGCTTAAGAGTTAGTCTCTCTGTTTATATGTTAGTCTGAAGTTTTTGATCCGTGAAATCGACTTGTTAGAGTCAATATTTTCTTCTAAAACTCTCCGATACTTTAGGTACATCCACGTTGTTTATGGCGTTTCTTAGATATAGTAATTATCCCTATCTTGTTGATATCCCACGGATTCGCACTGAGCGCTTTTCATAATCTTTCGTATTGCGCACTGCTAGGGAATGGAATTCCCTGCCTGCGTCTGTATTTCCGAGTTCATATAACCCGAATCTCTTTAAAGTTCGAGTGAATAGGCTTCTTCTGGGTGAGCTTGCTACATCCTCGACCGCATCTTTGCCCTTGAGCTAGATTGTGGTCAAGAGCGAACCCTTCATTAATAAAAAATAAAAGTAATCGTTTCACTTTGACTTATTTTACTTTAACAAGGTACTTATTTTATTTTTTATCAGCCTATATACTTATAAAGACCTTTTTTTAAAATTAAGAATGGGTTTGCTCTTGACCACAATCTACCTCAGGGCAAAGATGCGGTTGAGGATGTAGCGAGCTCACCCAGAAGAAGCCTATTCACTCGAACTAGATATTAGGGTTGTATGAACTCAGAATTACAGACACCGGCAGATAATTTCATTCATTCATTGAATGGCAAAGAATTTAATTCAATATTTAAAAAATATAAAACAGATTTCTTCTGTTTTTCTGATGTCTGTAAAACAAGGTACACACGGAAACACAAGGCATACATGGCTTTCGTAGTAGAAATGACGCGCTAACCTGCTGTCTGTACATAATCGTGAATTTCTAATTTGTGTAACATGAAGTGAATGAGTGAATAAATTATGTATATTTATAGTATGCTCTACACGCTCACTGTAATAAGCATGATCTTCATTAAGGGTGAAGGGGTAAGATAAAAAAAAGATAAGTTTAAAACTCATCTGTATCTTCGAGTAGAATAAACTTTTTTTGTATTTGGTTACATTGATCGGTCCGCCATTTCGTCATACTCATAACATACTAACGTAATCAACATTTTAAAAAGTTAGTTCATTTCCGTGACACGGATGACTTTGTAACTTAACCTTTTTTTCATCTTAGCCCCCTTAGCTTTACATCAATTTCCTCATCACTACATCATCACATCACTACATCAATCAACTTTTAGAATAAGCGCTAATAGTACAGACAGGCTAATAGTTCTAGCAAATAGCTATATAAACACGTATCTACAAGATCGTATAGCGAATAGGCGATTGGATTTGAAACAAAGCTAACGAACCGTTGAATCATGTAAACAGGGGTAAGACGACCGGCTTGTTTACCTAAAGAGCCTTTGCTTCATTAGGATCCAATTTACTGTCAACGAATTAATCCTCTTCGGCGCTATTGTACTTACCTTTGATAACATTTTACCGGCATATCGGGTAGCCAAAATAAACACAGTAATTAAGCTCACGAAATACCGGGAATTCCTTTTGATTTTTTTTAAGAAGACTTAGGAGGAAGTTCTTCAAATATCGAAAACATTACAGAATGTCTTTAGTAGATTATAAATAAAATGTCAGCCTAAAGCGATAAATAAATTATTTTATAACACATTTGCTCGTAAATGGTCTCTTATTTCACCGATTTCAATATCGTATTGTATCTCATTACGTACTTGTCCGGTTATGTAATGTAAAATGGACGCTCCGTCTCAAAACTAACGGTACTTTTTAAAATCGTAGCAAAGAGTTTTTATGTCAAAAAAGTGGTCAACATTTTATGAATAAAATTAACTTTGGGAGATAAAATATAATAGATAAATTATATTTTATCGCTAATTTGTGAACAAGTAAAAATTATTCCGCGCGCTTCTTCTTATCTTTGTATTGTTTTTATTTATTTCCTCCCAAATATGTTATAAAACGTCGTATGACCTACGTGTGCTTTGATAATTACAGCCTCTGCTTTCTTGTATATCGCCTCGGCTGTAATTTTCAACATACCGCACTTATATCATAATGTACTATTACTTTAAATTCAATCACATGATCAAAGTAATTTTTCCTCAATTAACAAAGACAAAGATTAAAGATTAAGACAAAAATTTAATCTACATTCAAAGAGTCAAAACTTTCCATAGCTTTACAATGCTGTTCCTATAATAAAATATAACGAATAAAGCCTTATATCTTCCCCTTTATTTCCTCAAACAGAGCAAAACAAACAAGATTCCGTTTTCAATACGAAGCTAATAAAGGCAGTCTTTGAATAAGCAGTGCAAGCGGGTAAGCGGCACACAATACGTTAAAAACGAACAACTTTTCTATTGTATAGGAATAAATTAATTGCTTCCATCTTGAGAGTACTTTAGAACCGTCTCTATGAAACTGAGAAGTCTAAGTTTAAAGTCAATTCTTGCTCCTTTTAACAAAGAAAGGTAGTTTTTTATAAAAAAAGAACGCATTAAATAGGTAATAGTCATATGGCATACTGCATTCAGTAAATTTATAAATTACCTCAGTAAACTCGTCGGAAAAAAATTCAATGATAAAAATATTAAACGATAGTTTTTCAAACCACGCTGTTGTAAATAATAATAATATATTTATGAAAGCTACAAGGGCTCATTATGTGTTAGTGAAACTTATCTTATGTTAGTATTTTACAAAATGTCAATAAAAATTAATAATAATGCAATGAACACCTCATGCAACCAACACTCTAGTGAGGTGGCGTAAGTCCTCGACAGTTTTTTTTATATAATTAATGATCATCATCATATGTATTTCCGTTAAGAAGAAGAATCTAGAATGTTAGGTAGCAAGTTCCGATTTATTCAAGTGAAGCGACTAAATTCAATACAAATGAAGTCGCTAATCACCACATGTTCCGAATTCCCAAATTGATTCATCCTGATCTAACTGGCAATGGCAGTCGAAATGTGCAAATTAATTCAAAATACGTGAGCGTCGAGTGAAACAGACTTGTTTGTAGTACCTGCAATAAATTGCAATTAGGAAAGCTGTTGTATCTTGTTATCGAGTTAGCAGCTTTCGAGCCTTCCGTCTCGACTCGACAACACCCTTGTATCCTGTAACTTTAATACTGTCTAGTACCTCAATGTTGAACAAACAATCAGCGCTAACATCGTAATATAAAGTAACCAATTCAACTAAATTAATACCCTATATGTACAGCAAATGAAAGTTTTTAATAAGTTAACTAGCATTCCATCCGGGACTTCATTCCCGTCGGAATTTGGGAAAATTATGTGGCCTATTGTTAATCCAGAGTGTCAGCTACCTTTACATCAAATTTTATTAAAATTGGTTAAGCCATTTGAGCGTGAAAGAGTAACAAAAATCCAAACATCTATATGTCACAGTTAAAACCCATTTTTCGTTAAAACTCGTTTTCCCTAGTTAAAATTAGTTATTACTTAATGCCCTTGTTAAAACTAGAAATAATCAGTTAAAACTAGAATTTACCACTGACATATTTGATTTTCAGATAAAACTAGTTGTCACATCGAGCTATAGTTAAAAACTAGCTATAGTTAAAACTCCCCCCCCCCCCCCGCGGAGATTATATCGGGGCAGAAACTGTAGGTTAGGTTAGGTTAGAACTGCGACCCCCAATGCACAAGCCGAGCGAGCGAAGCGCGCGTGCCGCGGCAGTGGCCGGCGAAGTGCCAGAAAAGACTTTGGTTGCGTTAAACGGTAAGCACAACAACAACATAACCCACAACATAACCTCAAGCCAATCAGAATAAGGTATGATGAACTCTAACCTCGGTCGGAACAGTTTTAACTGACTCGCTTCGGGAAAACGCGTTTTGTCTTGCAGAAACTAGTTTTAACTGATATTTGATTCAGACATTAGTCAATTCTAGTATTAACAAAGGCATTAAGTAAAAAGTAGTTCTAACTAGGAAAAACGCGTTCTATCTACTAACTAGTTTTAACTGTAACATATACAAATTTTGCGTTTATAATATAAGTAAGGATATCGTTTAATAGAACAAAGAATGATAAATTAATTCAGCGAAAATATTGAAACAAACATTACACTCTCGGCGCTCGTAATCAAAGTTACTTTTCTGAAAGTCAAGAAAAGAACAGCACAAGATAAAATAAACGCCGAATCTTTCCTCGTAAATCTGTCAGCAAAACAATTCGTACCCTTTCACGAGCAATAAAATGCTAGCAACAGCAGAGGCCACGAAAAAAGTATCATAAATATAAGATTCATTTATATTCGTTCAGTCGACCCTTGAGCTGTAACCACGGTCGAGGAAAAACAATGTGGAAACTCTCAGCGTTGACGTTCTACATTCAAATAAATGACGTTACGATGTTGGCTATTAATTTCGCAAAAGTTCAATGAAAAACAAACTTTAAATTAAAATCTAACAAGACCCCAAATTAAACCCTATTTACGAACGAACGGGTCAATTTACAACCTTCAACGCTGGACTGGTAGTGAAAGGAAGACTTAGAATGTGCCCGCTGCCAATGTTGCTAGGCATACTGTAGAAGCCAGTAACTGGGACGCGCGATGGTTTTGCTGTAACGTGGCCGAAAAGCTGACAACCTCTCACTCCTACACTCACGTTCCATCTAATTACCCTCAGAATTAATGTTAAATGTGACGTCAAGTGGTTCTAGAACTACACGTCGTTCTGCCTACCCCGAATGGGATTATAGGCGTGATTGTATGGATGGACGTTACGATGTTGGCTATTAATTTCGCAAACAGAAGTTACCATTCAATGAAAAACAAACTTTAAATTAAAATCTAACAAAACCCCAAATTAAACCCTTTTTACGACCGGTCAATTGAATGTTTCCAGCTCTTTTACGCTATTGATTTTTTCATCCTTTGATCTGTTTTAATTTCTGATTTGTTTAAAACCGCACACAACCCTTACAAAAAGTTAATTAATTATTTTTAAATAATTGTTTACTCCTTGTCCGTGAACTCATACCTAATTACAAGTCTTTACTTCATAGTCAAATTTTGTATTTGGAATAAATAGATTAATAGACGTAGATCCCAGGGCCGCCAGACCTTACTTATTTTCTCATAAACCAAATGTGTGGGAAATAGTAGCTAGTACGTATTAGTAATGTATGAATACCAGCTAACCTGGGCCGGCGGCCAATTTTCAGCTATCAGATTCTGAGGGTACTTCCAAAAATTACTAACTTGTCTTTAAGTCTGGGTGCTATAAAAAGTATTGTTATAGTTCCCTGATCATCATATACAAAACAGTGACAGTGAACCGTTCCATTTTTATTTGTTTGTAGTACAATTATTATCATCATCATAAATAAATTCTTTCAGTACTGTTAGTATCGATTCTTTCAGCCGCATGTTTGAATAGGTACTTGCTAACAAAACTTGATTTTCAATCAAGATATTTATTTAAATAAAATAAAAAAGATTATTCATCAAAATTGGTTACTTTAAATGATTATACCTTAACTTGCTTCCATTACACGAGATTTACCCGTGCTGACGAGACTGCGTAAGCGTAACAAATGAGAGAACAGATCCGCTGTTAATTACCCATTCGTGTGTAATCTTTTAATTAACAAAGTGTAAACTTATGCGCGTCGCTGATGGCAATTCCTTTAAGTCTCTTAACTTGTATGTTTAAACTGCTTGCAGATTTAAGATGGGGATGTACCAAACGGATCATTAGACTAGTAGCGTACCTTTTTTTGGGCAAAACTTTTCGTGTTAAACAGTTTTGACACAACAAGAAGCCACGGAGAGCATCGGACTGGTAAACGAGAGATACCGAGTTCGATCCCCAGTGCCACAATGTACCAAGAACACATTTTCTATAAGTTATGTCCATTAGTTACACAGTAATCGATGCTCTTACAGTAAGGGAAAACATTGTAACGAAACCTGCACATTCAGGAGGCTAAATGTCTCCACGATTCAATCCGGTCTGGTTTCAAGAGTGTCACGGAGCTCAGATGGCAGTCGCTTGACTGTAATGACTTGACCTGCCAAATCCTGGATCCTAGTCAACCGTATTCCGATAGGAACGGGACTAAACGCTAGGAAGAAGATTTTATAACCCATTCAATATAAATAAAAGAAACCACGGAGTTGCCTTATTATTGGTTAAAGTAGAACATCAAGGCAAGACAGTAGGAAGCTGTTGGAATGTTTATGACCTCGGGCAAACCTGTCACTGCAGAAAAAGTTCGACTTTTTCAGACTTTAACAACTTAGCTTTTCTTTTTATATCCTTAATTTTAATTCTTTAATATGAAAAGATTTTTTTTGAACAGCAATCATTGTTGTTCGGTCAACTACAATCTACATAGTATTGGTTTAGATTGGTTTCAAATTGTTCACCTGGTGTGTCTTGCATTAAACACAACAGTAAGTAGTTACTCAAAGCGAGTTTACTTTGTATATCTAATAGAAAATTAACCGTCTTCTCGCAAGTTCTATTTGTTCCGTAAGTCGTAAGTAACTTTGATTTCTCTTCTGAAGTATATTCATTTAGTTTCACTTAGATCCTGCATCTTAATCATGTTCTATTTAGATACCTTATGTAGAGTTACCACGGGGTTTTTAATATATTTTATGAAATTAAAAATCAATATTATGATTATTATTTTATACAGGACATATCGTGCGAGACCTTTCTACCGTGCGCCCACCTGGAAGACTCGCCTTAAGCGCGACCATGCGATTCATTGATTTATTAATAAGTAATTACTACATATTGACCTTGGCGTCACTCGTAATGGCGTCGGCTTTCGTAGTGCAATTGGGTAATCTGACGTGCTGCTGTCTGTACAATGGCATAGTATGCTGGCTGTTTTATGACGTCGAATTCGCGCAACCCAGTACGAAGTTAATATTTCTTTTGCCTTAAGATAAGCAGAGAAGAAAGAGGTAAAGTAAAATTGTCGCTTCCTTATTAGGTATTCATTGATGGCCGGCGGCGATAAGCTGGTCGAATACAGCATGGCGGGTCGAGTAGTAGATGGACGGCTGGCACAAAGAGAATACGCATGTCAGGCCGCCAGGTGCAACTGACAGCTCAGATAGCTGCTTATTGTCTACAGTGCAAGTGCATAATTGACACAGGCCCGAGACATGAGCAGAGATTCAGCCGTTTAATTCTTAGATAAGATAAAATAAAGTAGGTAAAACATCTAACATCCGTTTTTTCAGTGCATCCATAAGTCTGCCTTCGACTGTATATGGAATCTATATTCCTGTAGCAAAGCCATATCATAACTTACGGATAATGACAAAGCAGTGATATTACCTTATATAGTGACTATTATCGAACACGTGCCTCTAGCCCGCTATAATAATTCAAGAACTTTCGCCAACTATGAAAATTTGACTAGTTTGCGAATATTGAAACATGCATTAGCATAATGTAGCCACGGGCGATTATTATGGTGATCATGACCTAACCCTGGTTCAATAGCAAGGCACAGTGTAATAGGATTTGCCAGAGGGTGAATTAGAAAACTTTACATTACAATAATAAGTATTCTACCTATAGAACAAGTATGCTGTAGATAAGTAAACCGTATTCATATTTGTGTTAGTAACAAACTAAAGAGAAAGGTAGATGCAAAATGGAAGTTTTTTGTCATTATTTTTTAAAATTAAATGAGTGAAATGGAAATGAAAAATTTTCTTTATTTCTAAGAGAACTTAACAAAATCTCGCTTGAGGCCAACCTAGTAAGGATTGATTTGCTTGTGTTGGCAAAAAATATAGGGATTTCTTTCCCTAAAATTATTTGGGAGAAAATTTCTTTAGTTATGCGAAATCCTCTGAAAATAGTAACTAAAATCATATTTTTAATAAAAACTGATACTTAATGATAAGTCAGCACGAAAACACCGATAATGAAAGAAAAATAAAATTTTCATGTTACTTTTATTCATATTACACAAATGCTAGGTATTATAAAAATAATAATAAAAATAATAATAAAATACAATTGAAAAATAAAATTTTATACAATTTCAGTCTCCTATGAAGGTCGCACCATTACGAATTGTAAGACATTATAGTGTAGTAGAATCAAGGTACTTAAGAATTATTTTTTAAATACGTACTGACTGATAAATGCTCCTATAAGTATTTAGACTGTGCCTCAGATTTACTTGCATCTATTATAAGGGGAGTCACGTGCCAACACACCCGCAATAATTTCATTAACACAGACTTACTCCTCTCAGCGCACTATATTATACGGATTTTATCGATTAGCGACTTAACTGATTAATTGAAAATATTCTAGCTTTATACCAGCGACGTACTTAGTATAAGTTTCACTAAAGATCACTGTCAATCAATGATTCAATGATTCATTGACGGCCGCTTTGGTCGAGTGGTAGTGACGCTGCCTCTTGATCGGCGGGTCCCGGGTTCGATCCCCAGTCGGGGCAAACATTTGTGTAAAAAGCAGATGTTTGTTCTCGGGTCATGGGTGTTTGTGTTTGTCTCTAGTTTGTCTTTATGTGTGTTCCAAGGGACCCACGACACAAGGGAAAACCTTAGTGTGGGCCTTTGAGTGTCTAGCGTTTATTTATTTATTTATTTATTTATTGATAGTAAGGCCAACATCAAACAAAACTAGTAAGTAACTATTATTATGGCAATGTCATAGTAGTTACTTACTCGTTTTGTCAGTGTAGCTGTTAAATGTTATAAGAATATCCTATAACTTCTAAAGTATGAAATAATGTTTGTTCGCCCTTCCATCGACGGCCGGTTTGTTCGAGTGGTAGTGGCGTTGATCGACGGGTTCTGGGTTTGATTCCCAGTCGGGGCAAATATTTGTATAAAAAGTGAATGTTTGTTCTCGGGTCATGGGTCATGTCTGTCTTAGTGATTTTTTTTATTATAAGATTGGTTAACTCTTGATCTCAATCTTGACCAAGGTCATAGATGAGGTCGACGATGGAGCGAGTTAACACACAAAATGCCTATAAGGCACTGGTACTCGACGACGGAACACAGCAAGCTGTTTGTATGTTCCGAGGGACCCAAATCACAAGGGAAAACCTTAATGTGGGCCTTTGAGTATATAGTCTTTCACGCTATGAGATAATTCTGTTGAGGAATAGAGACGGCTGAAAATGTACAAACATAAACTCTACAAAGACAGTCTTTAATAAATATTCCCAAAGAAAATACCGTCGTAACTTTCAACGTCAAGAAGCTAAAAGAGCTTGATCTGAAAGTGAAGGAATAAAATGCATAAACGTGTTCACTCAGGCTCAATTGGCCGGCAGGGAGGAAATGGCAGCGATGTTCTTTCAAGACTTTTTATCGAACTTGGAAAATCATTTCCGAGCTCTCTAATATTATTGCACTGAATTAAATCTGTTTGAATTGAATGAGCTGTACCTTTTTCTATCTTGCAGGGCGCTGCAGGGAATTATATCGGCTTGAACTAGATAGTGAATAGTTGTGTAGTGAGTGAATAATGGATTTTGTTTAATAGATTTTAGAAGTTTATTGTGTTATGTTATGATTACGAATTGTGTCATCATTCCTCAATTCTTCTAATTTATTATTGTGTATCGGTTTTAGAATTACATACTTTATTGTTGTTTTGTTATTATTTTTTTAAAAACGAAGTTTATGAAAAAAGGAACATGACGTGTAAATAGGTATGAACGCTACACACACGCTACACACTCAACTGGGTCCCTTGGAAAACACATAAAGACAAACACAAACACCCATGACCCGAGAACAAACATCTGCTTTTTACACAAATGTTTGCCCCGACTGGGGATCGAACCCAGGACCCGCCGATCAAGAGGCAGCGTCACCTACCACTCGACCAAACCGGCCGTCCGGCGGTATGAATTTGTAAGACGTGTTACAAGGAAGCTGTTTAGGTACAATAAAATTATATTTTGATTTAAATAAGAACATCACAATCTCTTGAAAATTATTAAACATACTGATTCATACGTCTCATCAAGTTTACGGAAAAAATTATACTGCACGATTTGTCACGATTCATGAAATTACAGAGAAAAGGAGGAACCCTAATAAAATCCTTCAAGAAAATAATGAATGAAAAATTTCATAAGGAGATGGTAGTAACAGCTAATACAATTTTTACAGCCATCCGCTGGAGTATTATCGTCGAATGGGAACATAAAGTGAGGAGTAGAAGATTGAAGACAATAAAACCTATAGAAGATGTTAACTGGCTGTCATTGCGAGGGGATGGTTGCTTTCCACCCCTCCTGCCTGATTGACACGTCTACGCTGCATCGTATCTCGACGGCTCGACAAGAATGCATGCTACGGCTGCCTTTTCTTAACGTCTTTCACTTAGTTCGGTGAGAACCTGCCGTCTAGTCTGCTTACAAAAATAAGAACGGAACCGTTTTGAGAAGGTCTCGTATTTTATTGCCAGATAGTTTAATGACTATTTTATCAGTGTGATATAACTGTTTCATAAAATATTAATCTTTTTGGCGTCCCTACATTTGCAAAAAAAAAATGTAGGATGATGAATTTAATTAAAATAATCGAATTATTAATTGTGAAACAAATTATTATAGATAGAGTGGTACTAGAGATGTTGTAATACCTACTACAATTTCGTTATTTACATAACATTTTTTTGCAAAAATGGAATAAAAATATTTACAACGTTAACAAGATACTTATAACATTGAGACTATTAGCGAGTAAAAAGATGAACACAACTTCGCGTTTAGTGTTAAAAGCTGTTTTGAACTTACAACCGTAAAGCGCTTTCTTTCTTCTACTTGCAAAAAAGCAGCGGGGTTTTAAAAACAGGAAGCCAACACTTCAGAGAAGTTAAGTGAAAAGTTCGCGGTCTAGTTTTGTTTCTCTATGAACAGTTAAGTACCTAACCGGATAATGCTCACTTTGGCTCAAACTAAACGCCAAAATGTATAAAAAAACGCTTGTACTTCCTCAAGCAAAAATTGAATATAATAGATTTTATAGGCTCTTTAAACTTCGTTGGAGCGGCTGTTAAAAGTGGGGCGAACACGTTTTATCGGAAAACGCAAAAGCGATGATAATGGTGGCTCATAAAGAAGTGGCGCGGCCGCGATAGATTCCGCAAGTTCCCAACTTTTAGGGCACCCGCGCCATTAGTGGCCCACTAATGCGGTTGTCTTCGCAACTGCCACAACTCCACATTATCACGAGTTCTCTCCTTGTTTCTACTTCATCTCGCGCTGTTTAAACTACAATTGAATTCCTTGACCGCAACCTTTAAATTCAAATCCGAAATTCTGCAGGCGACTCTATTCTTATTCATTCGAATTTCCTTTTTCCGTCGCAAAGAAGAACATCCATCCGCTTTGATTTTGTGAACGTATTAGCATTGGATTTGAATAGAACAAACAAAGGGATTGTTCGAGACAGTATGCTTTCGTAGGCGATTGTAAATTCAGCGTATCGTAAAAATCCGACCACAAGTCACTTCTTGCCAAATCGACTTGAAATTCTAGTTTGCTCGTAATTTTGTTGAGCTTGATTTGTGCAATGTAATACTAAATAGCTATTGCTTATTTTAATCTTTTCCAACTGCACTAAGTAATCGTTTCTAAAGAACATTGGGGGAAACTGCAAAATACCCGCACAACGTCTCCAATAAACTAAAACTATACGTATCTCTAAAAATAAAATAATACAAATGCAGCATGCAAAACCGAATAAAAACAAACATTGGCCACAAATCCCAGTGGTCCGCCTGCTAAGGTATTTCGAGGGAAGGCGAATCTCCCGCCATATTGATAAATCCTCACAATCGTTCCGGCTTTGCGGATTGCACTCCCCGATGCAACTTGCACCTTGTATTACATTCCCTTTTGCGCGACGTAATTTACAAATGCAAGTGATGCTCGTGCATTCAGGGATTTCATTTGATATAGAGCAGAGGTTACTGGTGATTGGAGAACGATTTTGTGAAAGTCATTTATAAAAACCCTCAGATTGATTTCCTTGCTGTAGTATCTTGTTCAATTTTATCTTAAAAGTATACATAATATACATAATTACATACATACATAGGAGTTTTTAGTAAGTAAAAATTAAAATTCACATTTGCATATATCTGTTTTGTACACTCAAAAGTATTTGAAAGCTCGACACTGGACTTTGTAACGTTGATGTCACGAATTTCAAAAGTAAAATCAACTATTAACATTACTGTACAATTTATATTTGTGCAAATTATATGCACCAGAATCGAGTTCATAGATACAATCGCCACACACGTCCATAGAAAACTCCCGCTATCTTTTTACAATAATCGAGATCTTTCACAAGAACAGCGTATCTGTAGCAACATCAGGATCGAAGCAGGAGCTATAATAGAATGACACGGTCTCCAGTTTCATAGGTCGAGTCAATGGGGAGTTTAACAAAAGTATCACGTCTCGTGCAAACGGGCGTCGGTCACACGCCTTCTCACCTTCCATTGCCTGCTGGGACGCTCGCGCCGCCACTCTCAACTAACATTTAAAGATTGACTTAAGAGTTAAACTCGAATCGTGTTTGAGGTTGAGAAAGAAAACTAACATTTCAGCAAAAGATGCTTTGTTTTGGATTTCAAATAGGAGGGATTTTTTTTAAATCAATGATTTTGATAATAATAGCATGTGTCATACTATATTTTAAAACAAAGTACCCCGCCGCTTCCGTCTGCCTGTACGCGATAAACTCAAAACTACTGAACGGATTTTCATACGGTTTTCACCAATGAACGGAATGATTTAAGAGGAAGGATTTATTAGGTTTTTAATTAATTAGAAAATTCTTACGGAAACAAAGCCTCGGGCAGGAATGCTAGTTATTAAATAATCCTAAGTCATACGTTTCTCACCAAAGCCATACAATCTCAACAGTTATAGATGGCGTGGCGTGGTTTAGACCTAAGAGACGTTAGTGTGACGATCTAGACATAGTTTTGAGATCGACGGCCTGGGAGAGTTAGGCCGAGGACAGAAAAGACTCAAATCAAATCAAGTCATTTATTGCCAGGAGTGGTGATACAAGATGGTATAACAAAATTAACAATTAAAATTACTTAGATCTGCACGCCTAGCTGGTTGGTAAGAAAAGGGAGGCCTTTGCGCAGTAAAGGCATAACAAATCATACATATATTTAAAAAAGTACCTGTCAACAATAAAATATACACATCAACACTGTCTAAGGATATTGCACGATTTTTCATACAAAAGAGGTCTGTTTGAGAAGCTATAAAAGTATATAGCTTCTCTGAAAATTGTAGCTCTCCATGTATCTCGAGTATGCTTTTATAGCTTCTCAAACAGACCTTTTTTGTATGAAAAATCGTGCAATATCTCTAGACCGTGTTGATGTGTATATAATTTGTATTTTGAGTTTATATAAGTATTCAGAAAGCTTTATTACTCTTGAACTTTTGTAGGCTATAAACCTGCTAGAAAAGTTAGGTTTAGAAAGCGATTAAGCTAGGTGAAAGAGAAAGTTTCAAAGTAAGCGGGAAGTCAACAAATCACAAGGACACAGGACGTAACAGCCGTAAGTGAGACATTGAAGTCACGTACTCCATTTTGTGAAGACATAAAGCTTCGTAATGTGGGGAGAACTGTCCAACTCTAGCCATTCCCTCCACACAACCGGCGTATATGTACTTCCACCTTAAATTGGTTCCATGAATGATTTTCTTGTAGTAAGTGGACAGATTTATGTACTGCTCTTTATTTTTTAAATAAGGAGGAGGTTCTTAATTCGACTGTATTTTTTTATTCTTTGTATGTTTGTTATGCGATGACTCCGCCAATTATCAGCCGATTTTCAAAATTAATTTTTCTGTGAAAGAGTATACTTCTGAAGTGAAGCCGCAAGACGTCCACTACTGGACATAGGCCTCTCCCAGGGATCTCCACCTCGATCGGTCCTGCGCCACCCGCATCCAGCGGCTTTCCGCAATCTTTACCAGGTCGTTGGTCCACCTTGTGGGAGGCCTTCCTACGCTGCGCCTTCCTGTACGTGGTCGCCACTCGAGGACTTTCCTGCCCCAGTGGCAAAGCTTTCCCAACTATACAGGGCTTAGACAAAGCTTTCCCAACTATAAAACTTGTCTGATTTAGCCACAGAGTACCGTAGAGGTGCAATCTAGGGCGATCATTTCTCACGACACTTCAGTGATTTTGCACTGATATTTATACGGCGGCGCAGGGCGGTCAATAATGTATTTTCTCTCTCGTAAGCAAGATATTTCATTATGTCCTCTCCTCCCCTCCATCGTAGCTCCTAAACCAATAGACCGATTTTAATGTGTTTTATTTTTTGTTTGAAAACTGACGTGATCGAGATGATTCTTAGTCATTCTTAGCTATATTTATATCAACATTCGTCCAGCCTTTTAAAATTAAAAAAAAAACGTAGAAATGTCGGCGATCATAAAACATGTTTTTTTAATTTTAGTATAAATCAATAGGAGCAATGGATTGACGTAACTTTAGTTTTCTGCAAGAGCGATTTGCAGGTGGCGGAAAATTTACAAAGACGATACAATAAAATATACTTTATTTGGACACAAAGATACACAACACAAGACATATAACATAGAACATAGTGTACAGAAAGGCTCTAGAAAGGTCATATTACTTGGAAGTTATTTCTTCCAGGCAACCTTAGGGTAGGAATGACAAAACTGTGATTTATGAGAAGGTATGCACATCACAAAATAAACAAGCATGATAAATAAGGTTTATTAAGGTCATTTACATAAATAAATAACAACCGTAATGATACTAGTTCAATGATTATAGATAAGAATTACATACTTAAGAAATGTCAATTTATCATTAGAAAGTAACAGGTGGCTAGTCCATCAAATAGAGGGTGAAATAGAGGCCTAGTGATCCACAAACATGACACCAGACTCTCACAAATGTATGATGTGCATAACTTTATGGATACAATAATGAATTATACTTTATTGTATAATTCATTATTGTATAAAATAAAAAGTACATAAACATAAAAAAGCAAGTAAAATGTACCAAAAGGCGGCCTTATTGCTAAGGTAGCAAACTCTTCCAGACAACCTTTAGGTGAGGATATTTTCTGAGAGGTAAACAAAGCAAAGCAGTTGGCGGCAAGAAATAAATGTGAAAAAATGTTGAAGAGTAGAATAAAATTATGGAA
Source organism: Aproaerema taeniolella (assembly GCA_949987775.1). Classification (NCBI taxonomy): domain Eukaryota; kingdom Metazoa; phylum Arthropoda; class Insecta; order Lepidoptera; family Gelechiidae; genus Aproaerema; species Aproaerema taeniolella. The sequence continues at coordinate 7,801,765 of OX465243.1, read as the reverse complement.
ATATCTAATAACTTACAACAATGTAAATACCTACATTTTGCATTTCCAGCCACAACAAAACATACTCATGCTAAAGTCCTTTGAATAGATAATGTGACGTGGACAAAACCGTCGCGTTTTGGTAGCAATTCATCATATAGATAGCACTCGAGGGATTCATAGCATAACTTACATTGACGGAGGCACGGACAGCGGCGTCACTCGGGGTATCAAATTTACATTGCACGCATATTTGCGGCGCCCCAGACCAATCCCACTCAGCTTTAGCAATGCTCGACATTCTGCCGAGACTCGCCCTTAGACGTGCTAGCTCTCCTCTGTTTATACATTCCTGGTATTAACATAAAAACTCAGTATTTACATTACATCAAAGTTTTTAGTGAAGCTTAATTTAACTTCTTGGGTTCAAGCTACGGGTATTAATAAATAGACTGGAATAGCAACAAACTTCTTTTAAACGTCACAAGAGCTGCATGAGCTCATTCCATATGCCCCTTTCTTCTATCGAACTTCCAGATGCACTGTAGGGTACTAACTTTACCTTGTCGAGATTCCGCGGATCCGCACTGAGCACTTTTCATCATCTTGCTAAGAAATGGAATTCCCTGCCTGTGCCTGTATTTCCAAGCTCATATAACCCGAATCTCTTTAAAGTTCGTGTGAATGGGCATCGTCTGGGTAAGCTTCCTACTGATCGCACAAATTGTATGGAGAGGCATTCACTTTTTCATATTTCGGTTTCGCTACCTAATTTAAGGTCACTCTTTTATTTAGTGTGTTATATATGGCGTGAATAAACAATTATAATGAATAATGTAATTAACCCTAACCGGCCAATAATTCTCAATAATTAAAGGCGACTACAGCACCCGATGAAGGCAGCACACATAGGAATAGTGCCATCTCCGTCTCTCAACAGGCCTGGGCCGGCAGTACGAACAGTGTCGATACACGAAGTTTACGAACTATGAAAGCGTGCGTGCGTAAAAACATGTTCGAAAGTTAGAAAAATGAGATTTATGGAAAGGTAACAGCTTAAATCGAAAAATGCGTTAACTACTTATCGAGAGTGTTCAATCACGAACATTTTGATAGCAAATTCAAGTTCCTGTGTGCATTTTACTATCGTTTTTACAGCTTGAAAGATACACAATATTTGTATTTAGACTTTGTGACTTTGTGAGCTTTTTCTATCAAAGTGCTGAATCATGTTTTCAGCAAACTACTTATCTATTTTATGTCCTGAATATTACCGTAGTTTTTTTTTCGTCGATTTAATGCAGTGCGTCATGCTTATCTACGTATCATAAAATCGTAATTTAGGTGCTGTAGTCGCCTTAATAATAATTCAGTATATTCCGTGCGATAACTATTATAGGAACTTTGGAAGTCCCCTTTGAAGAAATCGAGAAATATGAAATTATAGAGTTTTTAAAGCTTTATTTGTCCCTAAGATTCTCTGAATTTTCCAATAGTAAAAAAATGATTTTCCAAATTCGTCGAACCGCAAGTGTGCACAAATTAAAGGAGAGGTGTTACTGTTAAATACATGTTTATTATGGCAATCTTGACATTATGTCGTGATCCTAAACGATACATATTTGATGTCATATCTGCAGTAAGACGTGTGATAAGTTATTTACACAATAAACACGTGCATGTGCCAGTCCCTCAGGAGTAGATGTTAATGGAGTTGGTAATTTGCATAAATACGTTTGCTCAGATTTTGACACCCTCGCTTACTTGACATCTGAAATCTCAGACATGAATAGAATACACGCTGTATTTCGGGATTAACTTATACTTGATGTAGTATAACCACTATTTTACTTTCCTTTTATATTTGCTTACTATAAAGAAGATAAAAGACCTTAGCTTGACACGCCACTTGATTCGAAATATCGTAACACTAAATAAATGCTTTGGAAAAATAAAGCTGTATTTTTTAAAAATGTTATTGTTTATAGCATTCCAATTTATATTTTTGTCTTTATGAATTATCGACATAATGTTCTGAAACCAACAATAGTGTGTTTCTTCCTACTATTATATTAGAATGAGATCATTCATTTATGCCTCCCACAACGAAAAGGTATCCGTCTAATTAGAAAAAGAATAAAAACTCAACAAACATTAGAAAAATTCAAAGTTCTCAAAATGTATCTTTTTTTTAAACCCAAAGCTTTGAGGACGATCCTTTTAATTTCTCCTTTGCAAAATAAACAAATTAAAAGTACCCCATAGTTATTCCACAAGGCGACTTCATTAGAAAAGTTTGTTACTTTCAAAGCCTAAGCCGCGGCGGTATTAATAAAGTTTTGTTAGGGGTGGAAAAGAAACGTGTTAATTATCTGGGCGAGTCCCGGTGGGTCGCCGGTCGGTCGCCGCCGGCTGCTGGGTGCCGGACCGGTCCGGCCATCTGTCACTAGGGCAGGGGTTCTTAACCAGTGGTCCGCGAACCACTGATGGTCCCTGGAAGCTCCTGAAGTGGTCCGCGAAGGCTTCCCAAAAATATTGTATGAAATATGACGAGTCAACACGAGCTCTGACATCGACTGGATGCCAGAGCCGACATGTGTTTGGATTTGCCTAGCACTGATCCAAGGATTCTGAAGTTAGTAAGTAAAGAGAAATACAATTTTCATCAAAAAATTAAAACACTAATGAACAACAGTGAATGTAAGTATAACTGTAGAACAACCTTTTTATTATTCTTACCTCCAAACAGTTGGTGCTGGTCCGTGGTAAAACAGATATTTTGTAAAATGTTCCCCAATTACTAAAAGGTTGAGAACCACTGCATTAGGGAATAAACCCGTGTGCGATCCAATACGAATGGGTTCAGTAATCACACCGCACCATTCCTAATGTGAATCGATTACTATCGTAATATTCGCACCTACTACCTGGCTTGGCTTGCTAAGGGCGGTCAGACTAACATTAATAGTGGTGTTACGATTTTGCTCATAAAGTTATCGGGACTTCTAATCTTTATATGTAGAAGCAGTAAGCTGTCAGGGGAAACTTTTTTGCATTTTCGGGCTGTATTTCGTAATTAATTTACTTGTTTAGTATAACCACTATCTTACGTTCCTTTCATATTTGTTTACTGTGAAGGAGATAAAAGATCTTAGCTTGATACATGTCTAGGTTCGAAATATCGTTAGGTACACTATAAGCTGTTAGGGGAAACTTTTTTGCATTCTAGAAATAATTAATTTAAGAACTGATTATAGGTATTTAACATATTTTATGTCTATGACTTACACTCACGCCTATGATCCCTAACGGATAGGCAGAACGTAATGTGGTTCAGAAACCACATGACGCGAGACACCACTTTTGACATTCGGGTTATTAGATGGAATATGAGTATAGTGGTGATAAGTATTACTGTATGTTAACCATTTTAAACTTTCAGTACGATTTAAAAAAAAAAAATTTACAAAAAGTATTCAAAATAATGAAAATTCAGTTTACCTTAAAATGTAAAATTGCAAGAACTTAAACAATGACAATAAGGCGAGCCCATACGCAGGTGATAAACGCCGTTAATTCGCGCCAAAAATGAAGCAATTTATCCACTCGACAACAGGAGATGAAAAACATTATTTAACACAGACATTATTAACTCTTTAAGGCTTGTAGTATAGCTATAGATGTACGATATTTAGCTTTAGGTAAAAATTGTATTGTCCTGAGTCTAGGTAGTCTAAGTACTAACTTAAGACGCTAATCATAATAGAAAATTACAGAGCCTGTTTCACTCACTCATCAACGCCCAGATCAAACCTTTGGACCTACAGAAAGCTGAAACTCGTCTTAAAAGTTTATTTTTTAACGTAAGGAAATGAGGAAAGATTTTATGAAATTGCTACGGGGATGAAGTCCCGGGCATCCTTTGGTCTGTAGTAAAATATTGATACTTACAAGTGGTATCAACTAACATTTTTCTGTTGCCAAAATATATTAATGAAATTATTATAACTTTAAGTCCGTATAGGACACGATTAGTCTAATTAGTCAAAAATACTATAATCGAGAGATAACTCACATTCTAGAAAAGGCCCTGAATCTCTTTAAATTACTAAAACAATAAGCTCTTATATAATCAAGAGCAAAAAACAACTCAGTGAAGAATTTTTTTGTGGAAAGGTGATCCAATGAGATTAAAATATATTTTATTTTTAGTGTGATAGAGCCTAAACGATATCCGGATGCCAAAGGAAATATTTTCTTGATGTTTATACGGCATCGTGTTTCAGAAAATGTTGTTATTACGAGGTAATTGAAACGTTCATTATATATATTAATAGCTAGCTTATTTCATTAAAAAAAGTAATCGTTATGTAGCCCAAAAAAATAAGAAAATAAATAGTTCATTATAAACGCGATATTTTGTCAGGATTTAAGGATGGATGGCTGGGTGCCTTTTTTCACTTCTTTATACCCACTTATTATATAAATATACGAACCAATATTATTATTGTGATCTAGTTGTACCACTGGCCTACATAACTCTTTTTTCGTGACTTTTCGTTTTTAAAATATGTAATTCATTTTTTATCTTGTTTTTACCACAATCATTTTGCAAAAAAATATAGATAGATAGGGCAAAACTTGGTTAATCGATGATACTTGGTTAATCGGTGATGTTGAAATTTATTTTACATAAAAATTGCGAAGTCAAAGTAAATTAAATTGCCCGCAACAGTAAATGCCTAAAAATTTTGCAAATACTGTACTTTTCATAAAATAACATTTTATAATATAAAATGCGACTTAAAATAGAGGACGAATTTAAACCATCACTCAATAACGGCATATTACCAATTAGTCAAAATTTGCCCTATTAGATAAGTACTTTATTGTTAAAAGCTTAGAAAAAAAACGATTCGTTTTTATAAAAACAATTGACAGAAATGAACGTGCGTTACGAGCGCAAGAAGGCAGAGCCAGCAAGTTAAGTACAAGTTAATCCTGTATCTCGAGCTTGCAAATGAGGCTTTAATAATCTCCAACCATCGCTCAAGGATTACAGGGATCAACGCGATCATTTCAAGACGTGCCCCGGCAAAACGGCCTTTTTATTTCATTGTTTATTTATTGTAAATTGGTTATTTGTTTTTGATTTAAAAGAAAAAATAAATCTGCATTGATTTTAACGGGATGTACCTAATCACCAGGATTGACTAAATACTAAGTGCGTCTGCGATCGCGTGAACTTCGTATTATTAAACTAACCTGAGGGCTGTCAGGATCCAACTTTGAACTGCTTCGCAATTGGAATGTTTTATAAAATGGTACCATGATGGCGCTGCTTTTGAACTGCTCGGTTGTCTATGGTCCATTTTAAATGTCTACATAAATTGTCACTGGTCTGCCTTTGAATCGCAACAGCGCCAAAATTGAATCGCTTATAAGCCATCATGGTACGAATAACCGTTGCAGACTTGTTTAGGTCCTAAATTGGATCCCGCTAAGCGATCATGGTGAACCTCCTGTTGAGCATTTAGGATCCTGAGTTATTTTAATGTACTGATTATGAATACTCATTTTTTGACAACACTTTCAGAGAAAGAGTTTTTGGTAACCTAAATCTTGTTGGTTTGGTTCTTAATCATTTTACTAGCTAAGTAAACACAGTATGCATAATTTATATTTACTTACAAGTCTATAAGTCCGAATTGTTCATAGAAAAAGTTCAAAGATAGAAAATCCTTTTACTGATCGAAAGATATTTTTTTAAGCAAGAATCACCTGAAAAAACATGTACAATGAAAAAAGCAAACGTTAGTAAACGTATTTCCCAGTGCGACGACGAGAATTGAATTCAGAGACGAGAAAAAAGAAAAATACAGTTTTATTTAAACGACTGATTTGAGAGCAAACACCTCCACAGACGAAAGGGGGAGCGGCGGCGGGGTGCGGGGGACCCTGCATTGAGATACTAGAAAATCTCACTCAGAACGGAAAAAGACTTTATTTTGTTTTTGATGAGCATTACCTTAAATTTTAGGGATGAGAGAGTTTTGCTGTATAAAGGGCGAATGTCTGACCACCTCTCACCATTACGCAACTTGTTTCATCTGATAACCCTCACAATTCGTGTCAAATGTGGAATGTAGCGGTTTTAGAACCGCCGATGCTCTGCCTACCCCGTTAGGGATTATGGGCGCACGCGTCATGTATGTATGTACCTTGAATTTTTTGAGTTTTTTTGTCCTGTTCAATAACTTGCTTTTCAAATAAATCACATCAATTATTTAGAAAATACATGTATGTTTGAATAGTAATACGAAATTTCAAACTATATTGCAATAACAGGAAAATTTAGGAATTCATGGTTTTATTTAAGTTAAGTCCGTAAAGTACTTAACTAAATATTTTTTTATAAATTTAAGTTATTATTTTGTCACTTATTTTTTTTACAAAGAATTAGTCAAGGCCTTAATCGCTAGGGGAGATGTAGCGTGGCGGGTCGCTCTGTAAGAAATATTCGGGGAGGTTGGGGTTAATTAGCGTGTTTTCTTTGATTACCGCCATCATGCACCGGGTGCCGGGAACAGCCAGGTGACTCTTGCAAAATTACAACCATTTCTGCTCAGCCTAAGAATATTGCTACGAGGGGAAGTATGTTAATCTCAAAAAAATACTACAGTACGAATTTAATCCAAAAACAAAAAATAGCTCTTCTTCTTACTTACATACATACATGCGCTCACGCCTATAATCCCTAACGGGGTAGCAGAGCATCAGTGTTTCTAGCGAACTACTTGATGCCACGTTTGACACAAATTAGGGTTATCAGATGGAACAAGTTGTATAATTTAGATTGCAAAAACGTGCTATTAGAGAAATTTCCCGAATAAGAGCCGACGAAACTGCTAGACCTAACTTCATTGCCCTTGATATCCTTACCTTGCCCTGTCTTCATATATATCAAGTAGCACTATACGTGAGACAGAACTTGGACGCATATAAACTGAGAGGTGAAAACCATCGATACAACCTGCGTAGTGCGGAGTTGCTGTCTGCAGTACCTCACTCTCTCGAAAAAGCCACACGAACTATACACGCTATGGGGCCACGTGTGTACAATAAAATACCAGTGGACATTCGAAACACTTCCAGTCAAAGCGGTTTCAAACGCAAATTAATGTACATTTGGATGTGTGGACCTTAATCCTAGGATGAAAACTCCGAGAGATACGTTCAGTGATGGATAAAAGACTTCATATTTGCATATTGAAATAATTTGTGACGCAATAGTTCAAGAATTATTGGCAAAAAAGTATGGGCCACACAACCAAATGCCTGCGATTCTCAGTAATGAAAATAAGATGAACCGGTTGACGGAGCCCCAATTTTATCATTAACATCTACAGTGATTCATAAAAAAATCGGTTCTGGCTATAAATCAACCCAAAAAACCTAATACTTAGGAAAATATTTACATTTATTTATGGGCCACAGGATTACGTAGGGCCCACTTCATATCTGGTAAACCAGCAGCCCGAGATAAAAATTAACGATGCTGGCTCTATCACATATAATATGTGATAGCATATAGCGGCAAAAATCTTCTTATAAAACACTCATCAGAGAGAAAAACGTGAATCAAATTCTGAAGAATTTGGATGGGTGGATCACGTTCAAAACCTTCTGCTTCAGCCAATACTGCGTCACATAAGTTGCGAAGGTGTTACAAATGAAGAGAATTTCCGTTACTGAAGGTGAGTATTAAAAAAAATGCAAAACATTCAGTATTTTAGAAGATATCGAGATTTCATTTTTGTATGGAAAATTCGTCAGGATGACAATGATGTAAGGAATCTTTTTCAGGACAGGAAAATTTTATTATGGTGGTGATTTATGACCATGTTAAAAACATGATTCGTCGTATAAATATTTTTTTATTAAAAATACCATTTTATTTATCCAGCATAGTACAGTCAAGAACAGGTCACGCTTTACACTACCAGTTTAAGCTGAGCTCTGATTTATACTGTGCGCCCTACAATGCTGGGCCGGTCCAAAGTCCAAAGTGTCAAGCTTGACGTGCTCTTGAGTGAGTGTACCGTGGGTAGTTTAAACTTTCATCAACCATTCTTTTGCACGAAGATGGCAGCAAAATTTGGTGTACCTAAATGGATTAACTTTACCATTTCGCTATTGTCAAGAATGGGTAAGTACTTCTCAAAAAACATTATGATACCCATAGTAAGACTAGTCTCATTAGCAATTTGGGATATATTATATCCTATATTGTGCAGCGCAACAATACGCTGCCTCTCCTGCAAACTTATATGTATTTGTATGCATGTCGAAAAAAGAAATCACAGTAAACTGCCGATACGGTAAGAACACACGAGCACCTTCGCTAATGATCTAGCAATGACAAACAGGTTGCTCATGAACACCGAACCGAACGAATCTAAACTAACTTCATTGCATTCAATTATGACTATAAAAATGATTGAAAACCAAAACATATGCAACAAAACGTCGTAGCTATTAGGCGACATTTGGGCTCGAACCTACGCCTCGCTACAGCAGGCAGACGGTGTTACTGCTGCGCCACCAAGGCTTTACTTTGGGTCGTGAAATTATGCTTGTTATCAGAGCAACAAGAGTAGTGGGGTATGCGGTATACCGATTTGTGTCCATGTGTGAGTATACGAGTAGCCGCAAGCGATTTGTTTTCTGCGTTTTGTATTGACTATGCCTCCATATATGAACGTGATAGTACATACAAGTACAAGTACATAAAAATCGCGTTTTTGATGTACACGTATGAAACATATACCAGTAGACAGAGAAAATAATTGCAAACAACAAATACGTTTGACAAAATGTCGCAAGTGATATACTTTCTGAGTAGTTTTAGTTTGCAAATGTAGTAATTATAATTAAAAGAAAATCATCGTTTAAACTGATTTAAAAGTCCATCATTTTAACGCATCCTGCGTCACGACTAGCATTTAATTGGATTCTCTTAATACTAAAACAATAGGATGAAATGCAAAAAAATATGTAAAATATGCTACACTTTCCAACTGGACACTTTATGATTTAAGTACAAAGGAGAGTCATAAGTAACAAACTCGATTTTTGAAATAAGTATTTATCCCAACATTCTTTATTCATTGCTACCCTAATTCACGATTTTCCATACAAAAATGAAACCTCGATATCTCCTAAAATACTGAATGTTTTGCATTTTTTTAATACTCACCTTCAGTAACGGAAATTCTCTTCATTTGTAACACCTTCGCAACTTATGTGACGCAGTATTGGCTGAAGCAGAAGGTTTTGAACGTGATCCACCCATCCAAATGCTTCAGAATTTGATTCACGTTATTCTCTCTGATGAGAGTTTCATAAGAAGATTTTTGCCGCTATATGCTGTCACATATTATATGTGATAGAGCCAGCGTCGTTAATTTTTATCTCGGAAAGCTAGTCTGCAAGCTTTTTGATATTTGAAAAACAACAAATAATTATGGCCCATTTTATTGTAAAACGCTTCACTTTACTACAAAATTAGACCATAATTGAAATTTAAAACTGTACATGAAAGACTTTTAAGCGAAGACTTAGGTATTTATATTCGTCCTCAATGTACAAGAAGTAAGATTGGTATGTAGTTTTGGTCACTTTTAATTAGCTGGCGAAAATCAAATATAAGAATCAGCCCACTATACTAAACAATTTTCAATAAAGAACTTATGAAAACAATGTCTACTCTATACAACTTATGCGATCACTTGCTTCACTTGACCGTGTGTTCCTTAATATGAGAAGTAGACAAATTATTTATGGATTTTTATATGAGTTCGTAAGTTGTTCAGTTTTATGGGGAGAATCAGTTTTGTTAGATAAACTCAAAGCAAACCATAGAGCAAATTCTGAATGGTTTTAAGGTCGTGAATGTCAGCTTTCATATAAATGTACTTACTAAAAACATTTTATTTTTCAGAAAGTTCATGCCGACAGAAAAAAAAGGAGTGTAATTACTGCGCCATTTTCTGTAGCGTTACTTGCAAAATGAACAGCAAACGGTTACTCGTAGCTTTAGGCATTGGAACGTTGTCGTTTGTAGAACGAGAACAAAGTGTTTTCGGGGCCTGTGTGTGTCACGCTCAAAAGCTAAAGCTAGCTGGTATCGAAAACCTTCATACACGAACATTTCAAAAAACCCCTAGCCCTTTCACATATCCACAACATGCCTAAATCACCCACGCTATTTTTTTATTCACCTGAAATGCTTCTTTATGTAAAACAGCACTCACTGTATTTTTCTTTGTTCAGTGTATTAAATTACCTTTTGGAAAGAAGCATTTGCTATTCCTAGCAGAGATTGCGCAAAAGGTTAAGCCAAAAGTGAACTAATTTGAATTTTAATTCCTTCCCTGGCTGTAACCTATCCCACTTTGAAGACAACAAATTCACCTTTTCACCAAATTCATGATTCAGTTTGCTTTCGCCTGCTTTAGGAAACAAAGAATCGGTTTGTAAAACGAACTCCGCCGCATTAAAACGAAATAGCAAAATAAAGAATCCTATCAATCGCGGAACTAATTTCGTCTTGATAATCGTGATAAAGCAACAAAATAGCAATTTGCTCGACCATAAAAATAATTGAGTTCAAACTGCGTTCAGGCAATAAAAAGCGTGAAAGCAGGCCCAATAACCTTTAGCAGGGACCGTGGGAGCCGGCACCTGACGACACCACCCGGCGACTAGTGAGGAATAGAGCGGGCTATTAGTGCCCACACTCCTGTAACGACCCCGTTTCGGATGCTCCATTACAAGGATTTTTTAAACGAGTTCGTAATTGCCATTTTCTCGCTAATACCTACTTCGCCAAAGCACTTCGAGTAATGGATCATTTTGCAGGTTTACCGTGTAGTTTGTTTAATCACCTTCGGAAAACAAAATTAATCATTCACATGCAATCATTTCTACCGTATTAGTCTATAACACATTTATTAGGGCCGTAAAAATGTATAGGTCGAACAAATGCAGCGGTCCCACAAGAAAATGAAGACTAGTGTTAAGGGCATCTTTACAACACGCTGGGGAGCAGGCTAACCGTGAAATATGACGGCATCCGCCCGCCCTTATGAGGAAATACGACAGTTCCAGAGAGAGCACAGTCTGCTTGGCCAAAGTTAAGCCACACATAGTTTTCCGACGTCTAAACTATTTACTTTCTTTTGAGATTGCAGATCTCTGTTCCATAACATTAAAATGCCACGTATACGCTTACACAAACTAAAATTTTAAACCAGAGTATTTATGCAGTCTTATTCATTATGCGTGGTGTGTCGTCGGTGCTTCACCGCACTCCTGTTTGCTTAAAAATATAAATATATTCACACCCCTAACCCTAAACATCCTTTAAGTTAATGTTTTCTTTTTATATGAAAAAAAAAGTTTTTGGAGCTCCTTATACGCTTTACATCGAAAGTAAACTAAATCACGCTAAAATCAACCAGTTATCTCCATTTAAAGACCACTTTTAAGTTCATTATAAAATACTAATACTACTAGGACTGATCAAACCTTAACAAAAGCCTGAATTCATGATAACGCTAAGATATTGAAAAAAAAATGTTACTATGATATAGATATAAAATACGCAAAGACCTCTAACGAGGGCATCTTAATTAAACGAACAAAATATCGAATATCGCCTAGTGTAAACAAGAACAAATGAGGATCGGGCTCACTGGCTAGTTATCGACAAGAAGCGACCCAGTAACGATCGTTTAAGGCGATTGTCGTCGGGAAAAGCAATTAGGTAGAGGATAGCGTATCGGTTGCAATATCGAGGCGAGCATTGCACCCTGGCATGATCTAATATTCATCGTGCCCTGTCTACATGGCAAAGCATAATACGTAATTAGATACGGCAAATGCTCCCTGGGCTGGCCCGGCGCCGACATGCATTATGCACGAATCTAAATTGAATGTGCAGTTAGTTGCGTGGATTAAACCCGGCCTATGCACGTCGTCGTCACGAGTCCTGCTTCATATTTTTTTCTAGAGGATGCAAGCTGGGATATGCAAATCGATAGTACTAGCTGTTAGTCAGGGATAAATTGGACACTGGGGCTAAGTACGCGGTCAAAAGTCAAAAAAGTGTCAAAATGACAACGCCATTTCGCCAAAAGTGAAGTTTTACAGTCATCAGACTCGAGTTTCTCATGGGGCGTGCTAGCTATAGGTATATGTTGATTCCAAAAGACAGTTTCCTAAAGTACTAAAATAATAATAATTCATCAATGATGCAATTTTGTTTCTAAGTATTTGTATAATGTTTAAATTGAGATAAACTTATCTAACTAACCAGAACCAGTAAACTTACCTAACCTATTTAGATTAAATTTAATATGTTTATTGTTGGTTAATTATGTTATTTTAGAAGATAGATTATTCAAGACTTTTGGCCTTGATAGAAGAAAGCTACTTTTTATAACTCTCAAACAACTTAATTGCCAACGTATAAAGTCTAATATTGGGATCCATTTAACGAAGGTATAAAAAGTCAATAACATGTAAATGTCCTCACTTTGTCTGAAAGGCACTTTTTACAGGAAGTTCTTGACGGAGCTATTGATTGCGAAACTGGAGGCCTCTACAAAGAACTTTTTTTAACGCCACACACACAAAGGCCCACACTAAGGTTTTTCTTAGTGCCGTGGGTTCCTTGGAAGAGACACAAAGATAGACACGAACGCCGAAGAACCGACAATAATCATCTGCTTTTTTCACAAATATTTGCCCCGACAAGGAATCAAACCCAGGACCTGACGATAAAGGGGTAGCATCACTACACATCCTCTACTAAACCGACCGTCAAACCGGACGTCACATAAACCATATAAATCATATAAATAAAATAAATAAATAAATAAAATAAAAACCAAAACGAAATCGTATTTTCATCCCAGTTTCACAAACACCCTAAACGAGTTTGTCTGTAGCTGAAAGTGTATAAATAATTTCTCACCCTAAAGCTTTAATAATATGTGTGTCCCAAAACGTAAAAGTAAACACATTTCGTAAAGTATACGAGTATGTTTTTATGAAGCCTTTTCCAAGTAAATATAAAAATTACTCAGTTTACCGATGAAAGATCTGGTAGGATTACCAGTAAGCGTCCAAGCCGAGATTACACGGGGCCGGTAACCATGAGTTATGACGCAGCTCCCATTCTATGAGGAAATACTGCCCGCGACGCCCGCCGTGTGCTAACTCGCGGATATTACAAGGTAAGACGCCTTGAGGTGTTAACATGTCACGTTACCCTGCTAGAGAGCCCCTACTTTCCTTTATCATGAGTAAATTGCTGTTTACGTGCCTCGAAAACTAGGTTTTTTTGAGCGCCTTTTAAAATAGTTACCATAAATAAATTAAGTAACGTCAAAGGCCTATAAATGTTCCTATTGTTTTATTTCTTCCTTTAGGATGTAAACAAAAATCTTTAATACACTCAGACTCATCTTGTTTGTCCCAACGACTTAACAAACAAAAGTCTATCTTTTAACATTTTCACCACTTCATTATTTTTATTTATAAGTATACAAATAATGTTAAAAATGCTCGCGATCAACATCGTTAATCCCTTGGTTTCTGATGAAGATCTTTGTAAGTATGGGATCAAAACTGTCGACCAAAAGCTAGCTTTTTCTTTTTTTTTTCAGTTCATAAAATTTGCTACTTTGAATTTGCTACTGTAAAATGTTAATTTCCTTGTAGGAAGTCAGGACTATAGCTACATAGCCGATGTTTCGTAAAAAGAAGCTTTTGAAATCTCAATGAATAGCAAAATTCGGTTATTGAGAGACAAAACAAAAGACTTTTGCGCTCATTTCCTTTTATTGGCATTTTTAGGAACAAAAGATTTGACAATAGATTTTTTTTAAGTACAGGATTTTTGTAAATGTTAAAAAGGACCTCGAGCGATCGATGCTTTAAATGTGCTCACCCATCATAAAAGTAGGGAACAAATGAAAACAAACTTATTTTGTAATTTTATTTTCTTAAAAATGTTTATAACTAGGGATTCCCTTAAATCAGGCTTAAAAAAAAACTTTTGAAATTATTCCTATAAATCACTACTCTTTGTGAACCGTATTTGACCAGTTTGCATTTGCCGCGCTTTAATAAAAGTGTGTACAGTATTGTTTTATCACATTAAGTTCCTATAAAAAACTACACTTAAATAGATGACTGTATCAAACTAATCTAATCAAATAAGACTCTAAATTACCTGCCATTAGATCGCCTCTCAAATAGTAATGGAAATGTAGAACATGTTTCGAATTTAAATTCCAACGAATTCCAACTTCCAAGTTCATTCAGAATTAAAAGTCCTCACTAGGAGAGCAGCCGCAACTGAGAGGGATTACTTGTCTGAACTGCGAGATTAAGAGCACATATCTTCCTAATTAAATTCACATCTTCAAACGAGGGACGTATTGGCAAAATGCACCAATGATCTCCATAATTACAAGTACACATTAAAAGTTTTCTAAAACTCATGCCCTACCGGCAGATTTTAGTTATTAACGATACAAGTGTATTAAGTAATGCGTAACGTGAGCACACTTGAAACACTTCAACTTACATGTACACTGTTTTGTAACAAGGTACCTATATATTTAAAAAAAAAAACGAAAAAATAAATAAAATTAAACTTAAACGTGGGATGGTCGTAACTCTAGTAAATCAGTTACATGGTTTGTCATCCTTCAAAGTTTAAGATTTATTTATTTGTCATTAATAACATACTTGAAATATAGCTGCGCTTAATTTTTTTTTTATTAAAGTTCGTTTGAATGAAAATTATATTAGGACATAATTCAGAACCTTTTTTTAGGGTTCCGTACCCAAACGATAAAAACTGGACCCTATTACTAAGGATCCGCTGTCCGTCCGTCTGTCACCGTGCTGTATCTCATGAACCGTTATAGTAATACAGTTGAAATTTTCACAGATTATGTGTTTCTGTTGCCGCTATGACAACAAATATTAAAAAATAGTATAAAATAAATATTTAAGGGGGCTCCCATACAACAAACGTGATTAATTTGCTCGTTTTTATAGATAAGTCTGTCTGGATTTTTAGATAATAGTACGGAACCCTTCGTGCGCAAGTCCGACTCGCACTTGGCCGGTTTTTTTTTTATTTCAAATTAGGTATTTTTGAAACACCTTGTAAACATTAATTTGGCCAGTAGGGAAACTGTTGAGTCAGAACACTGAAGAATTTGTGTACATTAAACTGACGGGCTAAACACATATGGCCAGTGATAATGATAACTTAACCCAATTTAACATAGTAATTCAAATCAACAGTGGGACTTCAAGTCTCTTGTCTTTCCTCTAAAACAGACTAGGTATATCAAGGTATAGATTGTATTAACTGAGCATGGAGTCGTAGTTAAAAAGTACGGAAAATGTCGTTCGATTTCTTTTTCATAAGCAAGACAGGAGCAAAAACAGTAAGTATCGAGGACGTGCTACAGTTAGAAAACAAATAACAGCTCGACATTTGATTTCCCAGCACCTCGTTAGTGCAGTTTAATGCACGCCTGGAGCGATGCCCGCTTTAGCAGCCGGGTGATACTCACGGCCCTGCACTGTCATGGCGACTGATCGGGTCTTTGAATTTGATTTTTTCGTTGATGATAGTTCTTTGATTTAGATATAAGTAATATAATCTTATCTGTGTTTTTTGATCGAATAAATTACTTCAAAAGAGGTTCTTTGTTTGTTACGCGATTACTCCGCTAATATGAATCGTATTTTTTTTGTATGGAAAGTTGTATTATATCGCAATTCATTCAGCACTTCCTAAAAAAATCAGCAAAAATAAAATAACAAAAATAAACAGATGACATTTTGGTTTGTCGTTCCCTTCTTTGCCTTACGAAAATTTCATCAATTAGGATTGAGGATTTCAAATAGGCATTGCTGGGTTTGATTTTAATGTTTATAAATGATAAAATATCTTGTCATTTTTACCTGAAATCAATTAAAAAAACCCGCGCCGCAGTAGTACCTATTAACTAAGCACTGGCACAGACTTATGAAAAAGGGATTAAAGGTGCGTTTGAAAAAAACTTTCGTAACAGATTTGCAAATAATCATTTACTTTTTTTAGTAACGTTTATTGTACACACATGACATAAATTACAGACATAAGACAGTACATACAAAAAGGTTCCGCTTATTTCTAAAAAGAAATTTCTACCAGCAGACCTGTTGATAGGATAGAGCAAGAAGAAAGGAAGACAGACGTGTACTATAGCCTTTTCTTTTTTATACCTTTTCTTCACATTTTTAGTTTTATATCAACATGAATAATGTTGTTGTCTGTCCTTCTTTGTCGGGCTGTAAGTAGTGGACAAATCAGGCATTATGCGCCTCCCTTTATTATGCTAACGGGCGCGCGTTGTAATATTTTGAGTACGTCACGGCGGTGACATGCTGCATATTTAAACAAAGCGTCTCGTCACGATTCCCGGGAAATTGTTGCACCATTAAGCCGCACTTCAGATAAAAGTGCTTTATTCAGACGCTACCTTTCCACGGATAAACATTTTCATGCTTACATATAATAATTGTTACGGCTTCTCTCGAATATAACGTGGTATATTCTGTCAACTCATCCAAAAGAAACAAATCCATATCATACACAAAGTTAAGCACAAAGTTCCCAAAACAGGGAACGGATACGTAAGAATCCATTTGTTACAAAACTTTCACCCCTCTTGAAAGTGAAGTCATTATTGGGAAAAAATCGGCCCAAGATGTATTCGATTCCGTCGGATGCTTTTGACAGTCGAGACACATCTCGACCTGAACGATTTACATATTACGTGACACTTTTGTAAAGCTCGCCATTGACTCCAAGTTGATAGACTGAGACATCGGAGACGATATTGTTTTTCGAATGTTGCCCTCCATTCAGAGGACCCTTGAAGGGTGAACTGTTTTTTTATTGCTCCTACTGAAAATTCTATGAACGCTCGTGAACTTTTTCCTCTTTATTCTGGTGCGATATGTCCCTATGAATTCATAACAATAAAGCACGTCTGCAGGAACATTTTGTAGCAATTTTATTACGAGACTAAACATTATTTATTAAATTGCCGTTAGACACGTTGCGCTGGAAGGCAGCTGAGAGATTAAATTATTTACATAAAACGTCGAGAACACTTTGATATTAGGGATTTACACAGTCGAAAATTACACGGCGTGCTTCTGTCATACAAACAACATGATTCACATACCCCTATTCATTCCTACCTTTGATGTTATAGTTTCACCTTCGGAAAATCTTAATCGGGACCCATTCAATGTGGTGATATGAGATAAATCGACATAACTTGCTTTATCCTTAAGCTAATTAGTCTTGAATTGGTATTTTGAGTTCAGATCGATTTAATTTTAGTGAACTGTCTTATCTTATCAATGCATATTCGTATTTATTATTTGTTTTAATTTATAATTTATATTCATTAAAAACAACCAAGTCGACAAAATATTGTAGCGAACACAACACGATGCATATTCCAAAACAGAATCCCATTTAAACTTTCCAAGAGAATTTACCTATAAAGCTCGTGTATTACGCGAAACTCTCGAATGCATTTCAACTGCATTTGCTTAAAACTTGTAAATATTAAGCGAAAACTCTAGCCAATTAGGCAAGCGGTTGTATTGCAGTAAGCAAGTTTCTGGAGAGGCGTGCTCGTTCCACAAATAGAATCGAGAGCTTATTGGTTTTTACGGAATAAATAAGCCTTCAAACTGTTATTAAAATGACTTCATTTCCCAAAGTACCTTCATCTAGACTACAAAGTCAATGTATTCGAAAACTGTAAGAAATTTCAAAATGTATCAACATAATGGTATTGAAAACAATCTAGATAGATGGTAGCGAGTTGATACTATCGCAAAAAGTGTAATTCGGTCCCAATTCGCCGCGTGATCATGACATGACACGACGGGACGCACCTGGACAGATGTGGCCATTTGTTTCCACGTCGCATGTCGGATGCGACACCCGGCTCGTTTAATTGAGCTATTTGTAGCGAGCAACAACAGAACACCCTGTGCTCGTGTACCTACCTACCTTGACGTTGACATTTTCTACGATATAGGTGTTCTATACCTTTCTGCCTCACGCTGATAGACACTGTACTCTCTTACTGACATTAAATGGCACTTACTCCGCCTGGCGGAAGATTTTATTGGGGTTTTCATAATAATTGCAGAGTTTTCCTTTCTGTATGCTGATGAACGTGTAGTCGAATATACTTATTCGCCCAGACGGGAATGAGGGAGAACTTTTGTACGCACGGCAGCACATCAGGCTATACTTGTTGACCTATAGACGTCGCCCTTATCACGCTTGAAATAGCATCGGATTTCGCTCAAAACTACAGAGCTTTGAATACGCCTTAGTCCATAATATAGATGTTTTTTCCTGGATTGTATGAGCTCACAGTGCTCATTTTAGGCTATAAAATGAGCACTGTGAGCTCATACGATCGCTCCCAACCCGTGGTCAATTGTTCATCTAGGTGGACCATGGACAATATTTTTTTCCATTGGTTCACTTCAACCGTCTGTCTGTAAGTGTGTTTCAAGGGACCCTATCGACACAAGGGAAACCTTAGTGTGTAGCGTTAAAAAAATATACATATATACAGGGCTTTAATAGGTATCTCTCTTTTAACCTCTCGGGTAGGCAATCAGTCCATGAAACTGAACAACTTCCCCAGGGAACGTAGGTCAAAATACGAAAAAAAAATTGATCTCCCACACAAAATGCGCTACGAGTATATGCCGATGTAGTTTGTATGGGAACTTCCTAAGGAACATAGGTCAAAATACGAAAAAAAAATTTACCTAAAGCCCTGTATATTGTCCTATGGATGTCTATCTGAAATAAATATATTGATTTGAATTGTCATAATTGCACAATTTTTGTATATGTCAGTTCAAACTATCTACGCTTGTCGCCTATACGGATGTGAAGTTTAATACCACAGGATTGCCATTTTATTTTGGCAGGCGTTATATATCTGTAAAATATCATCTCTAGCGAAAAAAACTTTTGATCGCATTTTAGTCGCAATAGTTGTTAGAAACTGTATCTGGTTAGCGAGGGCAAATGCCTAGCCCTGGGAAACCCATGTGTTATCCCGTTGTCCGTTAAGCTCTCGCACTATGTGGCACCCCAGGGAGCCATCTGTGCTACAAACTACTAACATACCTTTAACAACTCTCGTTTTCACTATTCAAAACACGATTTTTTAAAATGAAATACAAAATTCATAATTTTCGTAAGCTACTTTAGAGGTACAGCAATTTATCCATAGGTAGGTTTAATAAATTGCACAAATATTGCTATAACATTCTTTAAAATATCTAACTTGATCATGAATGAACTGCATTATTACCTTCAACTCTATATGAATTACTTTTTACATAGGTAAGAAAAGTACCTATTTTCATACCACTATTCTCAATAGGTTTACTAACTCAGAATAACTGCATATCTGCTTATTATGTGCCGATTAAATCATTTCAATAGGTTTAAGTAGGTCTGATCGTTTTTAGAAGCAATAACTGAGTATCGTGGCAGACAACCCAAGTCGAAGCAGTCTTCAATCCGCCAGAAACTTGGTGTTCATTTCGCTAACTTGGATAGTTTTCCTTCTGAAGCCGAATTGTTGCAAATTTAACGCACAGCCAAAGCGAGCTCGTGGAATCGCAAAAGCACTAAATTAGATGCCCCGCTCGAAACTGTTTGATGACTTAGAATTATTTGAGACAAGCATCAAAGCGTCCCGCTTGGGAAATAAGTAGAAGTTGTTGTTGCTAGTTGCTCATTGATATCAATACTGTGCTGCAAATGCCTCTCGACTAAGGAATTTTATTTTAATAAAATAAAATCAATCTGGTTTATTCAGGAAAATACACGTACATACGCTCAAGCCTTTCTCACGCATAATTCTTTTAAAAGTTCCTTCAAATGCTTGAAAGACGGCAAGACTATTGCGCTGTCAAGGCAAGTGACAGCGAGGCTTATACTAGAGCAGGAACGGTTTGAAACATAATACAGACAGACGGGACGAGATGGGGAAATCTGTATCACCTGACACGAATATCTAAAAACTAGCCAGGTAAACTTGTGATCATTGTTGAAAAACTTACGGCAACAGGAACCTATTATAAATACGATCACTGAACTATTTTATATTAAGAGGATGCCCGGGACTTCGTTCCAGGGATTTGGGCTGGGTGTTGATGAATCAGTTAGTGAGTCAGAACCCTAAATTTTTTATATATTAGGATTTTTACAAATACATCCAAGTGCGGCGATATAAACACAGAAATATGGGTTACGTCTTATATGCCTAAGGCCCCCAGCACACGGCGTATTTTAATCGCGCAGACGACGCGCAGATGACGCGCGTATACGCGCTTCAAACGAAATTGGAACACAACCTTGTAACCTTAGCACACGGAGCCATCGTGAAACGCGCGTCTACTGCGTTCGGATTTCGTGTGTTCATAGTAGACCTCCTGACTCGCTGTAGTTGCTCGTAGTCGCCCCTTTTCTACCTTTCCGACCCTTTGCAAGCGCTTCAACAAGTTTCGAACGCGCTTCACACGCGCGTTTTTATTGCGTTTTACGCGCGTTTAAATCTATGAAAACGCAAAAATCGGCATCTAGAAAACGCGCGTTCCTGAAACGCGCGTCGTCGGCGTTTTTAAAATACTTACCTACGCCGTGTGCTTGGGGTCTAAATGGTTCTATACACCTGTGAGACGTTGGCGGTGCCAACAATATATTTACACTATTTTCAAAGAAAAGGCCGTAAAACGTTACTTTTATAAATGTGCGTTTATCCCTCAATCTTTTCTAGAAATGCGACGGGGCTACTGCAGTGTCGTCTCGTATGACAGCATGGTTTACAGCGTGGTTTGAAACAGACGCAGACAGAAATTCTATCCCGCTGGATATGTCATGACAGAAATATTTGAAAGAATATGGATGTATACAATAAACCTGTTTTTATTTTTTTATTGTTTTTTTAATTGTAGCTATATTCTTCATGGAACAAACTCTCCGTAAGGGGGCGTCCATTAATTACGTGAGGTGTTTTTGGCGATTTTTCGACCCCCCTACCCCCTCTGGTGAGATGTCGTGAGATTTGGCTCGACACCCCCCCTCCCCCCTTTATCTCACGTGAGTTTTATAAAAATGCTTAGTTTTAGTGTAAACACGTTAATTGGTAATTTATTTAGAAAACTTACATAATTTGCCTAGTTATTTTTAAACTTTTAATTATCGAACAATAAAAAACAGCTATGATTTACCAACTTCAATTTAAAAAACAAGATTGTTCTAATTCAGTCCACGGGAACTCATGAGTAGTTTTAAGAGTGGCTACCGGAACAACATGGTTTAGTTGGTTTAACTTCGCTTTCCCGCAATTTAACACTATTTCTTTTGGTGGAAAATATTACGTGATATTTGTAGAGACCCCCCCCTCTCCCCCACGCGAGATTGAGTGAGATCCGACCCGACTCCCTTCCCCCCCAAAACGCCTCACGTAATTAATGGACGCCCCCTAAATTAAAAAAAACATGTTTCGACAACTTAGGTCCGTACTACAGAACGTGATTTAGACTCTGATCTATACTTGAAGAGCAGTCATCATGTCATTTTGATAGTATAAGAGAAAGAGACAATCAATACTTAAGTATAGATCAAGACTTGAGTCTCCTTCAAGAAGCTAAACTTTTATGAACATAAGGAAAGCTCATAAAAGTGTATGTTTATTGGATTCATAAATGTTCTAAAAGAATGACAATTGGTCTTGTAATAGAAATGACTCTACAAGAACATCAGCTTGTCTAACACTTTAGTTCCACATTAGCCGAGTTTCCCGCGTCGGGACAGGTGTCTCCGGACGCCACAATAAATAGCTATTTACCAGGGCTGCGGCCGCGAAAGGCGTTCTCAATTTGTCCCGGAATGAGATTGTCGGCGCTCAGCATTCGGTAAGTGGCTTTTACATTTCACTTTGCGAGCCACCCCTGATTTAGGATGTGCGGACAAAATGCCACTGGACACAGGACGTGGCCGCGTGAAATGGAACATCGCATGAGATAGTCGGCGCATTTAAGTTGCAATTCAGTGTATTTTTGACTGCCGATAAAAAAAGATGAGTGTTATTAGTTTAACGTGTGTATCATGTCTATCTGTGTATGTGTGTGTCTTTATATCTCTGTATCTATCTGTGGCATCGAAGCTCCTAAACGAATACTTTTATTAATGCTGTATTTTGGTACAAATTTAACATGATCTTAGCCATATTTTATCAAAAAACACGCATAGCGGTCAAACTTATAACATCCCTCTTTTTGCTTCGGGGTTTAATAAAACATGAAAAAAGTGAACTTTTAATTAGTTAGCGAAATTATAGAGGGCGATCCTATCCATGAAACCGAACAACTTTTCCCGATGAACCTAATATGGTCTCAAAAAAGTTCTCATCAAAAATCTTTGACTTCCTATAGAGTCTGTTCAGTAAGAAAACCGTCGTGAGAATTGAGGGCGCCACTGTATTCATTTGCCGATTTTGTTATGTAGACAACACTGGTACGTCATTATAGCGCGGACAAATCATCTTGATATTTTGGAACGATTTTCAAAGAAAAAAAAGACGTCACACACTCGAAGGCCCACAGCAAGGTTTTCCCTTGTGTCGTGGGTCCCTTGGGACACACACAAATAGACGGACACAAACATCCACGTCCCGAGAACAAACACCTGCTTTTTACACAAATGTTTGCCCGGCTGGGTATCGAACCCAGGACCCGCCGAACAAGAAGCAAGTTAAAGTTTAACCGTATAAATAAAGTTTATATCGCAATAAACAAAGCTGTGTCAAGTTTGTCGTCTTGACAAATGAGTGATTTGTATTGCCATAAACAAATCAACAAGTAGTTTCCATTTTATTCCACGACGGTTTTCTTATTAAACAGAGTCTACAAAGGCAACTCAGCGGATCACACGATTTGTATGGAGAGGCGAAATTTTTATTGATAAATTTGACCTAAAATCCTTTAGGACAGTTGTTTAGTTTAGTGGGCTGATTTACATCCTTAAGTTTTAACCACAGACATCCTTAAGT
Source organism: Aproaerema taeniolella (assembly GCA_949987775.1). Classification (NCBI taxonomy): domain Eukaryota; kingdom Metazoa; phylum Arthropoda; class Insecta; order Lepidoptera; family Gelechiidae; genus Aproaerema; species Aproaerema taeniolella. The sequence continues at coordinate 7,778,525 of OX465243.1, read as the reverse complement.
TGATTAAAAAAAGAGGGGTGTTATAAGTTTAACGTGTGTCTGTGTATCTGTATGTTTATTGTCTGTGTATCAGTGTATCTGTGTCTGTCTGTCGTAAAGGAATGGACCGACGTACTGACGTAACCGAGATGGCTATGTTTGATCAAAATTGGTTCAGCCGTTTAAAAGTTATAAGCATGTGAATGTTGGGGGTGATACCAAATGTTTAATTTTCGAGTTATCAATAACCAATGTGAAGTCACCCAATATAATACGAAAATACTGATAAAAACGATTTTTTGTAAATTAATTAATACTTTACAGAGAATAGGATAAGATAAAAACCTTTGATAAAGCAATGAGAGGTCAACGCAAAAAACGAGTGAAGAACCGCAAAAGTAATTCAAGGCTAAACTAATCAAATAATTCACACACAAAGATTTTCTGTACACATGACAGCATAACAAATTAAACAGTGTTGATTTTGATTTTATCTTGGTTGTGATAGCGATCGTTTTAGTATTGCAACTGTTGTATAACCTGATGTGCTGTTGTCTGTACATACCTTATGAATACATATTTGCATATCACCGCTTGCTTAGAAATGAGTCAACCAGTATTCAATTTTTGTTAAATTTCTTTCTGCCGGTTTTTAAATACAGTTATTTTTTGCAAACCTCTCAACCGGATACATCCAAAAATTAAGTTTGAATTTGAACAAAAAAGGTTCCTTATCACATAGAAGGAAAAAAATAGAGGTGTATGTTATTTATCATGAATTTGCGTGGATTGAATTTTTCGAGAAGTTTTTCATCTTGGTCAACAAAACCGTTTCAATAATGCCACAGACAGACATACAGATACACACGTTAAGTAAGTTACCACGTACTGCACAAAAATAAGGTACAATCACCCCTTATCAAACTGCTTCGGGGCGGAATTAGCCAATACTAAAATATGTATCTGAAAGTAGATTTTGTCAACCTCCTCCTCCACCTCCTCCGCCTGACAGAGAAAACTATGAATATGATTATAATAGACCATCTCCACCTCCTCCTCGACACTACGATGACAGACCACCGCCACCACCTCCTCATATAGCCTCAAATAGTTGGCATATTGTGATTCTGCAAATCACGCTCGTTTACCTGCAAACACATATTGCTTGTTCTAGCTTTTTCCAAATTAGTGGTTTCCCGTCCAAAAAACTACCGGACACCGCGGTGAATTGGACATTAATTGACGTCACTATAGTATCTAACAAACAAACAAATAGCCAACTTATACGGCGAACAGGTTTTTATTAAGTACGGTCGAAATGAAGAAGACCAGTTATTTTTGAACCGAGAAGCGGACATATTGTGCTCATCCAAATTAACTAAAAACTAATGTGACGATATGACAATGTTTATTAGGTGTTTTAGTTTTTTTCTCTGTGCTTATTTGGCTTCTGTTTCTTGTGTACCACAAGGTCCTAGAGGTAATTATACATGTAATTGTATTTTGTATTGCTCAAGGATAAACTTATTTAAATAGCGTAAGATCACGGTTGGCAGTATGAATTATAGGGTATGTGTATTTGCATCTATGCTACGTCTCCCCTTATTAACGATAATTGTACAATATATTTTATAATGAATATTCGAACAATTGTGAATAAGGATGCAGTTGCTTAATTCAAAGTATAGATGTTTGCGTCAGAATCGCGTAATCTACATGCTAATTTCATCTACATGCCTACATTTATTTACAGTATTTTTCCTGGTATGAAAGAAATTAATGCTAATTGAAATGATACACAATCACGCATTCGTACTTAATAAAGAAAATTTGAAGGTGAACAAATAAAAAATAGATTTTTGTTCTCTTTCTTAGAAAAACGAACCCCGCAACGCTCTTGGCAGTACAACCAAAGCGAGACCCGAAACTTGGCTGGGAATTCAGGAGAAAATTCTTTAAATAAGGAGTCACCAACTTATCAAACCAAATCAGTAAACCAATATAACAGTAACAAAATAACTATTCACTCGTTCGACGGAAGCATTCCGCTTACTAACACATCGTCCGCATCATATTTTGATGTAAAAGTTATTGAATTAGATAATAGTGAACAATTAACAGCTTTTTTAAATGGCTTGACGACAAAATCGTCCTCATCTAATGGGTTCAGTAAAAGACCAGAACCATCTCATAATAATTTTATGAAAGATGATTTTGGGTCTTCTGGTCATGAAAGTAGTTCGATACCGTCATCAAATGATGACAGATCGCCAATACTGTATTCGGAGAAAAAACTTGGACTATCCCTGCCTCCTGATAAAGATTCTTCTCCTCAGTCTCAAAATCCATCACCCGATGAAGGTCCACCACCCTATGATAGACATCCACCCCCACCACCGCCACATGATAGGCATCGACCACCACCTGATCACTGGCACTACCCACCACCACCACCGTCAAGTCATAAGCACTACCCACCACCACCGCCGCCAAGTTACAGGCACCACCCACCACCACCACCAGATGACGGCTGGTCCCCGCCACACCCACCTCCTCATGACAGACATCCTCCACCTCCGCCACCACCTCACGGTAGACGGCATTATCCACCTCCCCCGCCCGAAAGTAGAAACTCACGTTATTCTTCGAATTATGACAGAGACTCCTTCTTTTCAGAACGATCTTGGGGACAAACCTATGAACGTCGACCACCACCTCCTCCGCCTGACAGAGAAAATGAATATGATTATAATAGACCCCCTCCACCTCCTCCTCGACACTACGATGACAGACCACCGCCACCACCTCCTCATTATGATAACAGACCTCCTCCACATCACGACGGCAGGCCGCCACCTCCCCCCCGTGATGAAGGAAGACCTCATCATGAACCGCCTCCACGGTATGATGACGGCAGACCTCCTCCACATCACGACGGCAGGCCTCCGCCTCCCCCCCATGATGAAAGAAGACCTCATCATGAACCACCTCCACGGTATGATGATGACAGACCTCCTCCACATCACGATGGTAGGCCTCCACCTCCCCCCCGTGATGACGGAAGACCACCTTATCATGAACCGCTTCCTCGTTATGATGATGGCAGACCTCCTCCTCATCACGACGGCGGCAGGCCTCCACCTCCCCCCCATGATGAACGAAGACCACCTCATCATAAACCGCCTCCTCGTTATGATGATGGCAGACCGCCTCCTCCCCCCTATCATGAGGGAAGATCACCTTCTTACTACGATAGTCGACCTCCTTACTATAACAATGATGGTCCCCATGAAAATACCAATGATAGAAGAAAATCTCCTACAGAAATCAGTAATAAAGAGATGAATAGAAGTCAAACCCATTTATCCGAAATCATATCACCTTTTAAAGACAAATCACAATCTGAACGTACAGTCAATCCAGAAGTGATAGAGTCAATATTTGGAAAGGACCCTGGATTAAATGGTTTTATACAAGGCCCAGCTATACCTTTGACTCATGACTATACTAGTACAAAAATTAACATGCATAAGACACAACATTTTTCGTTTCAAGTAACGCCTGTCACACCTGCAAACTAGCTTTTAATGTATAAATAATATTTTGTTAATAAATACAGTATTAAATATTTTTTTAATTCATATGTTTAGTTAAGTACTTAATAATAATATACTTTATACTGATACGACGTTTATTTTATTCAGAATTTAAGTAACACCTCCCATAAAGTACCTCTGTATTTTTATTCAAAATAATAGGAGTTATCGAACAAAAAAAACATACGGTACCTATACCTACATCTAACTAATCACTAGAGTAATAGGTAAGCATTTTAATATTATCGAATTCTTAAAAGAAAATTTCGTGGCGTCTAATATTAGAAAAATATTGTTTGCAGGTAAACGAAGCCCACAACTTCTTGGACCATTATTAGAAGTAAATCTGCCGCTACTTGGACAAAGTAGAGAACAACCGCCAGACCGAGGACCACCGGGTCACCGTGGACCACCACCTAACAGAGGACCTCCTGGCCATAGGGGACCACCAGATAATAGAGGACCACCCGATAATAGGGGACCGCCTGACAATAGAGGCCCACCTGCCAACAGGGGACCTCCGCCAAATAGGGGTCCACCCGACAATAGGGGACCTTCAGCTAATAGAGGCCCACCTAACAATCGCGGGCCACCCGCTAAAGAACCGCATGACAAGAGGCCACCCCCTGAAGACACATTTTCACAAAACTTCAATGAACCAGATCAGAGAGAACCTAATGAAGACAGAAGACCTTTAGATAACGTTAACAGACCAGTGGAAAATATTCATCCTCTTTACGATTCACATTACTCTGACCAAACAACAGTTAACCGTAATTCAGAATATGGTCAGTATGATGATAATAAAACATCTAACAATGGTGAGACATCGTACAGTAGTCAGCAAAATACTTCTCAAAAGCCACAAAACAACGTTGTGTCTAATTTAGTTGGTACAAGGCCTGTTAAGAGGCCGGGCAGTGGATTGACAAGTGACAATGGAAACACTGATAACAGAGAGTTAATTACTAAAAGACCCATCAATCCACTGTTTTTCCAAGTTCAAGCTGTAACGCCTGAAAGTTAGACGTGAAAAATATAACATAATACACGAGACACACATAAGAGAGTCATGTAATAGATAAAATGTTCTAATTTATAACAGTTAGATATAACATGAGCTGTAATATGAAATCTTGCAAAATAATAAAGAAGTTACTTCAGTTATGGGGTCTGTCATTCTTTATCTAAAAATAATTAAATATTATTTTTAGAGCCTATTTTTTACCTGAACAAGGCCTCTCTAGTGTCATCAATCATCATACATTGGGCCTTTTTATAATTCGAAAACGGCACGGCACGGCACGTCAAAATTTGAATTACCATTGCCCACTATGTTCTCGGCTTCTAGTATTGCTATTACATAGGAGGCAATGGTAAATACAATTTTGCCGTGCCGTTTCCTAATTATAAAAAAAGGCCCATTTAAATTAGCCCAAAGCAAAAGCTTAGCCAAAGCAATTAGCTTACTTTAATTAGCCTAATTGGCCCAGGTGCATTTAAATTAGCTAGTGAAACTTTAGGGGGTCATTCTCCTCGTGAAACTGAACAACTTTCTCCAAATAGCTCATACGAAATTCTCAAATTAAAAATCTATTTCTCATACTTAGGCAATCAAATGATAGGTAGGTATAGTACGGAGAGGCGAAATATTTTTTTATAAATCAACCTAGGTTTCTTAGGAAAAGTTGTGCAGTTTAGTGAGCTGATTTACATCCAAAACTTTTGCTAACTAATTTAAATTCACAAGACAAGAAGTACTTCGGGAATAAATAAATAATATACACGGCTTTAGGTATCTCTCTTTCAACCTCTCGGGTGGTTAATCAGTCCATGAAACTGAACAACTTCCCCAAGGAACATAGGTCAAAATACGAAAAAAAAATTTTGATCTCCCAAATAAAATGCGCTATAATATGCTGATGAAGTTTGTATGGGAACTCAACAATTTTTTTTCGTATTTTGACCTATGTTCTTTGGGAAAGTTGTTCAGTTTCATGGACTGATTAACCACCCGAGAGGTTGAAAGAGATATACCTAAAGCCCTGTATATCTACAGGAACATTCAAAAGGCGACTACATAAGTTTTGTTGTGTTGTGGAGGTGTGTGGAATTAGATTAATACTATTCCAAGCTAAATTGCCCAATGGACACAAACCTATTTTGTAGGTACAGAACAAATTACTGCAAACGAACCCTAAAAACAAGTTGGTTTCATATTACAATATCAAAAAAATTAAATAAAAATTCTTTATATACCTTAATGGAAAAATTAAAATGTTAACTTTCCTCACAAGATCATAATGCTTGTTCTTAACCCCCGACAAAAAAAAAGGCGTTATGAAATAAAATGAAACCATTTTTATAAATAAGTTAGACGTGCGAGTGACACTGTATCTGTATTTCTATGTAATATGTGTGTCTGTTTGTGGCAACTTAGTTCCTAAACGAATGGACCGATTTCGATGCGGTTTCTTGTTTGTTTGAAAGCTGACATAATCGAGATGATTGTTAGCTATTAATCAAAATTGGCTCAGCCGTTTAAGAGTTATACGCGATCGAATGCCGGGGGTGATGAATTTTAATTTTGGAGTTATTACTAAAGCAACTAAAAACTTTTCTATTCTATTCTTATCGCTCGAATATTCATGAGTGTTAAAAATATATTTTTTACTAAAAACTATGTAATCTAAAAATAAACAAGGCAACAAATAACCTGCAACTCAATTTTAAAGACTTTAATAATAATAACTTACTACAAAGACTTATTTCGTTCTACTTTAGACTTATTTGGAATACACAAAATTAATCAAAAGGTGGGTTTACATCTTCCGTCTGGGGTGCGCTGGTAGCCAGTGGCACAAGCGCCTTTGAAGTTTTCCCTACCATCCTTGGAATCATCGTTAGTTGCAGGTGCTACGGTAGTAGTCGTTGATGTACTAGTTTCTGTTACAGTCTCCGGTTTACTATCTTTCTTAGGTTCCTCTGTAGGCTTAGTCTCTGACGTACTTTCTTTTTTAGGCTCTTCAGCCGGCTTTGTTTGTGCTGTAGTCGTCGTTTCTATTTTCTGTTCCTTAGGTTTCTCACTGTCCTCTTTTTCAGGTGCTACGGTTTCTACCTTCTCAGCTTTACTATCTTTCTTAGGTTCTTCTGTAGGTTTAATCTCTGGTACATTTTCTTTTATAGGCTCTGCAGCCGGTTTCGTTTCTGTTTTGGTGGTTGTTTCTACTTTCGGTTCCTTAGGTTTCTCACTGTCCTCTTTTTTAGGTGCTGCGGTTTCCACCTTTTCAGTTTTGGAGCCATCTTCAGTTTCTTTGTTGTTTAAATGCAATGTGTCTTCAATATGTTCTCTTACGTTGTGGGCTGTTTCATGAACTTTCCCGAAAAAGTCTTTTACCAATCCACAGTTGACAGTTTCATAATTTAAGAATAAAACAGTAAATAGAACGACAAAAATGGAGAATCTCATTTTAACAAATGTTTTTGAAGACGTTATACTGTAACACGATTCTTCTCTAAACTAAGTTTTTGTAAACATTTTAGTAGTTATACTTATACGGGTGATGATAACATTTGATCTCGGGAATTAATAATATAAAAAGTACCGAGCGTTTTCTGAGAATAACTGATAATTGCTGTCCGTTGCGACGTGATTGAGGAAAATACGTTCACAGAAGATCATTTGAAGTGGACTCATCTTTCAGTGTAGAGCAGAGTAGTGTACGGTGACATTGATATAATTAATTTTAATTTCTATTTTCTAACTGCGTATACGATCTGTAAAAAATTAAATTTCACATTAATTTAATATTAAATTAGAAAAACATCGAATATACGATAATAAAAACCAGGCACGCGAGGGGTGCAGGTAGCGCTCGGGGGGTGCACCCGAGTGGTGTCTACGTTTAGGAAAAAAAGAAAATTTCCCCCCCCCGCCCCCCAAAATAAAAAAAATATAAAAAAAGTGTTCTGTAAGTGATACTGGTTCAGGATTTTGAATATAGCTAGGAGGTTTTTTTTCACCCTGTATTTAATCGTATTCAATTTATTAAAATCGTTATTTGTTATCAAATTAATGCGCATAATAAAATGTTCTACCGTTTATTATACATGTAACCTTAAACTATCACTCATTTTAAACAGCTAATATCTAGTTCTGTACGTTAATTACTACAAGTGGCGAAATTATTATCACGCACCATGATAGGAACGCAATACAAAATTTTACAAAATAATAGTCTCACACCTTAAAATATTTCTCTGCATTTTCCTAGATAATCTCGTTTAAATCCTTTCTCACATTGTAGATCAGGAACTCGAATAATTTGTCCATTCAAAGTTTTTGATTTAGTAGGCTGTGTTGTATGTGCAGCTTTCAATTTTTCATGAAAATTAAAATTTACACCTCCCGCTCCTTCCACAGCAATGAAATGATTTAGCATCACTAGCGATATGAATATCACAAATTTCACGTCCATTTTAACGAAATATGTTGAGCACACTGCGCTACAAGTCCATAAAATAAATTTACGCAGTCACGTTTTACCACGGCTCTCTACACACTCCATATTTGTCCCTGACACGGCCAGTCTCGCACTTGTCCAAGTTCTGAGGGACGTCTATCATCTTTGGTCTGCCATCTAATTCATTCATAGTTTTATTTACGACTTTATTATTAAAACTGTTCATAAAATCTGTGATGGGATTTCCAAAAACTTCGACTAAATCTTGTTTAGAGAAAGCCGCTGTATTAACGGTAACGATGGAACAAAATAACAAAATTATTACGGCGTGAGTAAACAAAAGGGACATTTTATAACAATATTATCAACAACTATTTACACTGCACAGTTATCACACTATCAGACGGAAACTTCCCGCCAGACGTCCCACAGCCGTCATATCCGTATGACCACTGGAACATTTTATCTTACAAGCAATTATATTCTTACAAACTCCTCTAAATAACATTAATAAAACGGTGTAGGCGCATTTCACTTAAAGAAAGATTCAACAGAATGAACATGCTTATATTTTCACTTAATTGGTAATATTATTTTTCTAAGAGACGAGTGTTAAAAAAAAATTGTAAATAATCCATCAAATAAAATCCAAACAAATGAATTGTTTTTGTTTGATGTAATTACGAACACGCAAACTCATTACTCACTTAGTATATGACCATTTCTACTTGTAACGCCTATAACCACCTCTGGCGGTGCACTCTAGACAAAGACTGACGTAGGTTTGATTTTCTTACCTTATTTAGTTCCTCGTTCAAGGTGTCCCTGTTGCAATCAGGATGCATTTCACAGTACAAGTTCAACCACAACACCATGTATTTTACGTCATCTAACTGCCTCATCATCACATAAGGGCCTATATCAAAAATGTGTCGTTTTGCCTTAATAATCACGTAATTTTTAAAGTCCTCTTTATTAACATTTTGAATATTTTTTGGTGATATCACTTCGTACATAAACTTGCTTTTTGATTTTTCTGTGCTGTCTATGTAGTGAATTTCGGGGTTTTCAACAGTTCCTCTCATGTTATCTATTTTATAAAAAATATTTTGGTCTTCATTTTCTTGTCGTAATATAAGCGCTGTCGTAATATGAACAATAAGAGAACTCCAAAAAATTAATGTCATCATTTTGTCAGATAATAAAATTCTTATAAATAAGGTCGTTCTTGTGTGGTTGTATGAATGAGAGTAACACGCAAGTTGATCATGCATACGAATGCCGCGAATTGACCATAGTTGAACTAATTGTATCAATTGACTTCCATTCTATCCATCTACCATTGTTGTCGTCAGAACCGACTGTGGTAGATGAAACCTTATGAGTCAAGCATTGGGAATTTATAAGTTTATTTGGCCTTGCATAAATATTAAAGGAATCTTTTGAATTACCGTGAAAAAGTATCAAATATATGGTAAACATGACGAAAATATGGTTAAAAGATTTGGCCTATTCCTTCCCCAGACTATGTGCAGTTACACGGATGAGATCTATGTTAAAAATCCTTTGATAATTAATAATTATTAGCATGATTAGTTAAATCACTGTTTAAGCAGCGGAAACAAAGTGAACCAAAATAGGATATTGTATTCATTATCGACGGGAAACTATTTGAAAATGGCGAGAACTACTACTTTTTTCTATCATTCACCATGGAGTTCACACTGACATAAAATGTCCGTGGTGCGAGCGTAAACCAGGTCCATGAAGGTTGGATTGGTATATTTTTTAGGTCATCTCTTTAGGTGGCCATAGTTTATGCCGATTCTGTGTCATTTGTCTGTCTGTCATTTTGACTTAACTCGTTTGCAGTCATTGTTATTGTTATGCGGTCTTTGGCGGGAACTCGGCGTGAGCGGTTGCTTTGTCAATTGAATTTTCGTTTTCGGCGTGAAAAAGTTGTTTAATGTGTAATAGTGATAGTGTATTATGCAGTAAATTGACTAAAATTCGTGTAGTGATGAAAAATTCAAGTGATAACAGTGTTTCTGCTCCGTTTGGTACCGACAAAGATCCTCGCAGTTGTACTTCTCGCCGCCAGTTTTCGTAAAACAGACGCTATCCGGTTTTACGCAGAACATGAGGAGCTTAGGGCTTAGGTTAAGTTGAAGAAAGAAGATTTTTCACTGAAGACATGGCTGTATGGACATAGTTTCCTTTGCCTTTCCCGAAAGGGATAAATTTAACAAAAAAAAAAATTATTGTTATGCTATTTCGTTACAAGAATAAAATATACACTTATATAGTTACCCATTGAGAAAGTAAACAGTAGCGCTGCGTCCCCGTTTAGCGAGACCTCGACTGCTTTGCATGAAATGGATCCAGCTCCAGGATATATGTCGACTCATTTACGCATGAAAACTTGCGAAAACTTGTAATCATTGCAGATTTTGTGGTGATGTAAAAATAGCAAATTACTTTTAAACCTCTGCTTTATAAATTAAATAGTATATACATGTTTAACATACATGCTTTCCCCTTTCGTACGTTGCTTAAATTATTGCTGTAACTTGTTGGAGCACAGAACTATGGCAAAATTGGCCATCTCATTTTAGTGTTTTGGGTTTTTCTCTTGCAGCCCAATATTAAATTTTTGTTTCAAATTTAGAATACTTTAACTAACTATGCTCTTTGTGAAAGTCTCAAAATAATGCAGTCCATAATTATTTTCGAGTCCCATTAGTTTTCTTCGCCTACAACTTTAAAGAAAATTAGCGAAATTCAGGTTGTCACTCTATATCACTGACTCAACGCCCATCCCCAACCCTGGACTTAGGAAGCTAAAATTTTGTGGAATGTTTCCTTTTATGATGCGAGCTAAGAATAAGAAAGTATTTTAATAAATAATCACGGGAAGAAAGTCCCAGGCATTCTCTAGTCTCTCCATATATTTAAAAACAATGTAACTCTAGATTTAAAAATGTTGTAAACCCCCGACATTTTAATAGTTAGAACCAATTTTGATCAAACATAGCTATAAACCATCACGATCACGTCAGATGTCAAAGAAAAATAAATGCATCGAAATCGATCCACTCGTTTAAGATGAAACAGACAGACACACAGATACATATACAGATTTGTGATTTGTCCTGTGTACAATAAACTGTTAAATAAATAAATAAATACACAGTTATACACGTCAAACATATAGCACACCTTTTTTATCGGGGGTTAAAAAGGCATTTTTTTTTAATTATGTTATAAGATGGGTTAACTCTTGACCTCAATCTTGACCATAAGGTCAAAGATGAGGTCGACGATGGAGCGAGTTAACCCAAAAAATGCATATAAAGGCACTGGTGCTCTCACGTACCGACGGAACACAGCAAGCTGTTTGGCGTCGGACTTCGGTAGGAGGGTGGTCGCGAACCAGACGGCCCTTTACAGAGCCCTTCGCTTTTTTTAGCCTACCACACCTCATGAGACCATAGGACGACACCTCAGATTCATAAAAAAAGGGAACTGTCGTTGCCTGGGATGGATTACTAGGAGGCAGGTCTCATTTATGTTTCCTAAGTCGCCTCTTACGACACCCACGGAAAGAGATAGAGTGGTGTTATTCTCAACCGATCAACTCACGGGCATTCAATGACTGTTTCACCTCAAATGGCCGCATAGCAGGCGTGCTCTCCTGCTCTTACGATAAAAATGGTTTTCAATGAGAATGGAGTAACCTGATGCGCTGGTACCTGTACCAATTTTTTTTAGTTTTTAAAATAAAGTTTATCGAATAATTTGCTTTTTTGAAGTCACCTCACTGACTTGATAAACGATCAGTGAAGTTAAGCAACGTTCAAGCATGGAACCGGATGGGTGACCAAATAGGCAATTTATCATGAGCGTTTCCGTGCTTCGAAGGGCACGTTAAGGCGACTACAGCACCTAAATTACTATTTTATGATGCGTAGATAAGCTACGATAATATTCAGGACATTCAGGACATAAACTAGATAAGTAGTTTGCTGAAAACATGATTCAGCACTTTTGGTTCGATAGAAAAAGCTCACAAAGTCACCTCTAAATACCAATATTGTGTATCTTTTAAGCTGTAAAAACGATAGTAAAATGCACACAGGAACTTGAATTTGCTATCAAAATGTTCGTGATTGAACACTCTCGATAAGTAGCTAACGCATTTTTCGATTTAAGCTGTTACCTTTCCATAAATCTCATTTTTCTAACTTTCGAAAATGTTTTCATGCACGCACGCTTTCATAGTCCGTAAACTTCGTGTATCGACAATGTTCGCACTGCCAGCCCAGGCCTGTTGAGAGACGGAGTTGGCACTATTCCTATGTGTGCTGCCTTTATCGGGTGCTGTAGTCGCCTTAAGCCGTCGATCTCGGCTTTTGTCGATTACGTCGTTAAATAAAACCCTGACACCCAAGGTTACTATTAATTTGCCACATATTAGAAGCGGTGATAGCCCAGTTGGTAATGAGTCAGACTTGTAATCCGAAGGTAGTGAGTTCAAATCCTGGTGCGGGCCTATACCACTAAATTCGTCTTTTGGGATTTATGTACGGATTTCTAATTATCACTTGCTCAACGGTGAAGGAAAACTTCGTGATGAAACCAGCCCGTCCAAGAAAATTCATTTTCGAGAGACGAGCGGTCCACCAACCCGCATTGGGCCAGTGTGATGGACTATGGCCTAAATCCCCTTCGTGTTTCGAAGGGAGGCCCGTGCCCCTCGGTGGGGACGTATATATGGGCTGGTAAGAAGATACCTGATTATACCTACACGATAAGGAGGAAGGACCAAAGAAATATGTGTATGTACAGGTGACTTTAGATTTGATCCTGAAGAATAAGTGTAAGTATACAAATTAAGTCTTTCTCGCATCCCTGTTATCACGTAAGCGTAGCTAAAAATCGTTTCAATATGTTTTTTATATTGCTATAAAAATTTCAGAACAAATTCTTAAAACAAGGCACAATGGAATGAATCTTTGTTAGATTTGCTTTGGCCACAGTCCGCAATACAAGTCCGGTTCAGTGATTTCGCTTGTAATAACTGAAGTTCGCTCTACAATAACAACTGACCTGTAGAACTTTTAAACAGCGGTATTTGCTATATTTTATTTTTTCAAGCCAACAGGGCGACAATTCCACTAATCAATAGCGGTGTAATGACAATTTTGACCATTTTGTCCGTTTAAGCGCCGTTAAACCGGCCAAGTGGGAGTCGGACTCGCACACGAAGGGTTCCATACCATTATAGATAAAAAGGAGCAAAAAAAATCACGTTTGTTGTATGGGAACCCCCTTAAATATTTATTTTATTCTGTTTTTTAGTATTTGTTGTTATAGCGGCAACAGAAATACATCATCTGTGAAAATTTCAACTGTCTAACTATCACGGTTCATGAGATTCAGCCTGGTGACAGACAAATGGACGGACGGACAGCGGAGTCTTAGTAATAGGGTTCCGTACACTAAAAACCTCATGCACTTGATGATTGTCACCGAGACCAGCAGCTCTAGCACGATAACGACAAACTCGCGCTCGGGCCACGCTGAAACTTCATTTTGATGGCGCGAGGGTCCCGCGCAAAGACTTGCTCGCCCAACGGCGTTGTCAATGTTGACATTTTGACATAGGACCGCGGTGTTTGTCGCGGTGCTGTCACTCTCGTACTCGGCCTGCCGCAGCGCCACTGCCAACCGAATGTTAAGTTGCAAACTACCTAGCAACTTAACAATCAGTTGGCGGTGGCGCTGCCAGTCAAGGCAGTCGTCATCAAATGTATGAGGTTTTGTTAGTTCTCAATTTTTCCACCCGATGGTCACCATTGTCATCCAATCACCATTGAGACACCCATTGATTAGCGGAATAGCCTGCCAGGTGTGAATAACGTATGAAAAGTACCTAGCTATAGCTACCGATTTAGGAATCCTTAAAAAAAGTACTAATTAAAGAATGTATTTATAAGATGAAATTCAATTCGATTCCTGGGTTTTATCTTATACCTTCTCTGGTCTGGGTGTTCATGATTCTTCGTTGTTTCCCAAGGGATCCATGATACAAGGAAAAAAGAAAGCCTTTGAGTGTTGTGTGGAATTAAAAGTAAGTACATATATCATTATTGTGGGTATATAAAAGAGTCCTTTGATCCTTGCCGCTAAGCTAAAAATGCCAGAAATATAGCGCATGAGTGGGGACGGCATTTTGTGATTAAAATGCCTTGCTCTTACGACGATATTTAATTACACAACGGCGTGGAAATTTACACACATTCATGAACATTTATTTTACACATAACTTTAACACAATTGTATACTACTGTTAGCTAAATTCAAGTTTACCACTTGTTCATCTGAAAATTATATCCCTCCATGTGTCTCGAGTATCCTTGTATAGCTGCTCAAACACACCTCTTTTGTATGAATAATCATGCAATATCCCTAGACAGTGCTGCAGCTCTAGCATGATAACGACAAACTCGCGCTCGGCTCACGCAGAAACTTCACTTTGATTGCGCGGAGGCGCCGCGCAAAGGCTTGCTCGCCCTCTGGCGTTGTCAATATTGACATTTTGACATAGGACCACGGGGTTGCCGCAGCGTTGTCACTATCGTACTGCCCCTGCTGATGTGTGGGGAGGGGCTTTAATGACATTTCAGTTTAGAGGGTAATATATTTAGAACTAAATTAGCAGACTACGTTACAGTCGTTATAAAATAAAATTCGGCCCACTCCAAATTAAATTTTACATCATGTTTATATTTTATCAAATAATGAAACTAATAAATCTATATCCAGGTAATGAAATTAAATTAAATCAGACATCGAAATCGGTAATTAAATAACTACGATTTATGGATTCATTACCTTTCAGTGTTTCAGCGCGGAGTTATATTTTATACGAATCAAAAACTTTCATAACTTCATTTTAAGTTTTATTTTGACATTTCCAATCATTTAATTATTAAAGTAGACCTACATAAAATAACTAAAATTAAAATTCGATCATAAGTTTTATAAGTCTAATTTCTTCTTACATCGATGCGTTTTTCTTCAGTTGTTGCATTTCCTCATGTTTTTGGATTTCTTTTCCTAAAAAGAAAAATTTAATATTTAGGTAAATATTAGATAAAATCACATGAAAACGTTTACCTATATACGCCTGCACAAGTAGTTTGTAATAAAGATAGTTAAAGTTGAAAAAAATTGCCATCAAATCAGCACTAGGCGTATCAATGTACACAGGACAGCAAATTAGGCTATTCACCTTGACATCGCCCTTACCTCGCTCGTAATAGCGCTGGTTTTTGTAGTGTAAATGATTAACCGAGGTGCTGTTGTCTGTACATAATATCTATTTAATTGGACTCTTATTTGAATATCTTTCCAACCGGGACTTCGTTCTCATGAGAATTCGGGAGAATTATGTAGCCTAGGATAATGTAGTTACAAATAATTAAAGTTTTTTTTAAAATTAGTGCAGTAGTTTTTGAGTTTATTCGTTAAATACATACAAAAATACAAATCTTTCCTCTTTATATTATTAGTTTAGTTGTAGATTGATCTATCTAGTCTTGAGTCTAATCAGTGCTTTTCGAAATCCTTTACAAACGTTACCTTAGTATCCTCTTCTGAAGACGATGAAGATGAAGATGAAGAAGATGACGATGAGGAAGATGAAGAAGAGGAGGAGTCATCATCGCAATCTTTCTTTTCCTGTGAAATTTCAAACCCGTTTGAGTGCTACTTATTACTTATATGCATTTCAGCCCTTGCAGGTGAAATACATTTTGCTATTGGTTTTTCTTAAATAAATATAATATTCTAAGCGCAAACAACATATATAGAGATATGGAAGAACCAAAGCTGCGATTAGTAAGATCCATGCAATGTATACGGGACCATCCATAAATTACGTCACACGTTAAGGGGACGAGAGGGGGTCGACAAAGTGTGACATTGTGCGACAAGGTGGGAGGGGTCATAAGTTTCGTGACGTCACATTTCAAAATGTGTTATGAGTATAAACTATTAACGTCAAACTTAACCTCCTCAGTACCAAGTACTCTTTTTACGTTTTTACTTTGGTTGAGACAATGAGTTTTGAGTTCCCAAAAAAAATAACAACTCATATTAAGTAAGTTTTTTATTAGAAAATTACAAAAAAATGCTAAATATGTGACGTCACGCTAGGGAGAGAGGAGTCTTACAAATGTGACCCGCTGTGACAAGGAGGGGGTCAAAAATCATGAAATTCGTGTGACGTAATTTATGGATGGCCCCTACGGTATTATTATAGGTATTATAATAAATACTTGTGGTTAAAATTTTGACCAGGGACGTTCCAAAGACCAAGAAATGTTGTGATCAGGTTAGGATGAATATGATGTGATAAATAAAGGGCACTATTTTATGTTCACTTGCCTAGGTTAATAGATATCGTTCGACACGAGGTGAGCGATTCAAAAATAGTGCCCAAGGATTGCAGCTTATATCACTGACTTTTATACTTTTTTTTATTTTATTTTTATTATAACTGTAATAGTACATACACGGAAACTGTAATAGTACAGACAGCAGCACGTCAGGTTACCCATTTGCACTATGAAAGCCAGCGCTATTACGAGCGAGATAAGGGCAAAGTCAAGGTCAATATGTATAGCCTGATGTACTACCGTGTGTACATTTCAAATTTTACCTTTCCGATTCGTTAAAAATTTTTTTTTATAAGATGGGTTAACTCTTGACCTCAATCTTGACCATAAGGTCAGAGATGAGGTCGACGATGGAGCGAGTTAACCCAGAAAATGCCTATAAAGGCACTGGTACTCCTACGCACCGACGGAACACAGCAAGCTGTTTGGCGTCGGACTTCGGTAGGAGGGTGGTCGCGAACCAGACGGCCCATTACAGAGCCTACCACACCGCATGAGACCATAGGACGACACCTCAGATTCAGAAAAAAATGAAGTGAAGATTTCGTTAAAATAACAGAACACAACCATCATCTCGTTTCTCCTTAATATCTGTTTGGGTAGAAATAAATAATATGCGGCTGAAGTTTCCAACAATTTCGTCATTATTGCTCATTAGATCGCAATCGAGGCTCGCCTGAAGGAACCCGCTAGAACATTCGTGAACAAGCTGAAGTGCTGTGCCGTACCGCGAAGGTAGCTATTTATTTTTATTTTGGTACTTTTTTGTAGTGGTGCTTGTTTTTTGCGGTTTTTACTTTCGTAAAATACCTAGTACCAACTTTAAAATGGATAAATATTATTTGGTATAGAAGACTCTCAGAGTAGACTCGACTGTCCTAGTACATTTCCATTAGATATAAAGTGTTAATAGGTATTGTGAACCTCAGCACCACTAAATCAGTCCGAAAAACTGAACAACTTTCATGAAAAAAATGGCTCTCCATATACGTACCCTGTGCAATCAGTCAATGGTCTTAGAGAAGGTTATTTAATTTCACAGACAAACTCAGAAACTATAAAGTTAACAGTATGGTGTTTACGAATTACAACGAATTAATTTTTCATACAGCAAGACTTCATAGAAATAACTTGCCGCCCGAGGCTCCGCCCGAGTAGACTACAGGCTATATCGTACTCAGCTGTGGGATAAAATGTAGCCTATGCCCTTTTTCTAGGTCTAATCTATCTCTGTACCAAATTTTATCAAAATCGGTTCAGTAGTTTAGGCGTGACAGCGTAACAGATAGACAGACAGAATTACTTTCGTATTTATAATATTAGCAGGGATTGAAGATTAATCGGGTTCAGTAGTTAGAAGCTGCCTCTGAATCAATGTAGATCGGGTCCAATTCCCGGTCGGGGATAATATTTATGTAAAAATAAATAATATGTAATATATTATTATTTATGTAATATTTCTGTGTCGGGTTGGGGTGTTTGTGTCGCAAGGAATCCACGACACATGGATGAGAAGCGTTTGTGTGGGCTTTTCAGTGTGTGGACTTAAGTTTCGGCTTACATGCATTACTTATTATATGTTTTAAAATACTTACAGATTTGAAATTTTTACCTAATACAAAATGTCTTAAATTAAACCGAGAAATCACCCTTTATGAAAAATTTTTAAATGAAAAGGCAAAGCGCAAAGCAAATGACGACCCAACGACGACAGTGTTATTTGAGTTAATGATAGGTCACCCATTTACCTAGGTTTTTCCCAGTTCTTTATGATTTCTTTGGTTTTCCTCGTTTTCGTTACAACCTAATTGTTATTATTTTTTTAAATAGTATCATAAATTGTTCACACTGATACAGTGCTTCTATTTTCTGTTTGTTGTTCGTCAAATTTCGTATTTCGAATATGTAAATTGATTTTCAAAAGACAAGATCGAGACAGACACTGTTTCCCGAGAGACAGAAAATAAAAGCACTGTAATTACTCGGGCAGAATTAGCCAATCACAGTGCTAAAATCTGGGAAATTGTAACCAGAATTTTTTCTATAGATCTTTGCGTTAGTTATTTTACGGGAGGACCATTTTTCAGTTTTTGCTGCGGTTTGCAAAAAGTTTAAATGCGATTGAGCTAAAATTTGGTACAGATGTTAGAAGCTGTAACATCTATACCTTCAGTTTAAATTTCAGCTCTTTATATAATATACAACGAGAGTTATTGAATTTCGAAAATAGGCAAAAAAACGCGGTTTTTTGCGGATTGCGCAAAAACTACCAAACCGATCGGGACTCAACAAAACTCATTTTGTTTGTCTTTCTATTGCGGTTTTTTGTTACATAACACTTTTTACCGCCAGACGCGTGGTTTACCGCTAAATTGCAAAAAACCTGTTTTGACAGTTTGGACATTTTTTTGACAGATGCGCTGCAACTCTAAAGTTGTACAAAATGAATATGTTTATACTAACGCAAAGATCTATAGTAAAAAAAAATTAATTGCTGGTTACAATTTCCTTGACGCAAAACCTAACTCTGCCACAGTAAATTAGAATAAGTAGTATCGAAAGTAAGTGCCAAAAAATGTTTTGAGAAAACCTAGGTATTTTATTGCAGCCGTATTAGTCTATATAATTATTTTAACCACATCTATAGTATTACAAACTAGAGGACCCCCATGACTTCGTTCCCGTAGGAATTTCGGAAACCCTAGCTTTATTTCTTTACAGAACGAGTTATGATAAAACTTCACAGTAACTTTAAACTGATGTGTAACTGACCCATCCGTCATCAATCTAATATTATTCCAGGAATGAAATAGAAAGTAGAAAGCTAGCATCGTAAAATTAGACCGTTTATAAATGGCGTTTTTACTTCAAAACAACTTTTGTGAAAGCCAAATGTAAATTTTAATTTTACATAGTGTAAAACCTATCTTAATTTACGAGTATATGACAATTTACCGGGGTAGTTTGTTAACGGCCGCGACGGCGCGACTTTTTAACCTGTATCAAGGTAATGTAAATAAAATGACAGGTCTTTGTAAAACAATCAGTAAATTGTAAAACAATGCACTGTTTAGGTAAGGAAAAATTACTTATGCGATTTGTCTGTAAAATAATAAAAAGGATAAAGACAGCAAATACGCTTATTAAACCAAACATATACTTTCGAGAACAAATCTCATTTTTCACAATTACTTGTTATTAAGACTGAATTAAATGTTATTAAGTTCATGATCGAATAGCTTGAAGCGACGTTTGGTACTGGAACCATGTTTTTGCGTTTTTTTTACTGTTTTCTGTGATGTTTTAGACTGCGGCTGAGGACGTTCTTCTGTTCTTTTTGGGGGAGATGGTGGAGGAGTAGTTTGAGGGGTGGTTTGTGGTGATTGTTGAGGAGTTCGTTCCGAGGATTCTGGAGAAGGTTCAGGAGATTTTTTTCTTGGTGAATAACAATCTTTTTTTGAACGTTTTTTCTTTGAACTTTTCGCTTCGGATGATCGCCTGTTGCGTTTACGTTTCTTAGAACGACTCACTTTCGATTTTTCTTCTGATGACGAACAGGAACTTGATTCATCATCATCATCATCACGTCTTTTACTTTTTGAGCGCTGAAACCAACAAAACGACCTTATATTATAATACTTTACAAGCTGTTGACCGTTGCCCGCTTTTAAACATTTTTTATATTTGAAAGCCTCAGGGTATCAAACGCAAACCTTGGCTTCGCAGAGCTTTAAAATTATATTAAGTCCTATATAATATATATTGTTGGGTTAAGAATGAATCAGCCCACAAAACTAAACAATTTTTCTTAAAGAACATAAGTAGGTCGAAATATTAAAAAAAAATGCGCCTCTCCATACGAGCCATCAGCTGATTTGCCTTCGTGTGGAAAATCGATTTTTTTTTTGAGAATTGCGTATAGGTTCCTTGGGGAATCATTCATTTGGATAATCACTCTCTAATATGTAGCAAACTAACTTAAAGTCACCCCATATTCAATACAGTTGAATAAAGAAAAATACATTCGATGAAAAGCTAAATATAAACATAATTTTCCACGTCAAAAACGTAAGAGTCACCGACTTCAATCCCAAATAATTTTGTTACAGAGATCTCATACTCCTAAACCATTCATCATCAGCTTCATCATCAGCTCAGCAACATCAGATGGTGACCATTAGATGCAAAAATCTACATAGATTAAGAAAATTTTTGATAAACAGTGTATATGCCTACAAAATTTGAGGGTTTCCCTCGATTTCCCCAGGATCCCATCATCAGATCCTGACCTGGTGACAATGGGACCACCTCTGACGTATGACCCACCAAATAAAAAAAAGAATTATTCAAATCGGTTTATAATTGCCGGAGTAATCGCGTAACAAATATACAAAAAAAAATACAGTCGAATTGAGAACCTCCTCCTTTTTTGAAGTCGTTTAATAATATTCACGCCTTTTCTTTAAACAGAATAGGCAGGGGATCAGTGATCATAAAACGACTTAAGGGCATAAGTAGAATAGAATAATTTAAAATTCGATAGCATATAGAAAAAAAAGCTAACATGATCTTTGAACCCGAGTGCCGTGTTGCCAGGTTACCAGCTTAACAGAAAAAGCTGGCAGCTGGCATATTTCATGTTTATACCGTGTATAGCTCTTAGTTAATACATGAAAATCGTACCAAACAAGAGGTAGTTCTGATTTTTTATATGTTGGTAGTAATGAAATGCTATTGCAAATCCAAGTTTTCATCTCGAAAGCTCTAGGGATCTTTTGAAGTACTTGAAAATCCAATAAATTATAGAACTTTTTTCAGTTTTTCTCAAGTTTTGTTACCAAATACCTGTGTTACTAATATACTATATTACTTAATTAAATAAAATGGAGCTAGAAAATTGATGTAATTTCTGAAATAGGGATTTTTTTATTATTATAAGATGGGTTAACTCTTGACCTCAATCTTGACCATAAGGTTAAAGATGAGGTCAACGATGGAGCGAGTTAACCCAGAAAATGCCTATAAAGGTACCAGTGCCTTTAAACACAGCAAGCTGTTTGGCGTCGGACTTCGGTAGGAGGGCGGCCGCGAACCAGACGGCCCTTTACAGAGCCTACCACACCGCATGAGACCATAGGACGACACCTCAGATTCAGAAAAAAATGAAGTGTCGTTGCCTGGGATGGATTACTAGGAGGCAGGTCCCATTTGTGTTTCCCTAGTCGCCTCTTACGACACCCACGGAAAGAGATGGGGTGGTGTTATTCTCAACCGATCACCACACGGTTCAAAATTATGGATTATGGAAAAGGGGCGAGGGTCCTGTGAGGAGTTTGAATAGGCTAAGATAGCACTAGAACTGTTAATCTGCGCAGAGTGACAACATAGTACTTGCAGTTACTGTCTAACAACTAATAAGTAGGTAATGATTTTTCTAGATTATGTTGTATTGTATATGGTATATCTGGAGTGGATCTAGAGGATCTAGGGTCATCTATATGGGATATGGAGTTGACGATACGCTATCTGGGATCAACGATACGCGAAGAATGACTGGACAATGGCTGGGCAGGTATAATGGAGTACAGTGCTTTGGTCGCGCGGTTAAGACACGGCGACCAAGACGTCGAGCGGTGACTTACTGGGGTATTCCAAGACCCACAAGGTCTAGCAACAAAATAAAAATAGATTGAATTTGCAAAACTCGCATCGAAAACAGTAGAAAATAAATAACTTACGGGTCTGTTTCACAAAAACAAGTGGCGCAGGCAATGTTATGCCTCAGCCGAGAAACTTACAGTAAATCCAAAACACATTACACTTTAACTTTACTAGTTTTTAGAACGTTACTTAGGACTTTTATATAAGAATAGTTATTACAGTCTGTATTAGATTAGAAATACTATGACTCGCAAGTTCTATACGCCAAAATATACCTAAACCGTTAGGTTTCTATCTAGAAACACAGATTTTTTCTATATTTGGTCTCTTTTAATTTACGTATTCTTGTGCCATCTTAGCCTATTCCAAATCCTCGTATGACCGCAAAGATTGCTCCAATTTTCTAACTCCATTTTATTTTTATTAAGTTCATGTTTACCCTGTTTATGTTTGACATATTATTTACAATTAAATATCAACACTATTATCAGGTATTTCTTTTTTTTTGTGTTGCAAGATTGTGTTGTGTTGGTGTCTCGTTTTGTTAGAAATTTAGTGCAGCTTAGGAAGTTACACAGTAACATTTTCCATAAAAAGGGCCCTGTAAAACATCCTTTTTTTAGATATTTTGTGAAATGTTGAACAGCTATATCACAAAGGTTTTGGCTCTATCAAGACCGAATTACTCTCACTTAATTGCAAATTTAGTCTATCTATGTTTACATAAAGACTTTTGCCGTAACGCAGTAACAAACATTTCCACGCTGGACTGGAAGTAAAAGAAAAACCTTAGAATGAACCAGCTGCCAACTCTTCCCAGGCATACTGTAAAAGTCGAAATAGGGACGCGAGGGTTTTGCTCTATGGTGAGCGAAGGGCTCTTCACCACATTATGTCTCATCTAATAAGCCTCAGAATTTATGTCACACGTGGCATCAAGTTTTGATCAACTGATGCTCTGCCTACCCCGTATGGGTATGTATGAGTGACTTACGAGGTGGAAAACTTGGATTAGTTTTTTACCTTTTCATTAAACATACAAAAAATCAGAACTATCTCATTTGATGCAAGGTAAAATATAGGTACGTTACATTTTAATATAGGTAACCGCACGTTTTTATTACCTACTTAATTATTATTTTGTAAATCTAGAATGGTGACAGTATTGACATGACATAGCCATCAGGAAAAAAACTTGAACTTGTAATACCTTATTAGAATTCTTTTTTTTCTTAGTGTGGTGTTTTATACAAAAATAATTTATCAAAACAGCAACTGAAATCACAGTTAAACACGAAACTGCCTGTCTTATTAAACATGCTGCACAATGTAAATACATTTCTTTTCCTACATTTTGGACACTGCTCGGCCGCGGCCCTGCAAACCCGATCAGTGACAGAAAAGGTAATCACTATCAGTGACATGAGTGACTGTTTTTTTTTTAATTTATCCCTTTCAGGAAAGCCAAAGGAAACTATGTTCATGCAGGCATGTCTTCAGTGAAAAATCTTCTTTCTTTAACTTAACCTAAGCTCCTCATGTTCTGCGTAGAACCGGATAGCATCTGTTTTACGAAAACTGGTGGCGAGAAGCACCACCGCGAGGATCTTTATCGGTACCAAACGAAGCAGAAACACTGTTATCACCTGAAATTTTTTATCACTACACGAATTTTAGTCAATTTACTGCATAACACTATCATCACTAAACATTAAACAACTTTTTCACATAGGAAACAAAAATTCGATTGACAAAGCAACGCCCACGTCGAGTTCCCGCCAAAGACCTCCCATGAGTGATTGATAAATGACAGCAAGCGTAAGCACGGAAACAGAGACACTTATATTTCTATACCTATGATCAGAGAGCACTCAATTTTCTCTCATTGTACTTATCCAATGACTAAAGAGACTACATACTCAAAGTACTTATCACAGATCCATTTTTTTTCTTACTGGCTGTTGTCAAACCAAAATGTGGTTGTCAACTCTTCATAGGCAAACTCGGTTCTACAGTTTGCCTATGAAGAGTTAGCAACTGGTACATTCTCAGTTTTCAAACAAAAAAAAGAGAAGTTTCACGTATGTATCTACGTCTTTGTTTCTGTGGTATCGTAGCTCCTAAACGAATGGACCAATTTCGAGATGGTTTTTTTTTGTTCTTAAGCTGACATTCGAGATATTTGATGAAAATTTGTTCAGCCGTTTAATTATTTATACATATATAGGCAATGGAATGACGGGGGGTTCTACGAAATTTTTTTTTTTTTTTTTTTAGTTTTAGAGTTATTATTTGTCAACTAAGGCTTCAAGGGTTCCGATGTTGTATGATGCTCTGTATGACTACTTGATATCCTGCCTACTCCAATATTATAGAAATTAATTAAAACGTGACAAGTGTATGTATGTTTGCGTGTTATTGCAGTCATTACCTTCACCTTTGCTTCTGTCCTAATTCGCTATCAGTTGCATCGTATTAACAATAACTTGTTTACTCCTCAGGGTTATTTATTATCCTTGCCTTGTTTATGTATTTAAATATGCCACTGATAATGATTAGGATTACGTTGTTGTTGTGGCGCTTGTAGCCCAGTGGCCCTCGCTGATCTTAACCGATCAGTGAGGTTAAGCAACGTACACAGGGGAACCTGATGGGTGACCAAAGTGGCAATTTATCACGAGCGTTTCCGTGCTGTCGGTCCCGGCTGTAGCCGATTGACAACAGTCGTTATAAAACCAAGTCAAAGGCCACTGTGCGGTTCGAAAACTCTGACACCAGGGTCAGCCAAGTTTGCCACATACTTAACTATACCTACACAATAAGAAGAAGAAGACGACAGAAAAAGTTGTTATAAGTCTGACGTGTGATCGTACCTCCTAAATGAATGGACTGATTTCAATGCAGATTTTTTTTCTTTTTTTTATTTGATCAAAATTGGGTGAACCGAATGTCGGGGTTGAATAATTTTAATAATTTTCCACACTAAAAAAACGTATGAGTCACCGACTTCCATCCCAACAACAGTTCGCACAAAGTAGATAACTAGTATTTTTTGCAGACTACAATGCCTATTAGCAGATAACCACAAACGAAAATGTCACTCATTTATTTAGATGATGTTCTGATTTGTAGTATTTTTTTGTTTTTGTTGATTTTTTCAAAAGCCCTGAATTATTTTCGATAAAATTTATATGGGACCACCTCTGGAGTGTACTCTTTCGAATGAAAAAAGAATTTTGAAAATCAGTCTATAATCGGCGGAGAAATCGGTGAACATACATAAAAAAAATACGTACAGTCAACCATAGAACATCTTCCTTTTTTGAAGTCGGTTAAAAAATTAACAATCGTACAGTTGATCGGACCAGGCTTTGATTTCTATTAACCGTGGTACAGCTATCTGGACCACGAAAAACATTGCAAATGTATTAATACTCCTATTTTGAGTTTTTCTGTAAGACAATTTATGTTTACTTACGTCGTCGTCGCTGCTGTCGCTATCGTCGCAAACTTTCCTAAAACGATAGGTAAATTAAATAAATAAATGTCTTGGGCAATTCACACAACGCAAATCGCAATCTATCCCCCGAACTAAGCGAGGCTTGTACACACGGCAGCACATCAAGCTTTTCATGTTGCCCTTGTCTCGCTCGTAACAGCGCCTGCTTTCGAAGTGCAAACGAGTAACCTGATGTGCTGCTGTTTGTACTATATGTGCTAGATAACTGATACTTACTTATATACTTTATTTTTTAATACATACCTAAATTTATATTTTAGATAGTACTAGCTTTCCGCCCGCGGCTCCGCCCGCGTCCTAATTTTTAAAATAATAAAAAGTATCCTATAAACCTCACGGAGCCCGAGACCTTTCCAACGAATGCAAAACCGTGGAAATCGGTTCTTGCGTTCTGGAGTTATAGCGTCAGGAAGGAAAACCCGACTTATTTTTATATAGTAGATAGAAGATAGATTATTATATTGTTACCGATATATAAAGAAAAACAAACACAAAAGGCACAGCTTATTTATATTAAGAAACTTTCTACTGACCTGGGAAAAATGGGAGAAAAATATTAAACGTAAACACCCAGAGCCTTACAAATACTCTCTTGGAAATACACAAAACATTTTTTTTACAAATAGTACAGGTAAAGTTTAGTAAGACTAAATATGGCTGTTTAGCGGCAAAATATGTACATCAATGAAACTTTTTGTTGATAACTTTATCTAGACACCAGAAAAAGCCCCTCCAGGGGGTAAGTATGGGCAGGGGGGAAATTTTTAAAAGTGCACATTTTACAAACTAGGCGATTAAAATGCTATAAGTTTGAAATTTTGCAAAGATGATCTTCAAATATTGTGGAAGCTTACCTAAAAGAGAGTACACGGAGTCCCCATGGGAACGAATTTTAGGGCGGACGCTGGTTGATATGTAAGTTTGGTGTTTCAGTCACAGCCCTCTATCTTTCAAACTTTATAGACGACGTGTCCAAATTTTCAGAAAATTTTCCGTATTATGATGAAAACTATCGTGAAATATAATTTAAAAAAATTATAATCTAAACCACAATGGGGTCCACATACGACAAACGTCCAAAATATAGTATTTAAAAACAAAAAATTGTTTCTGATCTATTTCAAAAACCATACAATGTATATCCTTCAAACTTAATATACTTACATTGAAAACATACCTTACATTAATTTTAAAAATATATTAAAACTGGCCAGATATGAGCCAAACTCAAGCAATAAAATTTTAAAGTTAATGTAAATAAAAACAGTTTATTTTCACGGTTTTGGTTATATACTATTATATGGAATTGGCGTTTATAGTATGATGTGAGGCAAAACTGTTTAATAAAACGAAGACACATACAAATACATCAAAGACAAGGATATTAAAGTTTCCGATTCATAATATAAATAAGAACAGTAATTCCATAAAAAATAACCAGGTAAATGTCACAAATACAGTTCGAGTGAGAGTTTGTTTAAATATATTTAGCTTGAGTCCAATTCACTCTTGACTGTTATTTATATTTTGTTTATTAATGTAAAGTATTTTTTAAATGTGTACGTAGTGGGTGTATGCATTACATCGTTTTTGAACTAGAGCAGTAACAAAAGTTGTTAAGGAAATGCACAATTTTGGACGTTTGTCGTATGGGAACTCCATTGTGATTTAGGTTTTTAATGTTATTTATTATATTAATTACGACAGTTACTATCAAAATACGAATTTTCTGAAAATTTGGACATGCTGTCTATAATAGTTTGAAAGGTAGAGGGCTGTGACTGAAACACCAAACGTACATATCCACTAGCGGACGCCCTTCCCATGGGAACTCCGTGTAACCTCATTTAGGTAAGTTTTCACAATATCTGAACATCATTTATGCAAAGTTTCAAACTTACAGCATCAATAGTTTTGATTTTGTATGGAAATCTTTGTAATAATGACTATACTGTCGTTAATCTCATGACAAATTTTATTAACATTTTTTAACTAGCTACAGCTTGAAAACCGTCAGGCCTATCCAATTCTATTTCAAAAATAGACGGTTTTCGGTTTTCAAGTGATGCATACATTTCAAACTTAGTACATATTTAAAACATACTTAATATTAATTTTAAAAAATATGAAAAACAGTCAAGAGTGAATCGGACTCATGCTAAAGATATTTAAACAGAAACTCGCACTCGAACTGTTTTTGTGACATTTACCTGGTTATTTGTCGTAGAATTACTGTTATTATTTACACTTAGACTGGGAAATGTTAGTATACGTGCATGAGGCGTATATGTCTTCGTTTTATTATACAAGGTCTTTCAAAAAAACCCAAAAAAAAGATAATTCAAAATTAATTAAAATTTAGCTTATTGCGCAGCTCTATAACAAATATGACAAGTATGTCATATGAATTATATGAAACTTTCATTTTGAAAGATGTCAAACCGCGCAACTGATTACTAGAGTTGCGACTATTTTACTTTTAAAATTAAATTTTGGGATTTCTTTTTTTTTGGTTTTTTTGAAACATCTTGTATATCACAGTAATTCTGTGACAAATAACCAGGTAAATGTCACAAAAGCATTTCGAGTGCAAGTTTCCATTTAAATATCTTTAGCTTAAGTCCGACTCACTCTTGATTATTTTTCATCAATTTTTAAATTAATATACAGTATGTTTTAAAGATATATTAAGTTTAGAATGCATGCATTATATATTTTTTGAAATAGAGCAGTGACAAAAGTTGTTAAAAAAATGCGATACTTTGGACGTCTGTCGTATGTGGACCCCTCTGTGGTTTAAGTTTTTAATTTTTTCTATGCTATTTTACGATAGTTACTATCATAATACGTATTTCCTGAAAATTTGTACATGCTGTCTAAAATAGTTTGAAAGATATAGGGGCTGCGACTGAAACACCAAACGTACATATCAACTAGCAGATGCCCTACAATTAGTTCCCATGGGAACTCCGTGTAATCTCTTTTAGGTAAGCTCCCACAATATCTGAAGATCATCTAAGCAAAATTCCAAACTTACAGCTTCAATAGCTTTAATTTTGCGTGGAAATCTTTGTAATAATGACTTTACTGTCGTTACTCTGATGACAAATTTTATTATCATTTTTTAACTAGCTACAGCTTGAAAACCGTCAGGCCTATCATAGTAACATACAAGATATATTTTACTAGCTTTCCTCCCGCGTGGACTACAGGTTGTATTGTACTCAAATGTGGGATAAAATGCAGCCTATGTCCTTTTCCAGGCTTTAATCTATCTCTGTACCAAATTTCATCAAAATTGGTTCAGTAGTTTAAGCGTGAAAGACGGACAGACAGACAGAGTTACTTTCGCATTTATAATATTAATATGGATTTAAAATTAAATGAGGATTATTTTTGCTCATGACACTTTTTTTGTATTTATTATAGTTTTCGCAAAAAAGATAAAAAAACTGTTAACGGGGATAAACTTCACGGCGAGGAGGAGCGTAGCGTTAGTCGGAGAGGGGGGAGAGTTGTGAGTTTTAAACACCACACCCAAAGATATCATGCCACATAAGTTTCAAACTTTATTGATTAGTTTGTTTGAAAAACACATAATTACCTAATTATTTACTAGTGGACTTCGTTTTGAAAAAAAAAATTAGCTTCCTTCACTTTTGCTATTCTTTACTGTATGTATATCTTGAAAGGTTCTCGTTCATAAATACACAACACTTTACATTCGAAGAGTTGGGCATTATTCGAATAATTGTTTAACTAGATAATTATTCGAATAAATATTCATTCCCAATTCTTTTGGGAAAAGAACCCCAGTTATCGCGAATAACTATATATTGTTTAAGATTTTGGCGGTTATTTTCACTATTTTTAAACAAATTATAACGGGTTATCGTAGTAACAACCAGTTATAATATGTTTGAAAATATCGCAAATAATTGTTTCGCGAATCAACCATTCGTTTATAAATTTAAAAATAAATAAGAACCGTAGAAAGGAGACTTTTTGCCTTTATTTCTATGGTAAAACCACACAACGTCAAATAAAATAATATGCATTGCAAAAGGCTGTATTCCTATTCCTGAATAAAAAATGCAAAGAACCTCTATCTACGAAATTTATGTAGAGTACTGTCTTTACAGTTGACTAATAAATAATTCGTCATTTATTCGAATAAAGAATTCAATTGAATACATTTTATTTAATAACGAATAAAATTATTTACTCATTCGTTATTAGAGAACACATTTTTCCTAATTTTTCAACAATTAAAACTAATTTATCAACATACCTAGTGACACATGTAGTTCTGGCTTCGGTTAGGACGATGGCAGTTAGAGCGATCAGTAGAAATAAAATTGCTTTGTTCATCTTCACCTGTATTTGGGAAAATAGGGTGTTATTAGATTTATGTAGTAAAATACTTTACAGTTATTTATATTTCATACTATATTAGAAAATTATCATAATTACATTGGTTTTTTAATACCGTTGAGCAAGTTTGGTGGACTATGAACTTATCCCCCATTACTGTTTAGAAAGGAGGCGCGTGCCCCACATATGTGGCTGAATAACGACTTAAACTGGGTGTAATTTTCTAGCTTTTTCCTAGATCATATTAAACGCATGTTTTATACTTTCAAAAGGAAATAAAAAAAGAATGGACATTACTATTTACTGGCAAATAAACAGTACTGTACATGCTCAAATGAACACACCAAAGATTCTCTAGCACCATTAGGTATGATTATGAATGACAAACACAAATACTACCAAACTTTATTACAAAAAGTTAACAAAAATCGTCATAAGCACAGTTTGCAATTAGGGGGCTACAAACCAAAGCTGTCATCAATTAAAAAAAAGCAAGAAAAAAATTATATATTTTAAAAAAAATGCTTACCCGAATAAACTTAGGTACTCAACGAAAATTCACAAATTTTAGGCAAAGACTGACCAAACTAGTATCAAGTTGAGATTTGCACTGACTAGCCATTGGCAAGACGATAAACGATAACCTATTTATGTGTTTAGTACTCGTATAATTTATGTAACTCTTGGGTCAATCTGCCAAAACTAGGTTAACGATATATTTAACTGTGTCAATAACTCTTGTCAGTATAAAATTCCTAATGATTTATGTTCATTAGTTATTTATACAATAACAGGAACACGTTACAAGTACAGTTAACTCCTTATGATAAAGTTAATGCTACTTTAAATATTATACTGTCCCTTTCTGTCTTGTTGACATAAACAAGGACGGCAATACACATAAAGAAGCTTTGCCTTAAATGAACGTTTCTGCAACTGACTAACAGTCAGTTTAACACATTTTGATGGGCAATTCTATCCATATCTGCTTATAACAAATACTCATACCGTAGCCTAGTGGCTCTCGCTGATCTCAACCGATCAGTGAGGTTAAGTAACGCACACAGAGGCAGTGAACCTGATGGGTGACCAAAGTGGCAATTTACCATGAGCGTTTCCGTGCTACGGAGGGCACGTTAAGCTGTCGGTTCCGGCTGTTGTCGATTGACTACAGTCGTTAAAACCAAATCAGAGGCCATAGTGCGGTTTGAAAACTCTGACACCAAGGTTAGCCAAGTTCGCCATACACTTGACTATACCTATACGATAAGAAGAATAAGAAGATACCTATACACATTTGAACTTTTTACTATTTTTGTAATATTATAAATATAAAATTATATTTTTTTGTCTTTTCTTCTTTCACATTGTAACGGGGTAACCATATAATACAACGACCTTTATTTTTCTGTGATAGTTTGGGGGCGCCAAACGTGACATAACCAACGAAGTCACTGGCAAATAAGGCCCGTGTTCACCAAAAATATAACCAACGGTTAAACCGCGGTTAGAAGCTAATCAGACAAAATGACAAAAAAAATGTATAAAAATGACATTGTCAAATCTCTGGTTAGCTGCTAATCGTTGGTTAAATTTTTGGTGAACACTGGCCTAAGGCCCGTGTTCACCAAAAACATAACCAACGGTTAAACAAGCGGTTAGAAGCTAATCAGACAAAATGTCAAAAAAATGTATGAAAACGACATTGTCAAATCTCTGGTTGGCTGCTAATCGTCGGTTAAATATTTGGTGAACACTGGCCTAAGGCCCGTGTTAACCAAAAATATAACCAACGGTTAAACGTTGGTTAGAAGCTAATGAGACAAAATGTCAAAAAAAAAATGTATGAAAATGACATTGTCAAATCTCTGGTTAGCTGCTAATCGTTGGTTAAATATTTGGTGAACACTGGCCTAAGGCCCGTGTTAACCAAAAATATAACCAACGGTTAAACGTTGGTTAGAAGCTAATCAGACAAAATGTCAAAAAAAATGTATGAAAATGACATTGTCAAATCTCTGGTTAGCTGCTAATCGTTAGTTAAATATTTGGTGAACACTGGCCTTAGTATTATCAGCAATCAAGAAGAGCATAATTTTCAAAGAAAGATCACAAAATCACTCTACTATTTTATTGCCAGCGTGAAAAAGCTTGTCCAATTAAATAAAATAAAAAAGCGTTAAATAGGTAAGGCGTAGAAAACTGTTAAGATATTCTACATTTGCTGTACAATTTTTAAAGATATTTAGCTCTTAGTCTATAATAATACCATTGTACAACCGTTTGATAACCCAAATAAATAAATAAATCCAAGAACGCGTGTTATTCGCATTACAAAATACGATCATTCCTTCAGCCTTAACAGGATTATCGGTTAACGCCAGTATCAGCAAGAAACAAGCTTCTTACACAAATAGAAGGGATTTTAATATCCTTAAGTAGTGATGATACTGCCCTCTTGGTATAAAAGACTTGCAAAGTAATCCAGAGAGCGCACAGATATCTTGCAAATCTGCTTGAGTCATCGCTACCTTTTCAAATAAATAGGGTCCGAGAGCGATCGAGAAAGCAATGCTCGTATTTTATTTTTATAAAACCGGGTAGAAATAAAAACATTGCCTTTGATTTTCAAAGCTGACTGAGTAACTATACCTTTCCTTCTTTTACGAGTACTAACTAAAAATTTAAAACCAGCCTTTGAATAAAAATAACGAAGCGAAACTTTTCATGAAGAAAGGCGGCTTTGAATTGTTGAAAAAACTTTCGGAAATGAAAATTTGAAAAGGAATCGTTTGGAAACTTGAAAGTTATTGAATTTACCTGCGAATGCGAGCGTATTACTTGCGAGTCAAATTACGAACCGGTTTAAAAGTTCCCGATGAAGTGAGTTCGGAAATGGCATTATAAATTCAAGAGTTTACAATCACAGCGCCACTTGCCGTCGGAAAAAACCCTTGGCGGGAAACTCGTTCTAACTTTTCCTATTTTTCTGCGTTAATTTCACCTGAACCCATTACACTTTGCAACAATTCTTAGTGCGAACGTTTCTATTAGGAGTCTTAAATGGCATTTTAAATGACTTTCTTGATACTTCGCTGAAGAAGAGCAACTTTGTCGCCTGTCGTTATTATTATTTCAAAGACTTAATATATTTCAAAATTATTATTTTATCTTATACTAACCTTCCGTTGAGATGTCGTTCCCGTGGGAATTCGGGAAAATTATCTAGCCTATGTCACTTGCTGATAAGAGAGCTTTTTATTGGTAAAAGAATTTTTAAAATCGGTTCAAGTTTAATAGTTCCAGAGGTTATTTCCTACAAACAAACTTACAAACTCTACCTCTTTATAATATTAGTATAGATTATGGTGATACTGAACTAATTAGTAACAAAATTATTGGAACTGACCATAAAAATAAATCCACTTTTAGATAAGGTCAATGGTATTGCGATAGTGTTAGCAATAGTTTTTCATTACCATTTCAATGTGATAAACTCTAAATTATGACTCTATTGCCGTGAAGGTTCGGATAGATATTACAAACTGCAACATTTTATGCCGTGTGGTTCTTCTTCTTCTTATCGTGTAGGTAAGTATAGTCAAGCATGTGGTGAACTCGGCTAACACTGGTGTCAGAGTTTTCAAACTCTGACTTGGTTTTAACGACTGTAGTCAATCGACAACAGCCAGGACTGACAGCTTAACGTGCCCTCCGAAGCACGGAAAAGCTCGTGATAAATTGCCACCTTGGTCACCCATCAGGTTCCCTGCCTCTGTGTACGATGCTTAACCTCACTGATCGGTTGAGATCCGTGGGTGTCGCAAGAGGCGACTAAGGAAACGCAAATAAGACCTGCCTCCTATTAATCCACCCCAGGCAACGACACCTCAATTTGTTCTGAATCTGAGGTGACGTCCTATGGTCTCATGCGGTGTGGTAGGCTCTGTGAAGGGCCGTCTGGTTCGCGACCGCACCCTCCTACCGAAGTCCGATGCCAACAGCTTTCTGGGTTAACTCGCTCCATCGTCGACCTCATCTATTACTTTGGTCAAGATTGAGGTTAAGTTAACCCATATGATCATAAACAATAATAAAAATTCTAATAACCATTCTCGAAAACGAATTTTCCTTGAATTTTTATGTTTTTTTATTGAAAACACTAAAAAAAGAGGTGGGCACTGGATACGATGCGTGGCGTGACTCGTATATAGGGTTAGCAAATACTTAAATGGTGGATTCTACCCATAACTATGATTGAGCTACAAGTCTTTATTTTTTCCCGGAAACATCGAGCTAAGGAGTTTTCGTTATTTACCTACTTTAGCGCTACGCAATGTATCACGAAACCGAGCCCCGCGCGCAAGTCACCACGCCGCGCCGCTATCATAATGGGATGTACAGGCCAGCGCATCAGGCTACTCAATTTTCGTTGCAAAACCAGTCCTATCGCAACAGCACAGAGTGCAAGCGTGTGATAAGCTGATGTGCAGCCCTCCGTACATCACTGGTTTTAAAGTTTTACACTGTTGTTTGTTGTTTGTTATTACAAAATGAAGTGGACTCGAATAAATAATATACTTAATTTTAAATATACACATCAACACGGTCTAGGGATATTGCACGATTTTTCATACAAAAGAGGCCTGTTTGAGAAGCAATAAAAGCATAGCTACTCAAACAGACCTCTTTTGTATGAAAAATCGTGCAATATTCATGACCGTGTTGATGTGTGTAATATAATAATTTATTGAAAAAACATTGAAAAACGTGAGACTTTTTATTACTAGAAAATAATTCAGAATATGGTCTGAGTGTTATTCTAAGCTGTCCCCCTTTACACCCTGTATAAGCCTATTCGACGATGCCGAGATTAAAAACCATGTAAAAGGTTCATTTCACAAAAGAAAGTCAGAAAGCAAGTAATAGTATCAAAGTTGAGCAATGAAATGTTAAGGATGAATAAGTTAATTGGTCCCGGGAGCGTATCGGGGCTCCTGTGGCACAGAGGAATGCATTTAAATTGGATTTTAAGAGTAGAAATCACCGGCGCTCCGCCGCCCAGCCTTGTTAGAGCCAATCTCAAAGTTTACGTAAACGAATAAACCTTTCCAACTGAAACTGAATTTATCGGCGCCCATTTGGGATCTACAAAAAACTATGCGGAATAAACTTTTTCGTTTTAATTACGCGTACCTCGAACTTGTATAAAACATTGCGTAAGTTTCTGCTGAAAATATTAAAATTGACAATTCGGCGTTATTAAACTAGGACGTTATTAAAATTATTATTTTTTCTAATTAACACTCAAATATGGCCTAAATCGCTTTTATTTAAAAAAATTGGCCCGTGACTTTTAGTTGGAAGTGAAAAAAAATTGGCCTATAACAAACAAAAATTAACACTGCGTTTGCTGTTGATCACACTCCTCAGGATTAGTTACGCTCAGAATTTATCTTTGATCTTTGGTAAAACCACATAAAAAATTCAAAATTCAATCACAATCTGTGTATTAATCTAAATAAAACCTCTCGCTCGATAAATTTCCAAAAGAAATTACTAAAACGTTCCAAACATTCTCATTATAATTATTTTCCTAAAAGAATTTTTATTCTAAAAATTGCATTGATTTTTAGAATAATATGATTTGCAATTATCGGTATTACTTACTTCCTTATCCTTATAGGCATGTTCAAGTATATGGCAAACATGACTAACCTTGTTAGACCTATAGAAAATTCGAAATAAGTTTAGTTGACCTAGACCTATAATCTAAGGAGTTGATCTAAATCTATAATGAATAAAATAGCTTAGTGAACAGCATATACAGTAATTAATTCAGCTGGGAACATACAAAAAGTACTATCATTAGCGCTTTGTGGGGTAATTTCTTTCGTCATTAGTCTCTTAATTATGGGTGGTGGCGTGGACATCCCTCAAGTCAGCGGCCACATTAAGGTAATGGCGGGAGTCAGGCCCGCGGAGCTACTAGCGATGGTGAAGCTGATGACTCCACGGTTGTGTTCCAAGGTTGTGAGCGTAGTCGTTTCGATGGTTTTCCTTCTTGCTAAAGTAAGAAAAAAATCAAAACGCTAAAATTCATGTAAAATCCATTTCTATAGTTATGGTTTTGTTGTTTTATTTCAGCATAACTTTCCACCCGCGACTTCGTTCGCGTATAGATCTATCTTACGTTACTCTCCAGCTTTCCTCTTATCGTTATGCAAGACGTTACGTCGATCCGTTTCGCCGTTACGACATGAAGTAAGGAAAAATAAAGAAATACATTCTCACGTTTATAATATTAGTAAGATAGTAAGTTATAATATTAGTAAGATGTAATAGTAATCAAACTCTAAAATTTATTTCACCTTTTAAGCCATCTGGAACTCCAACTACATGCACACTTAATTGCACAGTAAGGGATTATAATAAAAAATTAAAAGTAAAAACCTTTCTTAAAAACTTATTGAAATGCGCTAAAAAGAATTTTAAAAAAACTTTTCCTTTTACTGGACAGGTTTCTCAGTCTGTTCATCTCATTTAACGCATCAAGAAAAGCAAGTTCTTCAATTTGATACCCATATTGTAGGTGAGGTGTGTATTAAAAATTATTAGTCCGCCATCTTGGGTGTTCCGCCATGATGGATTTAGAATGACGTCACTTAACATAGCATGCATTGTCATCCAAACTAAACGTGTATACAAAATTTCAGCTCAATCGGTTGAAGACATCTGCTTCAAAACTGAGTTTCAAGATGCCACTCGAACAAATATAGCAAGCTTGTAAAAAATTGCAATCATCGGAGGTTATGAATGGTTCGGTTGCCGAAAACCGAGCATAACAGTCCGAGGTCACCCGAGGTCGTGAACGACTCAGTTGCACTCTGAACGCGTTCTTGTGTAGTTTCGGAACGCAACCCAACGTTCCCTTTACTTAACAATGAGAACGCTCCATCGCAATTTGTTATCACTCCCGGTGCTTCCTTGTAATGAGCTAGTTTTTCCTCTGCCCCTTATTACCTACACGTTACCTACACGTGTGCCAACCTATTCAGTTAAACAAGGTAACACAAATGTTACATTATTTTCTTTTTTTCTAGTTATAGACGAGGATGAGCGAAAAAAAAGAAAATGTTTATAAAAACAAAAGCTTAAACAAAACCGATTTAGGGGTCATTTCGTCTTAGTCCGAGACTTAGTTGGGTCCAGCTCAGGGACCAGTTCCACCCATTTTAATTGTTAATGGTCAACCGGGGCCACCGCAGTTTATTTATAAGGACGACTGAACTACTTCATATTTTCTAGATTTATTGATCTCAAAGTGACTTCAGCAGCTCGAGCATGATGCGCGACAAACTCGCACGGCACGCCACTCGGCTTGCTCACCCTCTGGTTTTGTCAATGTCGACATTTTGACATAGTACTGCGGCGAAATAGTAAAAAATGTTCTGACTTTTGACTTTTTTCAAAAAGGCAGACCCTTAACCCGATCGTCTTTTTTTTAGGCTTAAATTGTAGCTGACTAAATTTTCCAGAAGAGTTTTCCTCAAATTTTTGATATCATTCTTCCTTTCCAAAATATCGAGCGCCAAAATCAAAAATTCGGAAAAAACATTTTTTTTTACTATTTCGGCCATAACTTTTTTTGTTTTTGACTTTCTCGAATTATTATTTTTTTTATTGTGAGATGGACTAACTCTTGACCCCAATCTTGACCAAGGTCATAGATGAGGTCGACGATGGAGTGAGTTAACCCAGAAAATGCCAATTAAGGCACTTGTACTCCCACACACCGACGGAACGGTAGGAAGGTGGTCACGAACCAGACGGCCCTTTACAGAGCCTACCACACCGCATGAGACCATAGGACGACACCTCAGATTGAAAACAAACTGAGGTGTCGTTGCCTAAGATGGATTAACTAGGAGGCAAGTCTCATTTTTGTTTCCTTGGTCGCCTCTTACGACACCTACGGAAAGAGATAGGGTGGTGTTATTCTCAACCGATCACCACACGGCGGATAATTCTTTTTGCACCTTACAGCTCTCGTAAATACGCGACTTTTAAGCTTTTTTGAATATCATATCTTCACAATTCTCTGAGATATAAGGGGATCGCACTTTTTCGTGAAATCAGGGCCTATACGGAGCGATCGAAAAGACATTTCCAACGTCAAAACAAGTGAAGGTCGGTTGAAAAAATTTAAATTATTCATTTAGTTTTATAATTCCAATTTCTACATAACACGACGAAATGTACTAAACATCAGG
Source organism: Aproaerema taeniolella (assembly GCA_949987775.1). Lineage (NCBI taxonomy): Eukaryota > Metazoa > Arthropoda > Insecta > Lepidoptera > Gelechiidae > Aproaerema > Aproaerema taeniolella. Next base: position 7,740,194 of record OX465243.1, on the reverse strand, counting down.
CCGAGTACAATAGTGACAGCGCCGCGACTCTGTCAACATTGACAACGCCATAGGGCGGAGCAAGCCTTTGCGCGGGACCCTCGCGCAATCAAAGTGAAGTTTCAGCGTGAGCCGAGTGCGAGTTTGTCGTTATCGTGCTAGAGCTGCATGTTTATTTTTCAATCTGTGGTTCTAGAACTGATGCTCTGCCTACCCCGTTAGGGATTATAGGCTAACGGGTATGTATGTATGTAAAAAAAACTAAAACTTACATTGCTCTTCGTTTTACATTATAATTATATTGATATAAGATTGATATCAAGATCATGCAAAGCAATCCATCATTTGGATCTCATACGAGAGCTCCATCAATCAGATTTGCGTCAGTACGAATATCAAAGGGCACGAGCTCTCTCTTGAGAATTGGATGCGATTCAGAATACTTAATGAATATTACTTCTGCAATTTCATACGTAGGCAGAGCGTTGGGCATTGAAACTAGATCTTAATATTTGGTTAAAAAAGGAATTCCGTCAAAAACCATTACACAATCCATATCTCTCCTCATATCCCCTAAATTTTTGTTACTCATCTGCTAACTGACCGGGCCCGGAGCTGTCCACTTAACGTGAATAATGATGTGTGAGCCGACCCAAGCGGTAGGTGAACCGGGAAATGCCTAGATCCGGTGTACAGTGCATATTGAATAGGGTATAAGTTAAAAGGTTAGCATAGTATTGGTTTGGTCAGAAGAAAAGTCATGTGGCCAGCAGTGTAACGAAGCTAAGCTCTGCTGCTAAGTTAACCATCTGACTTTTATGGTCCGCAGCAACAGATTTTCTCTCATGCGATAACTTGCAAAATGCTTCACAAAGTTGTATCATAACGCCTAAAATAAATAAATTTTATATGCTTTGCACTCCTAAATTGTTATCTCAGCAGAAATAATAATCACTTTAAAAAATATCTACGAGAACAACTTGCATTGTTATTGTTAAATATCAAAAAAAAAATGTCTTTTTATCATGAAGCTTCGTAAACGTCAGCTGTATTTAGGCGGGTGAGTTTAGCAGCGGTAGCCTCTCATGCACGTTGAAAAAATAATTAATTCTAGTCATTTCTTCCCGATTGAAAATTCATCAAATTATAGCTAATCCAATACCTTAGAAAAAAAGTCAGCTGACTATAAAGTGGTGGATAAACCATCAGCCCGTCACACGTACATGAATTTCTTTCTATATTTTCAGTTAAGTCCTCTGAATTGGAAATTTATCAGCAGTTTTATGATATTGTGAGTTAATAAACATGTCAGCTGGGTATATCTCGCTGGGATGACAGACAGCCAGACAGGAGCATCTATCCCCTATTTAAATGCACTAGCTGACGATTTTCGCCTGGCAATATGCTAGCTGATTTTTTTTATTACTAAGATCATACTTACTATCAGCTTACACATTTTTATCCGGGAGGAAATGACGTATCTAATAACTGAAAGATATAACTACGTTTTTATTGTAAATTTTGTGTACTGGTGTGATATCTATTACTATCTTCCATAAAAATTGTTTGATTTTTTAAATATTCCCACGAAAGAAAAGTATCGGGTGTCCTTTAATATTTCATAAAACTCTAATTATAAAAGCGATAACGTAAAGAGCAGGCTATAACAATTGCTATTTCTAGACGACGACGTCTCTCGTCGACGATGTAGTTGCGGTGCGTAACCAGCGAAGAAAACGGCTTTCTTTACGAGCTATTCCGCTGAGCCAATATTTCTGCGCGACAGTGCGCGCCATCATAAAATAAGAGGAAAAATTCCAAGTGCCCCCGGCTATAGCCATGAAATCATAAGGGCGAGATTTTACGGCCCATCGCGGCCGCGCCCGTCCCGACAGGTGATTAATAATATAAAACAATACACCCTGTATAGCTACTACCACGCTGGACTAGGTAACTGAGAGTGAAACAAAAACTTAGAATGTGTCAGCCGCTAACTCTACCTGGGCATACCTATTACAGAAGCCAGTGAGTGAGAAGCGAAGGTTTTCCCGTAGATTGCCAACCTACCACCACGCTTTACTCACGTTCCATCAAATTACCCTCACAATGAATGTCAGAAGTAGCGTCAAGTGGTTCTAGAACTACATGACATTCTGCCTAGTCCGAAATGGATTATAGGTGTATATATTGTATGGATGATTTTTTTGAGGGTTTTTGTAAACATTTTCTTGCTTTTTGCTCATCCTTATGCGCAACTAAGTCACCAATTCACCTCTCACTACTCTTACTTGTTATCCATCTAATAACCCTCAAAATGAACATCAAATAAAAGTCTGCCTACCCCGACAAGGAACAAGGATGGTGTGAGTGTATACAGGGTGTAAAAGACAGCCTAGCAAATACTTCAATGGTGGAATCTACCCATAACTATCATCAGCTACAAGTAATTTATCTACTTTGGCGCTACGCAACGTATCACGAAACCGCGCCCCGCGCGCTGCTATCGGAGTGCGATGTACATTGCTGGTTTTCGTGTTTTACGTTGTTATGATTGTTTTTTATTGTAAAACGGAGTGTATTCGATTAAATAATAAAACACGTAAGCAGAAAATATGAAAAAACATGATTTTCCGGAGAAAAATCCACTGGAAAATTATTCAGAATTATTGTCTGAGTCCAGGGTTTCAGTTTTTGCTAAGCTGTCTTTTACACCCTGTATAGACAGCTGCCCTTTTGATATTTGTATTCTACGTTGCCAAACATCTATTTTCATAACATGTCTAATTTACTTCTCCGATTTTTATAATATTTCCGAATTTGAGTTTGCAGTTTCGATAAATCGAGTATGAAGTCATGTTTAAATTAACAAAATACGATAAGCAATGAAAACTTTTCCTGTTTGAATCAGCACATAACTTACCTAAGTACTAATATTGTAAACATTTCCTCAAATGCCCAAGTATTAGTATAGTAAATACAATAAAAAGTTTTACAAGTTTAGATTCTTGCACGCATAATTCATTTAATCCTTCACATCCTTCAGTTAAACAGCATTCAATTTTAGTAAAAATATAAAAAAATAACTATTAAGCTACATATACATACATATGGGGAGACTTCATATTAGCGAAACTTTAGAGGGGGTTAAACTCCCCATGAAACTGGCAACTTTCCGCAAGGAGCCTATGTACGAAATTCTCAAAAAAAGGATTTCACCTACCATTTAACTAATCTCACAAGTTGTTGGCGAATTTTTTTTTTCATATTTCGACCTATGTTCCCAGTGGAAAGTTGTTCAGATTTGTGGGCTGATTAACATACTTTTTGCTAACTAATTTAAAGTAGCCCAATAAACAGGGCTTTAGGTATCTCTCTTTCAACCTCTCGGGTGGTAAATCAGTCCATGAAACTGACCAGCTTTCCCAAGAAACAAAGTTCGGAATACGAAAACTTTTTTTAGTTCCCATACAAGCTGCGTCAGCTGACAGCGCATTTTGTATGGGAATTCAATTTTTTTTTCATACTTCGACCTTTGTTCCTTGGGAAAGTTGTTCAGTTTCATGGACTGATTTACCACCCGAGAGGTTGAAAGTGATTTACCTAAAGCCCTGTATAGTACTACTCTAACACAGGGCCCACGTCATAATAGCAATAAATAGTATTGTCAGCATGATAAGGATGATAATGAGCTTAATGTTCTCCTTCCAGAACTTCTTCTTGAGCTGTCCACTGTGTTGCTGGAACTCAGCGGCTCCATGCTGCAAGGTGTCTGCTCGCTTATTGAGCTCATTAAGCTTCACTTCCCTCTCCCACAAAACCCTCATATTGTTATTCATTATGACAACTGCTTCATCAACCAACTCCTTCGCTTCCTCTATCCGTGCATCCTTCTTAGTTTTCTCTTCCATTGTGTTCTTAAAAATAATAATAAAAAAATTTATTAATTTTAGCTGTCGCACAACTATTTTGCTTAATAATAAACTGTTCAAAACAAGTGTGGGTTTTCTTGCAATTACTTGTTACTCGATTTTTATTGATTATTTTTATAGACATTGTATTTGTTGTTCTTATTTTTTATACTTACGTAGTATTGAATTAACAGATGATGTATTATTTTTCACTATACTCGTTAGTAGTATTGACTTTAACGCACTCCACTCACTATTGCATTGGTAGTTGTGTTTGCTAGGATCCAATTAGTGGTACATTACCTAAAATAAAACAACAAAATTAATTAATGAAAATACAGCGCAGTCGGCTGCTTGATATCAAGTCAACTAATGAAACCATAATGTTTTACATCGTGGCTACAAATGACTCATTTGTAATAAGCATATGTAAGTCATAACAGTATTGTTTAGCTTTTTACTTCGGAATACGGCATTGTTTTACTTTCATTCCACTAAGATCTATTGCAGAAACCTTTAAGAGAAATTTCCATAAATATATTGTAAATCATTTCCTTTTAAGTAATAATCAAAGCTTTACAATGGATGTGCTTACCGTGCACACAAAAACATACTCGTACGGTTGTTTGCAAAAGCAAAGAGGCTTCAAACTAGGAGAATGGGCGTATGGAGTGCACTTATTATGTTGTGCTCCCGGGGCCCGTATGAACGACAAATGCTTGACAAAATACTCTGCCAATTGTGTCGGAGTACCGCCCTCAATTGTTCCACATGAAAAATGGCCTATTCGGATTGTTCACGAACAAATGCGTACCGTGCGGGTCATTACGCTTTGTTTTAAAAGAAAGTATGACAAAAAAATTCTCGGTAAAAAGCTGAATTTTTGCTTCCGCCCTCTTGAGTAAGCAGCGCTTGAAACAGCCAATTTTCTCGCTGCGGAAATTCACAAAACTCATTTTGTTTTCATCGTAGTATAAACTTTTTATTTTGTTTGTGTGCAGGTAGTCAATTTCAATACTTAATACAAAAACTACTTAGGGCCATTTCACAAGTAAAACTCTCAAAGAGGAGGCCTGTGAAATTGGATGGATATTGTAGAAAGATTTTCATCGTCGATGGAAATAATAACAGTCGGATTTTACTGTCGATGTCAGATTGGATACCGACGGCAAAGATTGTTTCAGTGCTCGTAGGATCGGGGCGATAATAACAATGTCGTCACTTCCTCAATCTAACTTCGCCAATATTTACTGCCAGTCTGAATCGTAGTGAAACATTTTTTTACGTTCTGTGATTTTTACGTGTGAATGGTAAAGCTCAGAACAAAGCTATTTGCTAAAGGCGTGTTCCAAAAACTCTGTTTACCGACCGAGACTCTTTACCAAGTTTGTAGCATTTGTAGTTCCACGTCGTACACGTTGTATTCAGAAGCATATTTATGTATTATAATATTAGGTATTTATTATAAATAATTATTTTTATTTTATGAACCCCGCTCGACATTTTGATCTGTTTCCTGTACCCTAAGGTTGCCTGGAAGAGATTGCTGCCTAGCAATAAGGCGGTCTTTTTGTATCACGTTGATTATATGTTTGTGTTTCCTGGACTTGTATTTTTTGTGTGCAAATAAAGAGTTATGTATTGCATTGTATTGTAAGCAATCTCTGTGCGAAGTGTATACATATACTCAACACTATAACGCTGAATCGGTCAGAAAGTCATGTTAGGGGTTAATCATTAGTACCGTCTCGCTGGCAGACACAGAATCCTAAAATAATTTTGCCAAAACTGTGCAATACTATATACTTTATTTACACACAAGGATACACAACATATGTTATCAGTATTACCTATAATGTAATGCAATGTGCATTGCCTTTCAAGAAATTGTGGTAGGATAAGATAGGATAATGAGGTTGCGACTATGATATGTTTCATGTAAGGCTATTATACCACCAGACTAAAATGTACTTACAAGCTAATTATGTACGAGACTCTTCAACGACTTTGGTTTTTTTTGCCAAAAGGCTTCACAGTTCACATATAACCAGATAGGGGTCCTTAATGACCTTGTAATAGCATGGAAACCAAGACGCGCCGTTTGATGTTTTCTTGAATTATTTAATCACAACATCTTATGTAACTTTTTATTTTTACTGCGAAAATCTGAAAATAATATTGCTCTAATTGTTTATAGTTATATTTTCTATCACAGATAACTTTTTTGGATTCTATGGTTTGTATGTCAATGCCTTTTGACAGTGATTTAACAACTTCTGTCACAAATTAAAATAGTTTTTATATTACAACTTTAACCTTCTTGGTGATAGAACCTTTGGACACAGGAATTTTGCATTTTTATCATAGACAAAAAAAAATCATCTTTTAAGTACAGTTAACATCAAAAATGAAATATTTTTTCAGATATTATTATATCACTCGATATTTTTGTTGGTGCCTGTACAATAATACTCCTACAATACAAACCGTTTACCTAATTACGGTTTACGGTAATTATACTGAAACCAAAATCTACCCTCAACTGATAAGTTCTACTCAGATTCATATCTCGGACAGGTAGAGTAAAATTCGCAACTTCAAATTGAGAATCTAAGCCATCAAATTAAAGTTATCGGAGGGCTGGTGGTCATTAATTAATTACGCGGCCCTTGGGTCTGTCCCAGCAGAGCCATTACTTAATTATAATAAACATGCGCTGATTTTCGAGTGCGTTTCGCAAGTAATCCAAAATAAACTCGTAAAATATTAATGCTCTTGAAGGTAAATTTTTCCGAAACTTCCGTATACTTGGGAAAATTGGACCGCTAACGCTGCCGCTAGTAATCTTGTGTCGTCTGTAATTTTTGACCTTTCTTACAATGTTTTTTTTCTCAGCCAAAGAGCGAAGGCATTATTCAAGGTAGACTTTACTAATGCATTTTATGGAGGCGGCGTAATATTTACGAGGCCCAGGTGAACGTGAAAACGAAGGTAAGCACCTCATCGGGCCTATTTTAATATTAGTTTCAACACCAGAAAATATTGCCTGAAAATTTTTGCGCAGGAACGCTTAGGGTCGCTTAATTTTCCTCCCAAAAAAGGTAGAAGATAAGTGTCGTTTAGTCTAATATTTTGTGTGACTTTAAATAAGCTATCGAAACTTTAGGGGGTAACTCTCCTCATAAAACTGAACAACTTTCCCTAAGGAACCTATATAAAGTTCTCGAAAAAAAATTATTGCCTCTTTATACAATTCCTGAGATCAGCTGATTTTCCCAATGGATTTTTTTTTAAAGTGGAAAAGATGTTCAGTTTAATGAGGAGAATCACCTCCTTATGATTCGCCAACTAATTCAAAGTAGCCCTATACAGGGTGTAAAAGACAGCTTAGCAAAAACTGAAACCCTGGACTCAGACAAACATTCTGAATGATTTTCCAGTGGAATTTTTCTCCGGGAAATTTTAATTTTTTTCATGTTTTTTAGCATTTTCTGCCACCATTTTTTAATATTTAATCAAATACACTCTATTTTGCAATAAAAAAAAACAATCATAACAACGTAAAACACGAAAACCAGCAATTTACATCGCACTGCGACAGCAGCGCGGCACGGGGGGGTCGCGCGCTGGGCGCGGTTTCGCGGTATGTTGCGTAGCGTCGAAGTAGGTAAATAATGAAAACTCCTTAACGTAACGTTTCCAAGAAAAATAATTACTTATAGCTGATGATAGTTATAGGTAGATTCCACCATTTAAGTATTTGCTAAGCTCTCCTTTACACCCTGTATACATATTTGTGTGGCTTTTTATTTCAGTTAGATTTATAAATTGAAATTCACTGGCGTTGTTTATTGGTCTTTCGTTTTCTATTCAACTATTTTGTGTTCAAAATCAAATAAATGTAGAGTCACTGAATTTGAGCCCGTTTCAGTTGGCAATCATTCATTCACTTGATTAATAAAATAATTAGGTTTTTAAAATAGACGTCCACGAAAACAAAGTGCCGATGTGAAGCCATAATATCGTAACAATGGATACTCTGGCTGGCGTAACATGGCAAATCAACGTATCGTCTAGTCAATACTTCTTATTGCCTAAAAATAATTGAGGTTTACATACCATATCGGTAACAAAAAAAACTTTGAACCTGATTCAGATTTGCTTTCAGATTGGATTTACAGACATATTCTTCATTTTATAAAGCAAAGTTTTGGGGTATTTATTAAAATTAAGAAATATTTTTTAATAAGTTGGAGTACATTTGGTCCCAAAATTGATCTATATGTATTTTATATTACACCCTGTAACATCACAACTTAATAAAATCCCTACAATAATATTATAAATGCGAAAGTCTGTCTGTCTGTCTGTTACGCTTTCACGCCTAAACTACTGAACCGATTTTGATGAAATTTGGTACAGAGATAGATTAGACCTTGGGAAAGGACATAGACTAAATTTTGTCCCACAGGTGAGCACGATATAACCTGTCCACACGGGCGGAGCCGCGAGTGGAAAGCTGGTATCCTCAAAAGCTCCAACTCCACCGCAATCTTATTTTGTTTACAGCAAACGAGTGTTTTTATGCGTCCTAATTGCTTGTTATCTTTCTTTTGGCACCCAAGACTTAAGAAGCCATTCTATAATCCCAGAGTATTAAGAGTTATGCGTGGCTTGGGATTCGAGTCTTGTTTTCCCTATTTTCTGGGGCCAAGACCTCGCCCGTCCTCGGGGATACGCTCTGAAAAACCTCCATAAATATTTCTTACAGTATTTGTATCTTCCTTGGAGTATCGTTAGCACAGTGTTTTCCTTTTTGTTAGAAATCCGTTGAACAGATGCTCTCCCCTCAACTATAGATAAGCTGACACCTATTTGAATGGATTTCATGCTTTCCACGCCGAATCGTCTTACCGTATACCTACAAGTTAAACTAAACAAGATATTTAAAGATTTTAAATACATACATACATAAGATAGGATAAAAAATCATTGCCATATGCCTTGTAAGCCTTTGTTAGACTATTCAAGCAATCATTTGGAGTTTAGAGACGATACAATTAAACTTTTATTTAGTTAAAAATTAAACGTCTCAAATATTGATACAGCTTTTATTTTCAGCTGGGGCCTTTAAATCTAAACCGTTAGACCATTGATTCCCAAAGTGCGGGGTCCACGAAAATTTATCTTGTTTCGATAGTGAAGCATTAAAATTATTTATCTCTAAATAAAATAAGTGAGAATTGATTGGTTCCTTGTGCTCTGAGAAGATGTCAAATGAGTAAAGTTCGATGGAATTACTTCTTTGATCGGCCAACATCCACTCACAGAACAATAAATTAACCAATCAGTTCTCACTTTTTTTTTCGAAAACTGTTAATTTGTTGTTGGAACTCAGCCGCAACGCAAGTAGTTAGGTCTAAATCTTCACATATTTTGTCGAGTTTTGGGAATATGGTAGAAATGTAGCTGCAGGGGGTCCACCGGAAGCAGTAAAATTTTGAAAGTGGTCTATGAGAAAAAAAGTTTGGGAACCTCTGCGTTAGACAAATGTCACATATTCTAAGATTATGATTTGGATATGTAAATTTAGATACTCTGTGGTTCAGCAGCTCAAGCACAACGTGCTCGCAGTGAAATGTGCCACGGTTAAACGTACAAATAGTGTCGAAATGACAACGCCAGAGGGCGAGCAAGCTTTCTCGCGGAGCCCCCTCGCAATCAAAGTGAAATTTCACTTTCAACTGAGTGACATGACGTGCGAGTTTGTCGCGGGCCGTGCTAACTATGCTGTCTTACATTGTGTAGTTTCAAAGTTGTTATTATAATGTTTTGACTTGATTTTAAGGTTTTTTGTGTAGCCTATCTGGCAAATTATTAAAATAATCCCACAAGAAAAATCCTTGGGTTAGCAGACTTACTAGAGGTAATTATCATGTAGTAATGGATACAATATTCAAAGAGACGTCATTCATATTTTGGTATAGAATTCCTTAAACAAGTGACTCCCAAAGTAAGACGCACGGCGAGGCTTTTATAGTAACTATTTACAACTTAATAAATGTCTGACATTTGGGGTGCTGTGACCTAGGGTAGTTCATCGTTTTATATCAATTAGCGTTGGAGTAATGAGAAGTAACTGCAGTCATTTGTTTTCATTTTCAGAAACACCAAGAGCAGCATTATTTTTCGGGCTGACATGCAACATAGGCCTCTACAGATAATTTTCAAAATATCTTTACAAATAATTCACTTACTTTTAAGTACACAATTCCTTTATAATTACTTTAACATACAGTCAATTGTAGAGCCAAAAAAGGAAATTATTAAAATTTTGTTGTCTTTATTGGCTTTAGTGCAGAATCTCCGACTATTAGAATACCTAAAATTAAGACAAAAAATAATACTATACTCGATATCTCAACCATTTAATCCTAAACATTTTCCTTTTTGCAATCACATCTGATATATTTTTCACAACATGATTTAGGACATCAAATAGTTTGTGGGTACAACACAGACAGACTAAAGCACTTCAATATATTATTTGCTCGCTCACCGTCATTACAGTTTATCGCTACTTTAGCGAGGTCTCAAATAAATAGCTGCTATCAAACAGCGATTACACAAACTGTTCACAAGCTCATAAAATGTCAAACATTGCGGAATCTCTGGTGTCAAAGGAAAATAAATCGCAAATAAAATTTAATAGCTTCAGCCATCGCTTCCACGACAATAATGGCAAAATTGGTTTTAACAAATGTTGTTCAGTAAATTACCTATACGAACGTGTCAAAATAAACCAAAAATTGTACCTATAGTAAAGTATCTATAATATAGGAGGTAATGAAGTCATAATCATAAGATTAATGGGTGACTTTAAATTAATAAGCGAAATCTAAGGATGTGAATCTGCCAACGAAGCTAAGTAATTTTCCACAAGCAACATACTTATCAACAATCAGCTGATTTGCATTTGTATAGGTACAGGATGAAAAAATACCCCTAGCTATATTCAAAATCCTGAACCATTATCACTCAAAGAACATATTAATGAATAAAAAAAATTTTTTCAATTGGAATAGTTCATTTTTTGTCTAAACGTAGACATTACTCCTACACCAGGCATGCGAGGGGTGCGGGTAGCGCTCAGGGGGTGCGCCCAAGTGGTATCTATGTTTAGGAAAAAAAAAATCCCCCGGCCCCAAAAAATAAAAATAAAATAAATAAAAAAAGTAAGTGATACTGGTTCAGGATTTTCAATAAAACTAGGAGGTTCTTTTTCAACCTGTATCGGATGTTGACTTTTGTTTTTCAGTCATTCAGTTTAATGTATGAAAAATCACCCCCTTCAGTTTTACTAACTAATTAAAAGTCACCCCGTAGATCTTTGATAGATAGATAGATAGATAGATATAACCTTTATTTAACTGACACATTACACACAATTACAAAATAAACCAAAGCATTAAAGTAACTTAAATTCCTAATAATGTGATCGATATCTAATTGTGATCAGCACCTGGCACGAGTAAGTACCCCCAGGGCGGCCTTCTCATAGCCTTTGAATAAACCTGGTTCCCGATACAGTTGCCCATAAATTTTACAGCACATATTTCGAAGGTATCGAAATTCGAGCTTAATTGTCAATTTACGCCGTTCACGTTTATGTGCTCTGAAAACATCTGGCCCTTGATTGCTCACGTTTTTATGTGCACTTACAAACTCCGGCGCCGCTCAGCGAAAGGTAGCTAAATAATGCAATCACAATGTGGAGCCTTTATTACCCTTATAATTTATATTTTAAGCCAGGCTGTAAACAATAAAAATTGCAATGTAGGAGTAATACATTTTCGTTATCTTGGAAAACTACCTAAGTCCTAAAATTGTATCTGTTTTGCAATCGTTGGTCGCAAAACAATAACGTACAATATTCCTTCCCTAATTCTTTTCCATGTAGGCATAATCAAGTACGTAGTGAACTTTACTAACCCAAATAATAATTATCTTTCACCGTACCTGAAAAAATATATTTTGATATCAAGATCGGGTGTGTGTGTGGGGTGAACTTCAAATAGAATCTTAATTTGCGTTCTGAGGAGCTCCCTCGGGTTGGCTTCCATTTGAATCGCTAAAGTAATCAACATCTGCGCTACAGGCTCCTGAATCGCGGACCGGGTGTGCCCAGATTGTTATCTTCATACACGTAATGGCACCTTAGCTGACTCCATTAGCTGATTAGCTTTCTTTCTGAACGCATTTCTGATCAAATCGCTCCAGGCAAAGGTTGAAATAATTGCAGCGTGTATGTATAGAGTTCCTTCTAACATTTCAATCTGCTTTCAATTCTGAAAAGACTGCTTTTACTTAAGCTGATTCACATTGGCTTTTTGTATTGGTGCTCAGTTTTAGTGAGTTTTTAAAACCACATTCTCGGAGTATTAGTTCGCATAAAAGCCCGATGCGACGCTCGAATAATGTCCTAGTGAAAGCGAAACCATGTCACCGGCCCTACTGGGACTTTAAGCAACCGCGGCCTAAGGGTCATCTGAAGGGTTTGACCATACAACAAGCTTTTCGAATTTAAAGCTGTCTGCGTCCAAAACAAACGACCTTTGCAGATCAGACAGTTGCTATACGTTCTATGTTGAGATACGCTCCTTTATTTACGAACTTTTGCATTACCACTCCTGAAAGTTTTAATAAAATTGTGGGCTTTCTGTATTAAATTAATTTGAATCTAAATATACTCGTATAAAAGGAGAAACTGACTGACTGACATATCAACGCACAGCCTAAACGGCTAAACGTAGGCACTTGAAAGGAAGGGACGTAGCTTAGGTACCGTAGAGGTACACTAAGAAAGGAATTCCCACGGGAACGGGATTAGCGGGAAAATCCTTTTGTACGAAAAATCTAAACCGCTTAAGTTAGACGCTTGAAATTTGGCATGCAGGTACCTTAGTAAACTTAAAGCTTAGTTGCAACAGGATATTGCAAAATTCCTACGGGAACGGGAGTTAGCGGGAAAAAATCTAAATCACGTAAGATAGATGTTTTCAATCTGTGTACTCTGTACAAAAAAAAATTAACACGCAAACGAAGTTTCGGGCATCAGCTAGTTAAATCTAAAGAGCAACAGTTTTTGTTTTAATAAAGTCTAAATAAGTCACAAGACTTATCCTGGTATACTGGTGGCGGGCTTGTACTACTAAATTCGTCTTTTCGGATTTATGTAAGTACGGATTTCTAATTATCACTTGCTCAACGGTGAAGGAAAACATCGTGATGAAGTCCAAGAAAAATTCATTTTCGAAAGACGAGCCGCATTGGGCCAGCGTGGTGGACTATGGCCTAAATCCCCTTGGTGTTTCGGGGAGGCCCGTGCCCCTCGATGGGGACGTATATGGGCTGGTAAAAAAATAAGTCACAAGAAATCACTAGCTTAACATACAAAAATGCCCAAACCCAAGAACCTACAAAGCTTAACTGTTGAACAAAGGTGTAGATAAGGAATAAGGAAGGATTTTACAAAATTCACATGGTCACGAAATCCTGAGCATCCTCTAGTCTACCAATAAAAATTACCTATCTATTTAATGAATATTCTTTCTATTTTTGTATGTACACATACATTCGCTCATATTCCCAAACAAGGTAGGCAGAGTAGCATCATTTTTGTATGTGTTAGTGTGAAATAAAATAATTTCAAACTCTACAACATATTCCGAGATGTTTGACTCTAAAACATTAGCAAGAGTTGCTGGCCAGTTTTATCGAGTGGTTATGGCGCTGCTTCTTGATCGACAGGTCTTGGGTTCGATCCGCAGTCTGGGCAAATATTTGTGTAAAAGCAGATGTTTGTTTACGGGACATAGATCTATTGGATGTTCGTGTCTGTCTTTGTGTATGTTCTTAAGGACCCATGACACAAGGGAAAACCTTTTAGGAGTCACTTAATCTTTCTTTTTAGGAACTTATCTTTTGTGATATCTTGTCAGTCACAAGACGGACATCTCTGAAACATACGAGTAAGAATCTGCAGACACAAATAAACTGTTAAAGTTTTCCCGGGTGGAGAGCATCTGAATAGCCCTGCGTTGTTATTCACCGCGTGACCCGCCCGCCGCGGCCGCGCTCCCTCGTAAATCAAACTCGCCATTCGCTTATGCATTATACAATTTTATTTGTGCGAGCCTGCTGAATAGGTAATAAACTATGGCAGGTGAAACAGGTCCAAAACATCTCGTATCCAGCAAATACTTTGAATTCTGCTTCGTGATTATGATGAGCGCTGCCGGGCGTGCTTTTGATCACGCATAATGAACTTCCCTAAGCATAGTGCACTTTGAGTTTGATGTGCATGACACATTTCGATTAACGCTCTTATATTCATCGTGATAGAAGCTAAACTTGTGTCAAGCTGGCGTACCTGAAACTTACTTTATATCCTAAGTTTCCAACAGTTTTCTGATTAAAAATGTAGTACCCTAAAACGTGGTAGAGTAGGGTAGTTCTCCGTGGTGTCTTCATCTCGCAGCGCGACAGAGCAGAAAATTCACTGCTACCCTCGTTCCACACGTGGCTACCCCGGACTCGGCTGCCAAGGTCTAATCCCTTCGGCGCTTATTTCATTAATGTACTAAGTAATTTAGTCTTTAAAATTAAAAACCAAATAAGAAGTGAGAATTTTGGAATTAATCTATTTTTATAATTAATTAAGAAACAAATGGTTGTATTTTATCTTGATACCAAATAAGCCCGAGGATTTGATTAAAAATGTATAAAATAAGTTTATTGTCCGTCCACCTTAAAAACGTTAAAATCAACCGACCTCAATCCCAACGCAACGATGCCTATCTTTCAAACCAAAAAACTTTACATGGGACCACCTCTGAAATAGTAGGTAGTTAGAGACATGGTCCCATGTAAGGTTTTTTTTAAAGAATCAATGTTTTTCTCTTTTCTATGAATCATCAAAATCAATTCATATTTGACGGAACGCGTAATAAACATAAAAAGCAGTCGAACTGAGAAACTGATTCCTTTTTTTGAAGTTGGTTGAAACAATAAAAATTTAAAAACATACTGTGTTATTTAAAGAAGCTAAATACATCAATAGCCGCGATGAAAGTGACTTTAGAGAAGGCTACGTTTGTAATTCGAAACAACTCAATCAAAGTTGTTATTGATTGCACACAAAGCGGTGCCAGATCAGCAGCTATGTTAATGAAATGGGAGGTGAAATGATCGCAATTACGCCAGCCCCGACCGCATTGTAGGCCTCTGCCCCCGCCACCCCCCCCGCCACCCTGAAACACCTGGTATTACCCCCAACAAAAATATTTCCAACGAATAGCTCAATTTATCCAAGTACCGAGGATAATAAGTGTCGTAATTACGATCACTGAAATTTCACACAATATAATAATTTCCTCCGCTTACAAAAGCCTATTTTGTTTTCATAAAAGTTAAATGCCGGCTCCAATGTTACAAAGGAAGGATTATTTAATACTAGCTTTCCGCCAACGTCTTCGTTCGCGTGGAAAATTACATTATGTAGCTCTCGGGCCCCCTAACTATTTGCTACGACGTGAAGGACGGACAAACACTCTAAAAATGGAACAAAAAATACTTACTATTTACTTTTAAAAAATAAACGAATCATTTATGTGCACAAACTCACAAATCTGCACTAATCAGGGAGAAAGGAAAATTGGGCTAAGCATAGTCGTATTTCAGGAAAGAAAAATAAAAATAAATTATTAGCACGAAGACAAGTTTGCGGTCGCACAAGGCTTAAGCTGGCTTTACACTGTCGCCCTTCTTGAGAAACTGCCGCGAGAGTTTAAAAAATAAATCAAGATCCCTACCATTAGAATGTTCATTTCTTACAAGAGATTTAAGACATGTTAGTGGATCGGCATTCGTATTCAGTTTGATCTCTGGTATATGTAAAATGGGTAAAAATAACTTTTTCTGAGTTAATCAAACCGAAAAGTGAGAAGAGTTGAATTCAAGAAGAGTTGTGAGGAACACAACACAAAGAGAGTCGTGCACATTTGGAAGAATGAAATGACTAACCATGCATGAACGGTTTGGTCCAGTGGCTAGTAACGCTCCCTCTGGTTCGATTCCCGGTCGGGGCAAACCTTTGTGGTAAAAAGCAGATGTCACAGACGTCACACGTTACATGAGGAAACCTTGCGTGGGTCTTTGAATATGTGAAAAGTTCCACTCGTTCATAGTGATACAACTGCACGTGGAAATCAGAATGGCAGCACTTAACTCCACTGATCTGCTAGACTATGAATCCTGGTTGTAACCAGGTTGTACGCTGTAGCGTACCCTGTATCATGCAAGGCAAAAATTTGCCAATATCAAGTAAAGAAACTCTGTAAGGGTTGTAGTAAGTCAGAGCTACGCGCGTCCGTTGATCGCGTCTGTTGTCCGTTGATAAGGTGCGCACCACTAGCAGGTGAGAATGACGATTTTGTAACACTAACATGTTAATGGCTTCACACACCCCTATGGAGTTTCAAGCATCCCTTTAGAAGAAGGCAGTAGTTTCGTAGCATATTTTCGCACGCCCCGGTCAGCGCAGGTGTAAAGCCTGCATTAGGCCTTCGTCGGTCGCCGACGGCCATCTGTCTTTATTAGTGCGGATTTAGCCTCCGCAACACGCGACAGCCCACAAGCTGCTCCCACTCTCCGTCTGAGCCAAAAACACGATTCAAATTAATTCCTACCAGTTAAATTTATTAACTTCTCTTTGTTAACTTATTTGAGTCGCTCATTGTTATTCGAATGGTGTACTAATCGCGTGAAGATCATGAATTCTAGAAAGATCTGAATGTAGTAACGCATTAGAAACAGATATGTAACATCTTTCAATGCGGGAATGTGTTATTCCGTAATGTGAAACATTCTCAAATAAACTAGACTCAAGGCAGTTTTTTTTCTTTGTTACAAATGCCGGCGCATTTTAAGTTACAAGTTTAAAGTCACAGTATAACTCTGTTTGTGGCCGCGTTCTTCCATTTAGAAAAATTCTCCAACCCCGTGGTCCCTGCGGCTACGTCCCACAAAATATATCGGAGTCCGTATATTGAGTGAGCTGTTATATCGAAAGTTTTGCGCACCGTCGCGCCGGGCCCTCAGGACACACATTCTACTTTGTTCTTACACGAACTTTAAGAACTTGGTTAACAGATGTTCTCCGTGACTTTTCTCTCCAACTCGTGTGTGTATACTTACATTATGTAAGTATACGTGTTCGTTACTTTTATAAAAAATGTATGATTGTCTTGTGCAAATAAAATTAGTTTAGGAACAACAACACAGCCACATTATTTATATTTTTTTACGGACTAAAATATTCTATTATCTGGTCTCTGCCTAAACCAATGGGACAGAAGCGTGAGTTTATGTATGTGTGTGTTGTACGGACAAGACTGGGATATTTTTGTACGGTCTTATAGGTAACGTGTGGTTTTAAGCTAGTAGTTTAGGAGTCTACAATAAAATACTTCATTAGATTACAGGTAAAATACTAATTAAGCGGTTGTTAAACCTTAAGAGTCAGGATCATAGATCCAAAATTATTATTTTTTGCAGCCTATGAAAATCGTATTAAGTGTTCGTACCCAACATTTAAAGTAAATTGTAGTTTCAACTGGAATAAAATTGGAATCCAACCGGACCGAGCTGTCATACAAAGAGGCTTAGTTTTGAAAAGCTGATCGCAGCTCGTCGCAACAGCTGGTCCAAACTCCCGCCTCGAAATACTGGCCCGACGTGACTCGCCGATATTGCATCATTGTACCTACCATATCCGCTCACACGTGCATTACACTGCAATATACCTTGTCGGTACTTCAATGGCCTATGTTTTGTTGTTATGCTTCTGTACTATCTTGTCCTCTTCAATGTTGCAGAAACTTTTGTAGTTTATTATACTTATTTATACTTCATTCGTTGCAGTTACGTTAGCTCAAACAAGGTCAACCCAGAAAATTCAAATTTCATACTCATTTGAATACACTACAGCTGCTATTACTAGGAATTCGTTAACGAAATATGCTGTGAAATTTTCAGAAAACTAAGCTGTTTCTTCTAAAGATTCTCTCATGTAGGTAGTGAAAATCGTGCCCCAGCCCCTGGGGCATCGCGAATTCTCTGCACAAAAGGCCCAACAAAAAGGTCCTGCCGTCACATGAACATTGTAAAACTCGCCTTCGTATCCTCTGCGTGAAAACACGCAAATGTTGACTCTATCGCGCTTCTTTAAAGTCCATTTTTCCCCTTTCAAAAGTATTTTGTAACAGTTTTTTCCAATCCGATAATGCGACCTTAGAGTCGGGATCATGGTTTACTACAAATTGTATTAGAGTAGTAGATTTAACTATTTATGCGGTCTTCGCCTGGTCCGGAGGGACACACGAACACGCTAAGTCCAAGTAGTTTTAAGTTGTTTATTTATGTACTGAGTTTTCCGAACCTTTTTCTTCTTTTGTAACGTAGCTTCTCTTAATTTAATTATTTATTACATTTTGCTTCACACTGAAACAAACTAGAAAGAAGTTGATACTCATTGGTATTGGAATTTACGGCTGTTCCGGTTTCTACTTTTTCTTGAAATCGAGCTCTATGTTAGCTTTACCTTGGCTGGTCTCTTCCATATTCTTGTTTGCAGTTTGGGAATTAATATAAGGTGTATTAAATTTAGTCTTTTATAAAAAACTTTCCACTAGACACAATTTCAGAAATTAATATAGGAGTAATTCCAATGGACTATTACTTGGTAGAGTAGAGAGGGTTTATAGCAGATACTGATAGTCTCGAGAGCATCGCTGCAAGTCCGAGTGAAATCGATTATCTGCAGGCGTCTTACATTCCTCAGACGTCGGCTCGATCTCCATTCCGCTATGGAGATACCACCTTCGCTATTATGAAACATCTTCAAAGATTAAATAAGGAAAACTTACTTATAGATATGTAGATATTTGAAGAATGTTAATGCCTTCTTTCATTTAAGCTGTTTTATATGTAAGCTAAAGACGCTTCTATTGTGGTTCTCTTCCTGAAAATTCAACGTGAAAACGTGACCATTTTGACGAGTATTTTTGATCTGAGTATTTAGTCAGATCTTGGATTCGACTGATGATTTTCAAAACGATAATAGTTGTGTATTCTTTTTTTTTGTACCTCAATAAAACATGGTATAAATGAATAGTAACTAAAAAATGAATCTCCTAAAAACTGTAAATAAAATCATAGTTTCACATTGGAGGATTATCCTCCTGATCTTTTAAGATAACTGAATATCTGAAAATATTATCTTAGCATTTACTTAATTTACTAAACAAAGAAAAATGGGGAAACAAAGCCTGAAAATTAAACTAAAATAAGTAAGTACTTAAGTAAGTATACAAATTATTTGGAAACATTAGGAATAATCTTAAAATTTCATCGTATTGAAGATGGCGTGCTGTATACAAAAGCATAACATTATCTCTCCAAAATCCTTGTATCAAATCTGAAAATCGCTTCGCATTGTTGTCTTTTGTGTTCGGTACGCATTCGTTTTCCATCGCACACCATTATTCACATTAAGTGGACAGATCTCGGGTCAGATCCAGGCACAAGAAAAGCACAAAAAGTGCCCGCTTTATCCGAGCATGATAAATCTACTTCAAATCCGAGAATAGCGTCTTTTATGAAGGAAATTGAAATAAACCGACCGTGCGGATAACGGCTAAGTAAGAAGATCGGGCCTTTTAGAATATATTGGTGAATCATTTTCATTCATCAAGCCTCCGCTCTACTCTGAGAACCTAAATGCATGCCGAGTACCCTTTTCAATATTTTTAAGACATGATGTTGGTTATCTTGGAAAAATGTATCAAGAGTACTTAAAGACAAGTAGTAAAAAAACGATTGTCAGGTATGTAACTCGGAAACAACTATACCTCTTATCGATTTGATTGACGAACAGAAATAAAATAAATTTGCCTCGTCATAAAATAAGAAGTAATTATTTGCTTATTGGTTGGTAATAAAAATTACATACTGAGTACTTAATATTTTCTGCCATAGCCCCGTAGAAAGTGAAGTTAAAAGAAATTAACAGTCTTGTAAAGTTAAAAAAGCAATCGCCTGCACTATATCCTTCCGCATAAAACCAGATAAAAATAAATAAATGTGGAGTTGAGTCGGGTAAAAGTATGCAATAGCATTAGCAGAAATCGAGCGTGAAATGGTTAGTGGAGAGAACCCCGTCTCGAACTAACGAAATATGCTGGTGGCCAACGCCGCGCCGCCGCCCGCGTTACCCGGAAAATTGACTTTACCTCTTACCCTAAAATATTTTAAATAACGCATAGAAATACGTTTTCATATTTCAAAATCAAAAGTTGTAAAAAACAGATTTACTGAATAAATATTACGAAACTTGAATCAGCGTTTTTTTCTTCATAAAATCTATTTATACTTACCTACTGTAAATAATGTTTGGGTTTCTTGCCTTTTGTTCATTATTTTTTACTTTTTAACTATAAGTATGTCTGTAAGATAGATAGATAAATAGATAGATAACAGCTTTATTCACTCCAATAACACACATCAAAACACATAAACAAAGCAATAAGAAAAAGTTAAAAAATAAAAACAAAATTAAAAATAATAAGAATCAGTCGACACTGAGTGTCACAGGAGTGAAGAGGCGCTGACTCAGCATTATGCTGCAGACAAAGACTACAGCGCTGATCTTCTGTCAGGACGAAGGTAAGGTAAGAGTGTCAGGTAAGAAAACCCAATGAGTAAATAAATTACCTAACAAAAAACTATGGAATAAGGAATTTGTAATTCTACTGACACGATTTTTCTATTTAATTTTTCTAAATTAACTTACCTCCAGCCATGTTTCAGACATGTATCAGCAAAACGTTAGTGTTTAAATTCTCTTTTGTTCAGCCAAAAGTCTTTATGACCAAAGAGAATATAAACACTAGCGTTTTTTATGACGTGACTTGTAAAGCTTTGTCAACCCACAAAAATTTTTTCTAAAGTTTAATAAGAGTTTATTTTTAGATTTTCGATTAACTTATTAAATATTCTAGTAGTTAGTAGTTTTATTATCCACTAGGTATGTCTGAGCCAATGAACAGTTCCACTACTACTTTCATTCTTAAAAGTGCTACGAGTGATGAAGTAGATGCGGAGAAAATGAAAAACGCTCTTATAGATATTGCTAAAGAAATTGAGAGGTGACAAAATTTTAAATCCTTCATATTTACAGAATCGCCTGCTTTTGGTTTATGAGTACACATTTTTGCCTCTACCGGAAATCAAACCAACCCAGGACCGTCGGTCAAAATGCACGGTCACTAATACCACTTGGTCAAATGAACCTTCTAAATTACTATTGGTCAGAGCTAATGTAACAGTTGTTGACCTTACTTGGTCACAGTTGGTCATAGCTTTTTTTTTATAAAGTTGGTCAGAGAGCCATGGGCTTCTTAAATAATAATAAATGCTGCACACTCAAAGGCCCATACTAAGGTTTTCCCTTGTGTCATGGGTCCCTTGGAACATATACAAAGACAGACTCGAACATCCAAGACCCGAGAACAAACATTTGCTTTTTACACAAATATTTACCCCGACTGAGAATCGAACCCAGGGCCCGTTGAACAAGAGGTAGCGCAACTACCACTCAACCAAACCGGCGGCCTGTTCTTAGTATGGATGTAGAGGTATCTCCGAAATCAATCTCGCATTTCTTATAATGACAATAAAACCAAAATACATTGTCTCAGTATCTGCTGTATTGTTGAAACTCTACAACTCAAAATAAATTTTCTTCTAGTAAGTACTTTTTCTTTTGAAGACAGATATCGTAGTGGTGACTTATCTACAGATGGTGTAGATTTTACTATGGTAAACTACAAAACTAAGCTGAAAATGGAAAGAAAGAAGATACAGCACCTTAAAGAAAACTTGAACACTGCTTGTAGTAAGTTCAAAGAACTTAATCATAAATACGTAAGACACCAGTAGGTAGGTAACACACCAGTAGCCAGCCACCATCAAAATTTCTGTTCAAAGGGACAAATATCGAATGACAGAAGGTATCATAAAACACGGATCAGATAATTTTCTGCCAGTAGTGGCAATTTTTATCAGTTGCTGTAATGAGTGGTTGCTCGTACTTTCAGATTGCCTAACGGTTTTTCCCTTTTTGACTGCCACGTACCTTGAATGGCACTTCCACACTTCATTTTACACTCTCTTATTTCATTACTAATATAAATTCATTATAAATTTCTGAAATAAGTGTTGTTTGTTTGTCCTACCTCAACATCGTAACGAAGCAACGAATTGTCCTGATTTTTAGTATAAATGACACAGGCTGTTCAATCAGGAAAGTCGTAAGCAGAAAAATAATACCAAATACCTACCTTTAATCCACACACTTTGCACTGTTTTTATTTTTCAGAAATAGCTAAAAATGTAATAGCAGCGAGGAAAATAGAAAGCCAGACCTATAATCAACATCTGAATATGGCAAAAGGTGAATCCATATTATTGCAAAAGAAAAACTCTGAGTGCTCGGATGTCATAAATAAAGTGATGCTAGAAAATCAGACTCTGAATTTGAAACTACAAACTTTAAGTAATTTTATTGACCTTGGCTACAAAGAGCTGCACAAAATGCGTCAAGAAGAAATTAAGGATTTATCCACAGAAGCACAATTAAAAGAGATTATGATAGGCTGTGGTCAATATTACGCCGATTATTGCAACGAAAGTGAAAAATCAAACCATCTTGAACAAAAAAATAGATACCTCGCCAATAAAATGAGTATTTTGGAAGCTAATTTGAATTCAATCACGGAAGAACTTTCTGCACTGAAGAAACTTCATAAAACAATCAGAGTTCTTGGGGAAGATAAGGAAAATAAAAAGAAATCTGGTTCCCACAGAGTTGGTCACGTGAATTCTGAATACCAGTTCGGCTCAGAAGTTACTATTGCGCCGTTATCGTTGCCTAGTTCCACAGTTGAGTCCTCGCGAAATCCAGATGAGACTGGGACTAAATTTGATGAATTAGATTTATCATCTCATATTTCTCTTGTCCAAAATTTGTTAACAGATCAAGATGAAATGTTACAAGACCTGAAAAAGATATCAGAACAATTTTCACCAGACCGTGATGTAAAGTTAACATGAGAAAGATTAAACAAGAAAAACCGATCAAATAAATACCCAATGTACATACCTATTTTATTTACTGAAATCCTCTTTGAACAATTATCCCTCTGGAAACAACTGTACCTTTCCTGATTGGTCCACTTTTAGAATTGGTTACGATATTTTTTCAAACTACTTACATATTTGCTTATTTTCAATTTCGTTTAGTTACAAAAAGTTCAAGTTTAATTTGGACACCTGGGTTGGTCAAGTTGGCCACGCACTTGACTATATCTACACGATAAGAAGAAGAAGAGTTTAATTTTAAGTTTTATATGTACACTAGCTTTCCGCCCGCGGCTTCGACCGCGTGGACTACGGTTATATCGTGCCCAGTTGTGAGATAAAATGAAACCTATGTCCTTTCCCAAGGTATAATCTATCTCTGTACCAAATTTCATCAAAACTGGTTCAGTAGTTTAGGCGTGAAAGCGTAACAGACAGACGCGTACGATCGCTGCTAATCATAAAGTGCTATAGGGCGAAGCGCGGCCTGCGACGCGTTATTTATAGGCATAGGCAAAATATTAATTTAAATTAAATTCTGTAATTGATCTTTATTAAATGCACAATGTATTTAAGGTTCTTAATTGGATTAGGATTAATGCTGTATTGCTTAAATAAGCCATGCCTGAAATAAAACTATTTTTTTATATTTTAGATCTGTCAGCGCAATCAATATGTATGACCATATCAAATTTAAGCTCTGTAGTACCAAGGATCTAATATTAGTAAATATATTCTTATTATTCCCAACAACGTTTGGCACTTGGTCGACTATTATTCGCAAACTTGAAGGGCCAACTTATGTGTGATAGTTGTCCTTTTAATATTCTTGTATGTTCTATCACTGTGAGTTTTTTCACATTTTTAGAAACAACCATTTAGTTGGTAGTGGGACACTTGTTTTTGACAAATAATTTTACTATAGAAATTAATTTTTCAATCGAAAATCAATCTTAGTAAACTCCTATCTTTTAAAAATCAATCCTACGATTCCCCCCTCGATGATATTGGCGAGAAAAAAAATCATCGAATAAAAGAACAATTTGATATACATTAAAAAAGTTACTACTCGTACAACAACTTATATGAATTTGTTGTAACCCCATAATGACTACACAAATAACAAAACCGTTGCACACTCTGTCAGAAGTCACTTAACCACAGTAAATATTAAATAAATATTGAATACATAATATTATGAACTAAAGATTTTTTGCATTTTGGATAATATGAAAAACACAACCACTATCTAACTGCACCTCGATTATACTAATGGGAAAAGTTTCCCGATGATTACTTCAGAAATAACTTTAGTTTTGGCCTAAGTACAACAGAATAATACAACAAAATGGAAGTAAGTAAAGCGCGAGCGAAGCGAGCGTGAAAATTTTTTTTTAGCGACAATATTATTGTTAAGAATAATATTTAAGGCACGAATTTTTTTTTTACTATATTATTGTTTTAGGAATAATATCGAACTGCTGCATTTCAAACGTGGAACCTTGTATGGCAGCCATTTTGGATTAGAGTAAACTTCGTCGTATATGCTACCTTCGTGAATTATTCCACATTTTTTTAATTATAAAAATTAATGTTTCGCAAACGGATTGCTGAATCGAAAAACGTTCGTAGGAAACGCCTTCTATCACTCGATGATATCTGCGCGGCGAGAAAAAAATGTATGGGAAAGACCCGAATTTTTTTTCCATCATTTTATTTTTTAAGATCTGTCAGCGCAATCAATACGTATGACTATACCAAATCTCAGCTCTGTAGTACCAAGGATCTAATATTAGTAAATATATTCTTTTTAATCCCAACAACGTTTGGGACTTGGTCGACTATTACTCGCAAACTTTTACGGCAATTAAAAGGAAAACTTATGTGTGATAGTTTTCCTTTTAATTTCGTCGTATACGTACTACGGTGAATTTTTTCATAATTTCAAAAATTTGAAAAACATATATTCGTTAATTTGTTTAAAAGATACGTAATTTATGTACGCCCATTGTTTTTTCTCTATACAAACTTTAAACAGCCGTTTCAGGGTTCGAATTTCAAAAAATCTTTTCTTATTCCTTGCATAAATGTAAAGTATACCTTTTTGTAGAATTTCACTTTGCTAAGTCCAATGGCTTCAGCTGGGCGATGATAAATCAGTAACTGATTCAGGACCTTGCATTTTTAATTTTATTTTACCCAAAACCTAAGGACGATTTCCTTAGGGGATGATTTTCGAAAAATCGCGAAAAATGTGTCCGTTTATTTCCTTTAAGGTATATCTTTACGAAGTTTTGAGCCAAAATGCCCAAAAATTTGTTTTCTTCATACAAACTTTGAAGCCCCATTCCACCCTTTTATGGGTTGAATTTCAAAAAATCCTTTCTTAGTGGTTTCCTGCTTTATAAAAGACTAGTATCCCGCTCGGGACTTCGTTCCCGTGAGAATTCGGAAAAATTATGTAGCCAATGTTACTTAGGGATAATGTAGCATCCTAATATGAATTGGCACAAAGTTATTGTGGCTAGAGATGTCGATGAAATGGTTAACATTTTTAATAATTATTTATTTCAGCTGTACAATAAGCATGCACCCCTAAAAAAACTCACCATCAAACCTGATTACTTACCTTGGCTTACCCAAAATGTTCGTCATATCTTTCATCTAAGAGACCAAGCTATGCAAAAATTTAAACTTACACAGGTTGACACAGCCAAACAAAGCTACAAAACTTTAAAACAGTTGTCTCAAATGGCTTTGCATAATGAGAAGTCCGCTTTTTTTAAACAACAAATTAGTTCTAATTTGGAAAAACTTGCACAAGAATGTTTTACCATTTAAAATTAAACCTGAATTACCTGATAATTTTGCTGATCCTGACCAAATAATGATTATTTTTTAAACATCCCTGGCTCTTTAAATACATCTTCCTCTAACTTATTATTTTTTGAAGCACACAAGTTTGGCTTAACTACTTTCTCTTTAAGTACTGTTCATGATAATGAAATTGCAAAACATATTTTGGAGATCAAATCAAACGCTTGCGGTGATGATTTGATAACTATGGATATGGTAATTCTGACCTTACCTAGAACTTTAAATATCATAACATCTATAATTAACGCATCTATAACCTCATCTTCTTTCCCACTACTTTGGAAAACCGCTATTGTTAGGCCTATTCCTAAACATAGTAGCCCAGTTGAACCTAAAGACTTAAGACCCATAAGTATTTTACCATACCTTTCTAAGATTTTAGAAAAGATGGTCCACAGGCAGCTCGTGCGTTTCTGTGAATGTCACAATATCCTACCTCAGATGCAATCCGGTTTCAGAAAAAATCATAGTACAGCTACTGCTTTTCTTGATGTCGTTGATAATATTTTAAATAATCAAGATGAAGGTAAGGGAACACTCCTGACTTTACTTGATTTTTCTCGTGCGTTCGACTCAATTAATATTAATTTGTTACTTGCTAAACTCAAATATTATGGATGTGACATGCAAACAACCCAGTGGTTCAGGAGTTATCTGGTCAACCGTTTCCAAAAAGTTGTAATACATAAATCGGATGGTACAGTTTTAGAGTCAAAGATAAAACAGGTAAATCGAGGGGTACCTCAGGGCTCGATTTTAGGTCCTCTCCTCTACATTATATACAGCGCGGATATTGTAAATTGTATCTCCCATAGTAAATTTCATCTTTATGCCGATGATCTTCAGGTGTATATTTCTTTCAAACCCGAAAGTAATAGTTTAGCAGTATCACAATTGAATCAGGACCTATCTTGTCTCTCAACATGGGCCACTCAGAACAGTCTTGTTTTAAATCCATCCAAATCTAAATGTCTTCTTCTGGGCTCACGTAGACAAGTGCAAATAATAGAACAAGCCGATCCAAGAGTCATGGTGGATGGTGTAGTTATTGAGCGAGTATCTCAAGCTCGTAATCTGGGCCTTCAGATGGATGCATGTTTGAGATTTGAGGAACATGTTCAGAGTATTGTTCGCTCTTGCTTTTACAGACTAAAGGTTCTTTATAACATCCGGGGCCTGATTGGTCAAGATTTACGCATGCTGTTATGTGAAACCTTAGTGCTCTCAAAACTTAATTACTGTATTACCGTTTATGGCTCCTGCTTGAAGAAATGCTCTCAGAGACTTATTCAGCGTGTGCAAAACGCTTGCGCTCGTTTCTGCTTTTTTGTTCCCCCGAGAACACACATAACGCCATATTTAAACAAATTCAATCTATTAAAAATGGAAGCTAGACAAAAGTTATTTGTGGCCACTTTGTTGTTTGAAGTAATTAAATCTAAAAAACCTTCATTTTTATATGATAAAATTGCTTGGTCTAGATCAGTGCATTTAAATAAAGTCAGAGCTTTTTCAAATTTGTTGTGTGTCCCTAAACATAGAACTACTGCTTTTAGGGGTAGTTTCAAATATCAGGCTAGTAAGTGTTGGAATAATATTCGACCACCATTACATAATATGAAGAATAAATTTAAATTTAAAATTGAATTTAAGAAACACTTACTGGAGATGCAAAAACTTAACAGTGATTTAATTTATTCAAAACTCAACTAGCCGGAATTTAGGATGATATTTTATGCTAATAATATTTTTTCCATCAATTTTTCCATCTAAATATTTCATTACTAAAAATCTATTAAAAATATATGTATAATTTACCAAGGCATACTTACCTACTCGCAAGCATACACACACACATACACACACACACACATACACACACACACATACACACACACACACACACACACACACACTCAAACACACACACACACACACTCAAACACTCACTCATATACTCCTCACACATTAAGAAATGCACTCGCAGACGTCTTATGCGGTCACGTTGACGGGGCTTAAGCCAAAAGGTACTGACAGAATATCAGCGCTGCAGCCTACTGCTGTAGCATGAACGCTGAGTCAGCGCCTATTTAGATGACATTATATTATATAGCTGCATAATGTTTAGTAATAAGATTATTTGTGTCATTTAAATAAAGTTTATTTCTTTCTTCTTTCTTTCTAATGGTGAAAGATTTTTTTAAATCGGCCCAGTACTTTTTGAGCCTATTCATTACAAACATACAAACATACAAACATACAAAAATAGGTACAAATCTTTCCTCTTCATAATATTAGTATGGACACCTTTTTGTCAAACTTCAGCTTTCTAGGTCTAAGGGTTTGGGCTGGGCGTTGATCAATCAGTGAGTAATTCAGGACCTTGCAATTTAATTTAATTCAACCCATTTATACCCCTTAGGGAATTATTTTCGAAAAATTACGAAATACGTGTCCGTTCATTATCCGCTAGGTATATCTTGACGAAGTTTTGAGTCAAAATGTCCAAAAAAATATTTTGCCCCATACAAACTTTGAACCTCAATTTCACCCCCTTAGGGGTTGAATTTCGAAAAATCCTTTCTTGATGCTTGTTTACGTCATAAGAGACACCGTTTCGCCAAATTTTAGCTTTCTAGGTCTAAGGGTTTGGGCTGAGCTTTGACCAATCAGTAAGTAATTCAGGACCTTGCCATTTAATTTAATTTAACCCATGTGTACCCCTTAGGGGGTGATTTTTGAAAAATCGTGTCCGTTTGTTTGCTTTAAGGTATGTCTTGACGAAGTTTCGAGTCAAAATGTCCAAAAAAATATTTTCCCCATACAAACTTTGAGCCCCCATTTCACCCCCTTAGGGGTTGAATTTCTAAAAATCTTTTCTTAGTGGTTGCCTACTTTATCAAAGACACCTTTTTTTCAAACTTCAGCTTATAGGTCTAAGAGTTTGGGCTGGGCGTTGATCAATTAGTAAGTAATTCAGGATTTTTTGTTCGTCTTATTTATTTGGATGATTTTGTTCGTCTTAACTTATTCGTTCTATTAGGTACTGATAGGTTCAAACTAATACATTTACATCCTCCATCATCCCTTATTTTATCCCCATGGGGGTTGAATTTATCAAAATCATATTTAAGCGAACGTGTTCATCATAGTAGCTCCAATCTTTAATTTCAGTTCAATCAGTCGAAAATCTAAGAAGATTTATACAAACTTTCATCACCCTTAGGGGTGGAATCAAAATCCATTCTTATAGGATGCCTACGTCATAGTAGCTTTATGCATGCAAAGTCTCAGACCGATCGGTTTAAAATTGACAAAGTTTCATACAAACTTTCATCCCCTATTTCATCCCCTTGGGGGTAGAATTGATCAAAATCCTTTCTTAGCGGATGCCTACGTCATAACATCTACCTGCATTTCAGCCCGATCCGTCTATTGGTATGGGCTGTGCGTTGATAGATCACTAAGTCAGTCAGTCACCTTTGAGTTTTATATACTTACTAGCTTTACGCCCGGGACTTCGTTCCCGTGGGAATTTCAGAAAATTATGTAGCCTATGTGTTAATCCAGGGTATCAGCTACCTCCATACCAAATTTGATCAAAATCAGTCCAGCCGTTCTCGAGTTATAAGTGTTGTAACAAACACGACTTTCTTTTATATATATAAGACTAGCTTTTCGCCCGGGACTTCGTTCCCGTGGGAATTTCCCCGTCAATTTTCCAATGTTTTTAATAGTTATTCTGCTATTCGGGACGGAGAGAAATACAACAAATCAAAAACCATGGAAATCGGTCCAGCCGTTCTCGAGTTATAAGTGTTGTAACAAACACGACTTTCTTTTATATATATAGATTTAGATTGGCTACTTAATTATAATGATTTCATCATCAGATCTTGACTTAATGACAATGGGACCACCTCTGGAGTATACTTTTTCGAAGAAAACAAGAATTTTGATAAATTCTTTATGGACCAAATGGCGGAGAAATCGGTGAACACACATAATAAAAAACAAAAAAGTTACATACAGTCGAACATAGATGAAAAGCTCTTAGCTTCGAATGTTTTCAGGGGTTTTGTTGTTTGTTTTCTATTTATTGGCAAAATTTTGAAAATTTTTGTAGCCTAAAGCCTGCTCAGTAAGACAGGCTACCACTACCATGCCAAGTTTCATCAAATTCCATCCAGTAGTTTTCACATGATGCTCTACCAAAAGACATTCTAAAATACTCAGTTACTGATTCTGAGTCGCCCTGGATTTTTTTTTGATATTTTCGTACAGATTTTTTTTTGTGGATCTTTGGCGGGAACTCGGCGTGGGCAGTTGCTTTGTCAATTGAATTTTCGTTTTCTGCGTGAAAAACTTGTTTTTTTTTTTTTTCATAATAGTGATAGTGCATTATGCAGTAAATTGACTAAAATTCGTGTAGTGATATAAAAATTCAAGTGATGACAGTGTTTCTGCTCCGTTTGGTAGCGATAGAGATCCTCGCGGTTGTGCATCTGGCCATGTACATTTGGATGTGTGGCCCTTAATCCTAGGATGAAAACTCCGAGAGATTCGTTCAGTGATGGATAAAAGACTTCATATTTGCATATTGAAATCATTTGTGACGCAATAGTTCAAGAATTATTGGCAAAAAAGTATGGGCCACACAACCAAATGCCTGCGATTCTCAGTAATGAAAATAAGATGAACCGGTTGTCGGAGCCCCAATTTTATCATTAACATCTACAGTAACTCATAAAAAAATCGGTTCCGGCTATAAATCAACCCAAAAAACCTAATACTTTGGAAAATATTTACATTTATTTATGGGCCACAGGATTACGTAGGGCCCACTTCATATCTGGTAAACCAGCAGCCCGAGATAAAAATAAACGACGCTGGCTCTATCACATATAATATGTGACAGCATATAGCGGCAAAAATCTTCTAATGAAACTCTCATCAGAAAGAAAAACGTGAATCAAATTCTGAAGCATTTGGATGGGTGGACCACGTTCAAAACCTTCTGCTTCAGCCAATACTGCGTCACATAAGTTGCGAAGGTGTTACAAATGAAGAGAATTTCCGTTACTGAAGGTGAGTATTAAAAAAAATGCAAAACATTCAGTATTTTAGGAGATATCGAGGTTTCATTTTTGTATGGAAAATTCGTCAGGGTGACAATGATGTAAGGAATCTTTTTCAGGACAGGAAAATTATATTATGGTGGTGATTTATGACCATGTTAAAAGCATGATTCGTCGTATAAATAAAAAATAATAATAATAAATCCATTTTATTTATCCAGCATAGTACAGTCAAGAGCAGGTCACGCTTTACACTACCAATGCTACTCTTTTCAACTGGACACTGGTGTATGATTTAAGTACAAAGGAGAGTCATAAGTAACAAACTCGATTTTTGAAATAAGTATTTATCCCAACATTTTTTATTCATTGTTACCCTAATTCACGATTTTAATACAAAAATGAAACCTCGATATCTCCTAAAATATTGAATGTTTTGCATTTTTTTTAATACTCACCTTCAGTAACGGAAATTCTCTTCATTTGTAACACCTTCGCAACTTATGTGACGCAGTATTGGCTGAAGCAGAAGGTTTTGAACGTGATCCACCCATCCAAATGCTTCAGAATTTGATTCACGTTTTTCTTTCTGATGAGAGTTTCATTAGAATATTTTTGCCGCTATATGCTGTCACATATTATATGTGATAGAACCAGCGTCGTTTATTTTTATCTCGGGCTGCTGGTTTACCAGATATGAAGTGGGCCCTACGTAATCCTGTGGCCCATAAATAAATGTAAATATTTTCCAAAGTATTAGGTTTTTTGGGTTGATTTATAGCCGGAACCGATTTTTTTATGAGTTACTGTAGATGTTAATGATAAAATTGGGGCTCCGTCAACCGGTTCATCTTATTTTCATTACTGAGAATCGCAGGCATTTGGTTGTGTGGCCCATACTTTTTTGCCAATAATTCTTGAACTATTGCGTCACAAATGATTTCAATATACAAATATGAAGTCTTTTATCCATCACTGAACGAATCTCTCGGAGTTTTCATCCTAGGATTAAGGGCCACACATCCAAATGTACAGATCTGGCCGCCAGTTTTCGTAAAACAAACGCTATCCGGTTTTACGCAGAACTAAGGGCTTAGGTTAAGTTAGAGAAAGACGATTTTTCACTGAAGACATGGCTGTATGGACATACTTTCTTTTGCCTTTCCCGAAAGGCAAAAAAAAGTAAAAACCACAACGTAATCAATTTTAGACTTTAATTCAAGGTAATAAGACTGAATCGCGATTGTGTTTTTCATAACTTGCCATATGTCATATAAGTTACTTGTTGCCATAGTTGCCATATGTAGATTTTGAATTGTATAAAACGCTAGTGTTTATATTCTCTTTGGAATTGTAACTCCGTAGACGCACATTAGTTATGTTCGTTTCTAAAAATAAAACTCTAATATATGTTTGTGAAGGCCATTGCCAAGTTTATAAAGTGTAGAGATTTAAGTCGTGGCAGCATAAGATTACTTGGTGTTACAAGAGAAAAGATGTCTTTAGAACAAGCGAAACAAGTTGCTGCTTACCGGGCAGTCGACGAATATGTAACAAATAACTGCATTTTCGGTGTCGGTAGTGGTTCTACAGTCGTCTATGCAGTGCAACGCCTTGCTGAAAGAGTCGATACAGAAAATTTAAAAGTTATCTGCATTCCTACTTCATTTCAAGCAAAACAGCTGATTGTAAAATATAACCTCACTTTGGGAGAATTAGATACAAGCCCTGAAATAGATGTGACGATCGATGGTGCTGATGAAGTTGATTCTAATATGACTTTAATCAAAGGTGGCGGGGGCTGTTTGCTGCAGGAGAAAATTGTGGCATCTTGTTCAAAGAAGATGATTGTTATTGCAGATTATACCAAGGATTCTGTCAAACTAGGTGATAGATACAAAAAAGGTATACCCATAGAAGTTATCCCATTGGCTTACATTCCAATTTCAAAGAAGATTACAGCAATGTATGGTGGTGACATCAAACTCCGCAGTGCTGTAGCGAAGGCAGGGCCAGTAGTCACTGATAATGGCAATTTTATCTTGGATTGGAACTTCTCCAATCAAAACTTTGATTGGGAACAAGTAAACATCAAAATCAAATTGATACCCGGTGTGGTGGAAACAGGACTGTTTGTGAAAATGTGTGAAAAAGCCTTCTTTGGACAACCAGATGGCAGTGTTACAGAAAAATGTGCCCAATGATTAGAAGAAAACCAATTTGCATGTTTGCCAAAATCTACATAAAAACTATTAAATCATGTATTGCTGTTCCTAGTTCAACATTTGTGGCTGTTTTTAACTTATGACTAAGAAGTATGAATGTAAAAAAACTCAAACCTAAAATTTTCATTTGATGAAATATTTAAAAGGACATAACCAGTGTCACAGCAGACTTGAAATAATAACATATACAGGTAGAAAATATCAATCAGGGTTGAATGTAATATAAATATACTCTCTTACAGAATCTTAAATTGAATCTTATCTCTCGTGACATGTGTTTATGTTAAGTTTAAACTTTTTGTACTTATGTTTAACATGAAATGTTAAGATATTATAAGCTTAATTCAACTTCTATAATCTTGAGTTTTACTAGATCTAAATAAACTCCAGAGCTAACAATATTGAAAATAAGGACAGAAAATAAAGTGAACAAAATATAGTGCCACAATTCCATAAAATTTATTTTTCACATACATTAAACAAGTAATATTCTTACAACTACAAATCATTAAGGTACATAATTTCCAATAACTAAAATTCGAAGATTATAAAAGATCCAAGCGTAATGGAACTATTAATGAATGAACAATCTAATCAGAAATTCTGTACCTAAACATCACAAATTATAGCTTACTCTAATAAAATTTAAAATCGGTGATCTTATTTGTGCTTACATATTAAAAGGTACTTCATGGTGCGAAAAAAATGAAAATAAAAAGGTGAATTCCACTCCAGATTTTGTAACAACAAATACTTAAGTAGTTTCTCCAATGTCACCAACTCAGAGAATTGTAGATAACTAGTGCTAATGAACAATCTTTAAAATACAATTCTATAAATTAATTAAAAATATCTCAGTTGTGTACTCATATGCAGCACAAATTCTATATCAAGTGAAGAAGTGTAAAATTACTGAGCCAACATGCCTTTAAATGCGTACAAAAATATTTCTATGTTACTCAGATACAATCACATCTTAAACCAATTCAAATGTGATAGATAATTTGGATATGTTTATCTTTCAATAAATGATTTAATGAATTAGTAAATGTTGTAAATTGATTTCTCTGAAAAAGCCTGGTATTTCAAAAGTAAATTTTAAAAAAATTAGATACCTTGCGGAAAATTTTACTTGACTAATAGTGGTACATTCCTATACTCAAAATTTTTTTTAAACTTCATACTAAAAAATCTATTTACTGTGCTTAAAACCTTTTTATAACACAGTCACATATTTAAAAAAATGTGTGATCAATTTGTGAAAGCTGTAGCTACATCATAAAATGGTTCCTATAAGTATTCTACAGATTTTTGGACTTAGCTTCTGAACAAAGATATATGAAATTCTGATCCAGAAAAAATATTTCTTTGTAAATAGTTGCAGTAAAATATTAGACAGCAATTATAAAAAATTTAAATCAGTTTTGGGGTCTGTTAAAAATTTCAGTATAAACTGGTTTTCTTCATAATTCTAAGGAATTCTTCTTGATTGATTTCTCCATCTCCATCACGATCAGCTTCATCTATCATCTCATGCAGTTCTTCATCTGTTAAGTTTTCACCAAGTTCTTTTGCCACTCTTTTCAGGTTTTTAAATGAAATTTTACCTGAAAATTGACAATAATGAGTTTAGTACTTTGATTTGTAGTTTTTTCTGGGACTTCATTTCAATGCCCTGTAGTTTATAGCTACACCCTGGCTCCAGGACTTAGTTTTTTAATGAGGTCATTATCATACACTATCATCAATTTTGTTGTTTTTTTAATGGAGTTTTAGTTCATATTGCAGACATGTCTGGTATATATTGAAATAAAAATACATAGGTTTAAATACACAATTGCCCAATCCAGAGGCTAAGTGCGGAAAACATCTGATATAACATGCAATATAAGTTCGTCTTCAGTTGCAGTTTTGTTTATTCACAAATTCAAAAGAACCTGCAAAACAAAATCCCAATATTGGGAACAAGCCAGGCTAACTGTTGGGAACACCAGATTCCTTATAAGAATCAATCAATAGGGAACTAACAAAACAATCATAGATACCTGTTTCATCATCATCAAAGAGTTTAAACGCTTTCATGATCTCTTCTTTGCTATCTTTTTCTGCCATTTTCACAGTCATCAATTCCAAGAAGTCTTCAAAAGATACTTTTCCATCCCCTTTGTCGATTTCAGCAATCATCTTCTTAATTTCCTCTTTTTTAGGCTCAAATCCCAGGGCTCTAATTGCTACTTTTAGTTCCTTGGTGTCTATTTTTCCAGTATTTTCAGTATCGAACAAGTCAAATGCCTCTTTTATGTCGCGTCGCTGTTCATCCGATAGCTCGAATTTTGGACCTGATTTCTTGCGTACCACCCCTCCTGTAG
The DNA here is from genome assembly GCA_949987775.1 of Aproaerema taeniolella. Lineage (NCBI taxonomy): Eukaryota > Metazoa > Arthropoda > Insecta > Lepidoptera > Gelechiidae > Aproaerema > Aproaerema taeniolella. The sequence continues at coordinate 7,704,498 of OX465243.1, read as the reverse complement.
GTGCATTAGAACTCACTGCTTTCTTCGTAACGGTGGCGGTGGTCACTGCCGTTGCCTAAAAAATTTACCAAATCAAATAAGTAGTTACCACTTTGGGTCATTGAGCCAGCGAAGTAAGTAAATAAATACGTAGCGTTAACACCAAATGGAAAACGTTTTTGTCTGACTTACCATTTCTTCTCTTGCAACAAGTTATGACGGAAATAAATTTTGCTTAAAACTAAAACTTAATTGATAGAGAACAAATCTTAAAATTACAAATAAAAATTTAATAAATGCTTCGATCGAATCGATTTATTCGCGCTGTGATATTTTTTTGACAATATTTTTGACGTTTGTCTGACATTGACATTATGGTTGTTGTTCATGGAGCTGGTTCATAGACATAGAAAAAATAAGTTAAGCTGGTTAACTTACTACCGGAAGTTGTATTTTTTCTTAGTGGCAACATTATTAAGGCTGTTTGTTGATCTGATGAATCTAGATGCAGTTTCATCAAAATTGTCAGAACAAAGAGGTTTGTGTCTTACTCAGTAATCTCTATGCATGTGTCAAATTGTCAGTGTGTCAGTTTGTTTTAGGAACAAATGAAGATTTGTTTATATCTTTGAGTTCGGTGTCATCTGTTGTTGAGAAAAATCATAATTGTTATTCCTTTATATCTGTTTATCTTTATTAGTGCATTATATGTGATTCCTCTAACCATTAACCACTGTATTATTTAATGAACTCTGCAACTCTGCACAATTGGTGTTAGTTGTACGTACTAACACCAATAGGTTATGGGCCGACGTGAAGACTGCGTTCCTCAATGGTGACCTAAATGAAGTGGTGTACATGAAGCAGCCAGAGGGCTTTGAAATAAAAGGCAAAGAGGACCATGTCTGTCGTTTGCAAAAATCGCTATATGGACTGAAGCAAGCTCCACGAGCGTGGAACACTAAATTGCACTCAGAATTGTTGCGACTTAATTTCAAAAGGTCAGAAAATGAACCGTGCGTGTACACACGTACTCGGAATGGTAACATTATTATCATTGCTGTGTACGTAGATGATATTCTTATATTTTGGAATCAGGAGCAAGAGATGCTCAAGGTCAAGAGAGACCTTCGACGGAGTTTTGAGATGAAGGATTTAGGAAGGGCTGAATTAATGCTGGGAATTCATATTGAACAAGATGAAAAGGGCATTAAATTACATCAAGAAAAATATGTAAATAAGTTGTTGGATATGTTCAATATGGAAAACTGTAAGCCTGTTGTCACACCAGCTGTACCAGGCCAAAGGCTAGAGAAGCCTGCTAATGATCGAAAACCCGATGAGAAGATTGCCTACCGAGCATTAATAGGATCTCTGATGTACCTGTCAGTGTGTACGCGGCCAGATATAGCTCATGTGGTGAATTACTTAAGCCAGTTCAATGAATGCTATGATGAGCATCATTGGGTTGCAGCCAAGAGAGTCCTTAGATATCTCAAAGGTACAAAAAATCTTGGGTTGAGGTATTCAAGAAACAAACTTGGAGAAGTTATTGTGGGTTTCGCAGATGCAGACTTCGCAGGCGATAGTGATCGTCGATCCTATTCTGGATCTGTATTCCTAATTCAAGGAGGAGCTGTTTCGTGGCAGAGCACGAAACAACGGACTGTTGCTCTCAGCACTGCTGAAGCAGAGTATGTCTCGTTATCGGAGGCAACTAAGGAAGCTGTGTTCCTTAGGCGGTTCATTGCAGAAATGACTGGTCAAGATTTAAAAAAGGCTTTGACAATCTTCACAGACAGTCAGTCAGCAATAGCAATCGCCAATAATCCTGTGCAACACCAGCGCACAAAACATGTGGATGTCAGGTACCATTTTGTGCGTGATGCTATTGAGTCAGGGGATGTGAGGTTGGAGTACCGGCAAACCGAGAGAATGGTTGCGGATGCCCTGACCAAGCCTTTACCTAGTAGCAAGTTTGAATGGTGTGTGAGAGGTATGGGATTGTCTGTGTGAGGGATGAATGTGAGGATGCCTACATGCCGAGATTAAGGAGGAGTGTCAGAACAAAGAGGTTTGTGTCTTACTCAGTAATCTCTATGCATGTGTCAAATTGTCAGTGTGTCAGTTTGTTTTAGGAACAAATGAAGATTTGTTTATATCTTTGAGTTCGGTGTCATCTGTTGTTGAGAAAAATCATAATTGTTATTCCTTTATATCTGTTTATCTTTATTAGTGCATTATATGTGATTCCTCTAACCATTAACCACTGTATTATTTAATGAACTCTGCAACTCTGCACAATTGGTGTTAGTTGTACGTACTAACACCAATAAAAATCCGTCCAGTAGTTTTTACGTAGTTGAGTAACAAACATCTTCACATTCACGTAAAATAGTAGGTCAGTTTTTTACACTTTCATCGCTGCATGCATGTGCATCTTTGTACGCGATTCTCTTTGACCGAAAACTTGATCAAATATTATGATATGGTAAATGTGACACCTACGCTCAGTTGCAGAAACGTTCAAAGCCTAGATTAGTAATATTGGGTCCATGTATGTATAAAAACCTTTAGAAATGTAAAAAACCTAAGAAATTGCTGCTTAGCAATAAGGCCGTCTTGTTGTACACTATGTTTTGTGTGCAAATAAAGTATATTATACTAGCTTTCCGCCCGCGTGGGTTACAGGTTATATCATGCCCAACTGTGGGATAAAATGTAGCCTATGTCCTTTCCCAGGCTCTATCTATCTCTGTACCAAATTTCATCAAAATCGGTTCAGTAGTTTAGGCGTGAAAGACGGACAGACAGACAAACAGTTACTTTCGCATTTATAGTATATTTAGTAAGGATTGTATAGTATTAACTATAATGGATGTTTCTGCAATTGGGTGTTTGTTTGTTTGTCCTTCCTGCACATCGAAACAGAGCAACTCGGAAGGTATCTCAAAAATATATCACTTAGGCTCACGGAAGTAGTGATTTTTTTGCATAGCGCGGTGCAGGGAATGATCGAGAGCTGGAACTACCACGTAATGAAGTAACGGGCGGAAACCTAGTGTATAATAAAACAGTTACGTGATAAATAATATTTTATTTAGTTACAATTTACAAGAGCTTAGCTCGCACTCATTTTCCTCTAGGAAAATTAAATTACATGTAGAACCATTGCATTCAATAAAACAACGCATTTCCATTTGAAAATAATTCAATGTTTTTTATATGGCTTTCTGCGTAGTCTTGATACCGCCAGTATCACGTAGCAAAGAGAATTTGCAAATAACTGATAGGTAGCTACTGACCCACCCCTTATATACGCCTATGTAAACAGGAAATGTTAATTAGTACCGTAAATAAAGGTTTTTGGGTAGAAATTATTTCAAGATAGATGAATTTTGCTGAAATTTTGACAGAAAGTAGGGAATACCCCAAGAAGCAAAATCTACCCTATGCCAAGGTGTGCTTTTTTGCTGGGGGTGAATACCACCCTAACTAGGGGGTGGTAATTAAAAAAAAAACTCCAGTTATCGATAGAAGGATGGATTTTAATCTAAAATGTTCTTTAGAAGTTTTTTGAAAAAACATTAGATACTTTTTGAGATATTCGTAATCGAAAATGTAATTTTTTTTTCGAAAATAACGTTTTTTTCCGAAAATAACCACGTTTTTTGACGATTTGTCACATACAACTCATAAACTATTGATTTTATCAAAAAACTATATTCATCAAAATTATAGGTTATGAAACACCGAAGAATTCTGTTTTTTATTTTTTAATGTAGACCCAATACAAACAAAGTTATAGCTCATTGAAGGTATGCCTCATTTTTTCAACGAAAAATTTACAGATTTCAACATTGAATTACGAAGAAACAGTACGTTTTACGATGATAGTGCTCATAATCTTTTTTAAAGTCCATTAAAAAAACTTTAAAATGCGTTATTTTGAAGTCCTCTAGCATAAAAACTAACGGAGTTATGGCGAAAATAAAGCTGATTTCTATTTTTTTTTACGAGAAAAATCGACCATAAAATGCTTCTCATTACTACAATGTAAAGTAATTTTTACATTTGTAAAATTTAATTCCAATTAGGGAATTTGAATTAAAATTTACAAATGTACAAATTACTTTATCTTAATATGATTCAAAAGTTTGACTGATTTAAAATACTTATTTTTGAAAAAAACATCATCAAAGTGAACTAGGTATTTTTGAAATACTCAAAAAAAATTACTTTTTTAAAATTAACTCAGAAAATAAATCATATTCGTAAAAATTGCTAAAGTACAAAAACTTTTCATTCCCAAACATTTTTTTTTTTTTTTTACTGTACTTTATAAATTATTCGAGATATGGCTTGTAAAAGTTAGCATTGGTACAAAATCAGTACCGCCCTTGAGTTCTTTTACCGTTGACCTAAAATGAAGGGTTTGAGAAATATGAAACTTACATAAGCTTATAGGCGATGAAATTTTCTACAAAATCCTTTTCTTTTTATTTCTATAGTCTAAAATGAAAACCAAACGCATTTTGTTTTAATTTCGGAGCAGTTAGATTTTGGAGCAGAGAAATGCGTATACATGTATACTACGTATATAATAGTGTTCTCATCATTGGCACCTGGTGAAGGGGTCTTGTGTGTGTGCTTGTGTGAATGTATGTATGTGTATGTATTATATATATACAATTATAAAAATTCTCTTAAGATGTCTACGATTTAAATATAATAATTTATCAAAACAAGAAATAAAACATTTTAAAAAATGGTTATTTTTACCCGACTGCGCGACGCAAAGGAGAGTAATGTCTTTATCAGCCTATGTATGTTTGTATGTACGTATTTTTGTACCTTTGTGACAGTATTAAGACCAAAAGGGTGGGCCGATTTTGATAAATGAACACATCGGCATAGGGTAGATTTTGAAGTGGATGGCAAGTAAAGCTTAATTCCAAATTTTGAAGAAAATCCATCTTTCTCGAAATAATTTCTAGGTTGTACCATCTTTTTACCTTTAATAGCTGTACTAAATGTTCAGTTCCATACGAATTGAAAAAACTTAACCGCTTAGAAAACAATCAGCTAAAAGTAAAACAGTCTATACAAAACGAACTTGAATAAGTTAGCCATAATCATAACGCTTATGAAATAATTGCCATAGTAAAAGACTTAATAAAAAAATATAAAACACGTTAACCTTTTGACCGCCAGTCATCCAGTCGTGACCACGTCGTGACAGCCTATAAAAAGACAGACGCCAACGTCATCTATAAATGACCATTCAACTCGAAAAAAATCTTTCCATAATGGTATTTAATTTGATTCGTTATCGTTTATGTATTAAGAATATTTTCCTATTTTTTCTCTCCAAGGCGTACAAGGTACAGTGACTTCATTCATAGTGTGGTGGTCAAAGGGTTAAACTTAAAGCCAGACTCTAATGCCTGTGGCCGCTGAAGATAAGTTTACGGCGCCGAGGGTAGAGTCCCTAGCGACTTCATGAGGTGGTAGCAGTGCAGTAACCGGCCTCGATGGCCTATCTTCTGCAACGTGGCAGCCGCCTGTGCTAGCATGCCGGCTCGCTCGCCCGGCGCAGCCAAAACTCCGCCCGGCAAGTGTTTACACGCCATGTATAGTGCTACAGCGCGCTCGCCGTCGCCACCGCCGCCTTCTAATACGCGTTCTGTAAAAGAGAGGTAACAAAATTATACGTAAATCACACATTAAGCCACTCAAGCGTACGTGGAGTGAGTTTAAAGTTTGTAAACTTTCGGGTGAACCTAGGGAAGTTCATAGGTTTCGTAGGAAACTTTCCTTCCCCGAGGAAAGTTGTTGGATTTCATAGGAAGGTTCACCCAAATTCTGCGAAATTCTGATTAAAAATATTTCATCTTATACTAAAGCTGATAGCTTCTCATCTCATACATATGTCAGCTGATCGCTCAAGTTGTAACGGGTGTCTCAGTAAGAGTGCACTTTTTAATTTTAAATATTTTATGAGAGAGTTGTAATATTTTTATGGGATTGTAAAGAAGACATGTTCCGATTAAGGCGACTACAGCACCCGATAAAGGCAGCGCACATAGGAATAGTGCCATCTCCGTCTCTCAACAGGCCTAGGCCAGCAGTGCGAACAGTGTCGATACACGAAGTTTACGGACTATGAAAGCGTGCGTGCGTAAAAACATGTTCGAAACTTAGAAAAATTTGATTTATGGAAAGGTAACAGCTTAAATCGAAAAATGCGTTAACTACTTATCGAGAGTGTTCAATCACGAACATTTTGATAGCAAATTCAAGTTCCTGTGTGCATTTTACTATCGTTTTTACAGCTTAAAAGATACACAATATTGGGTATTAGAGGTGACTTTGTGAGCTTTTTCTATCGAACCAAAAGTGCTGAATCATGTTTCAACTACTTATCTAGTTTATGTCCTGAATATTACCGTAGTATTTTTTTTCTTCGATTTAATGCAGTGCGTCATGCTTATCTACGCATCATAAAATCGTAATTTAGGTGCTGTAGTCGCCTTAAGTATGGAATAAAATATCCGGACGGCTCTGATAACAGGCCATTCCAGAAGCGCTCGTAGCCTAGTGGATCTCGCTGATCTGAACCGATCAGTGAGGTTAAGCAACGAACACAGAGGCAGGGAACCCGATGGGTGACCAAAGTGGCAATTTATCACGAGCGTTTCCGTGTTTTGAATGATACGTTAAGCCGTCGGTCCCGGCTGTTGTCGATTGACTACAGAGGCCATTTGGCGGTTTGAAAACACTGATACTAGGGTTAGTCAAATTCACCACACACTTGACGATACCCACACGATAAGAAGAAAGAATTCCTTTTTTCATGAAATTTTACATGATTTTTTTACAAATATCTCAACGATGACCAAAATTCGCACCAGACAGTTGCTCGTTGTGGGTGCATTTGTTTCTCATGGATTGCATGAGGATTTTCTTAGCTCCAAATTCGACAATTTTGTGTTTTCACGCAGCCATTCAGATGGAAATGCGCTTCATAGGACTTTTTCAAAAAATTGGCATCGACTTCACTTTGCTCCATCACCCATTAAACGAATTGCCGGCGCTTTCCATGGTCTGCCGGTTTGAGCTCCTGAGTTAGCTGAATCTTGTACGCATAAAGGTAGAGGTCTTTTGTTAAAATTCGCTGCGTAGTGCTTCGTCAAATTCGAAGGTATTGAGAACGATGCTAAATTGATGTTTTCGGCGACACTCTCGTTTAGAGAAGCAATGTTTTCAAGAGACTGACCGATATGTTGACGCAAAGGAGTCTTGAAATCCATAATTGACCCAGTTTCTTCAAATTTATTTACCACTCTTCGAATGGTTGACACATTAGTTGCACTTTCTTAACTGAAAATTTGGCGAAGTTTGCGAGGGGTCATAATGGTCCCATTTTTGTAATGAGTTTTCACAATTATAACGCGTTGTTCTTTTGTGAAGCGCTCCATTTTTAATAATCAGAATAAACATAGGTAAATTGTAAGTTACAGCTGTAAAATTTCAGAGTTGCCACTTGCACGAAAAAAAGTTATACAAACGGCCGGTTTGGTCGAGTGGTAGTGACGCTGCCTCTTGATCGGCGGGTCCTGGGTTCGATCCCCAGTCGGGGCAAACATTTGTGTAAAAAGCAGATGTTTGTTCTCGGGTCATGGGTGTTTGTGTTTGTCTTTATGTGTGTTCCAAGGGACCCACGACACAAGGAAAAACCTTAGTGTGGGCCTTTGAGTGTGTAGCGTTTATTTATTTTATTTATTTTTTTACAAAATTAAAAAAGTACACTCTTACCGGGACACCATAAGTGACGAAATTTTTTTTCCATTTTTCGACCTACATATTATGTACCTTGTCGATGGCGTAATGAAAGTGTGTAGATGGCGTAATGTACAGCGTTATTTATATATTTTTGGAGAATACTCTTTTACAGAAACGAAGTAGCAGGCGTTAGTCAGATGTAAATCAAATCTTCAAACAGGAGAAATCAGCAGAAACAAGAGAAGATCGCAAACCAATCCAAGATAGAAGAGAGGTACTGAGGGGTTACGCAAGAAAGTCAATGGGAGAACCAGGGTGGCTGATGGAAAAGTGTTAAGGAAATGTTTGCAAGTCTGTTATGTGTGTAGTGTAGGGGGTGGTCTATACTTTAAGGATTTTGTAAAAGAAATGTTGCGATAGTTCGATGAAAGTATCGGTAGCGCGATAAAAGAGTGTTAGTTGCATGCTGAAAGTGTCGAAATCTCGATGAAAAAGTGTTTCGGTGGCTTAATAAGAGTGTCAATGGCGAGATGACACTTTCATTAAGCCACCGAAACACTTAAAGTTAACCAATATAATATGGAGATAGGTAAATAGTGGCTGCTGTGTACGATATAACATGTCGATAGATAGGTTAGGTACCTTTCCCGCATATAATTGAGGAGCGGTTGTTTCGGGGCCGCAGACTACCGTCCAGTAGTTGCTGAGTCCTTCGAGGTGCGGCGCCGGCCATCATTCGACATACCGCAGATTGTAGAAACACCCGTGACGTCACCCACTGAAAAATATGAATATGGAAAAGGTTTAAAGATGAAGAAGGCAATGCGGTAGTAGTATCTCAAAGTACAATCTGCTGCCCTAGCATATGCAATGAGACTTCTCACTCATGAGAGTATAAACTTCGAATTAACAAGGAAACAAGGAAAATAGACCCTATTTGAATACAGAGAAGTTTTAATTCATCTTGTGTTTTGATTTGGACATACGTCCTTTTAACAATTCAAGAACGTCAATCGAATGCAAAAGAAATATGTACATTGAAACGCCATTTGCATTTGCGCGTACATTGAAGCGCTAGAATATGTACTGCGCATTTGGCTAATAATGCAGCACGCGTAGTACACTACCATATTTGACAGTTCATTGAGACTATTACTTTAGCAACCGCCATTTTGTCTATGCCTGTCTCTTTTGCAGTCCGTACATACGACTGAGAGAGACTGCACATTCGCGAATAGGCAAAGTTAAAAGAACTAATATGTTCCATTACTTTGACTCTTTCGAATTGGACTTTTTTTAGACCGATAGACTAATAGTAACAATGAAACAAAATGTGACAGTGAGCCCCATTTTGTTTATGCTGCAGTATAACGTATAACTTATTAAAGCTAACAGATACATTTTAACAAAACCGCAGGCCGGCCGCGAGAGAAAGACGAAAGATACACATCATATCGACATCATGTATGAGTAAGCGAAACGATTTTTGTCCTACTTTTAGTGGTTTTTTGGACAGTTAGCGCACGGGTTTTTTCAGGTTAAGCAATGCAGCTACAGCACTTTTTTTTAAATACGTTTATTCAAACAAACTTAATCTGTTTGAATAAATTTATCTTCGCCAAACTGCAAAGCAGTTTATTAGCGATAGCGCTCATCTTCTTCCTTTATAATAGGTAAGTACTAGGTACCTACTTAAATTTTTTTAAATAAATATTTTAACTAAATCTAACATGCATTTTTTAAGTTTCTTCTTTAATTGTATAACTGCATTTATGGGTTAGGACTGCGTGTTAAGGTCTTACCGGTAAGTACTGTGTAAGCCGCCGCAGCGAGTGCAGGTCTCGCTGGAAGGCGTGTACCGCGGCGGCGCGCGCCGGCCCGCCCCCGCCCCCCGCGCCGCCCGTCTCCCACACCCCCGCGCGCGTCTCCAGCACCCAGTCGCAGCACAGCACTGCCATTAGCTGTACCACACATTATTGTTTTAGACCCGTATTACAGGAGACTCCAGTCTTGATTTATACTTAAGTATTTACTGTCTCTTTCTCTCACTATAAATACATACATACGCTGACGCCCAAAATCCCTAACGGGGTAGGCAGAGCATCAGTGATTCAAGAACGGCTATGAGTAGATGCAATGTTTGACACAAATTGTGAGGGTTATCAGATGGAGCAAGTCGCATAATAGTAAGAGGTCGTCATCCTTTCGCCCATTATACAGCAAAACCCTCGCATCCCTTTTACAGACTTTTATTATACACCTGGGAAGAGTAGGTAGCTGGCACATTCTGTTTTTCTTTCACTCCCAGTCCAGCATGGAAGCTAACTATCAACATAATAAGGACGACTACTACTTAAGGCGACTACAGCACCCGATAAAGGCAGCACACATAGGAATAGTGCCATCTCCGTCTTTCAACAGGCCTGGGCCCGCAGTGCGAACAGTGTCGATACACGAAGTTTACGGACTATGAAAGCGTGCGTGCGTAAAAACATGTTCGAAAGTTAGAAAAAATAGATTTATGGAAAGGTAACAGCTTAAATCGAAAAATGCGTTAACTACTTATCGAGAGTGTTCAATCACGAACATTTTGATAGCAAATTCAAGTTCCTGTGTGCATTTTACTATCGGTTTTACAGCTTGAAAAATACACAATATTGGTATTTAGAGGTGACTTTGTGAGCTTTTTCTATCGAACCAAAAGTGCTGAATCATGTTTTCAGCAAACTACTTATCTAGTTTATGTCCTGAATATTACCGTAGTATTTTTTTTCTTCGATTTAATGCAGTGCGTCATGCTTATCTACGCATCATAAAATCCTAATTTAGGTGCTGCAGTCGCCTTAAGAATAGATCAGTCCGTCCTATAATACGGAACTTAATGAGACAGACAACTTTAGCTATAAAATACACGTCATTAGAAATAATTATTATAAGCCCCGAATGAATCGTTCAACTCACCTTCGAGTTACTAGGGTCCCTTATTTCGGCACTGCCCCAAAAATATCCTTATAGCTCATTAACGAGAGGGAGACCAATTGTCTCATTTGCCGACTAATTTCGACCAATTGACGACTGATTTTCTGTCTAGTTGAAATCAAGATCTGACACCTGGGCAGTGCCGAAATAAGGGACCCCGAGTTACTAAAGAGAGAGATGTAATGAGCCTTTCTTGACTCATTAATAAATGTATATCATCAGTTATCCAGTTGAATGATGTTGAATACGGGACAGAACGTTCAGTGTGTACAACATTTGTATACTAGTTTAATATCGCATGATTGACTTAATAATCGGATTATACTGTACCTATTTAGGTTTATAGAACCCTAAATACTAATCAAGTGATTCTAAGCGATTGTGAAATCCATGACTTTAAATTAGTTAGCGAACTTTAAGGGATGACCCTTCCCATCAAACTGAACGACTTACCCCAAGGAACATATATATACGGGATATATGTCTGTGTATTTATATAAATTATTTATATATTATATGTATGTGTAGTTGTATTTTTATGTATTTTATATTAGAATTTAGATTTCAGTGGTTAATTGTGCACGTCTGTCTTTATTTATTTTACGCCTCTCACTGTCCCAGGTCTGCTGGAAGAAATTTCTTAAAGAAATAAACTGTCCTTTTTGGGTTCGTTTTTCTATTTATCTGTAATATTTGTGATTTTTCCTGTGTACAATAAACTGTTAAAATAAAATAAATAAATAACCTATATGAAATTCTCAAAAAAAATGTCGAGTCCCGATATTAAGGTAAATCAGCTGATTACACAAGTTGTATGGAGAGAAGAGTGTTTTTTCTTTCTTTGAAGAAAGTTGTTCAGTTTCGAGGGCTGATTGACATCCTTAACTTTGCCAAATATGTATACTAATTTTGCCCATGTATACTTTGTCTTGGTTCAAAAACCAACAAAAAAAACATTTGGACAAAAAAAACATTATAAGCAAGAAGAATTCTAGGGCGGGTTTTGAAAATAATTTTATTCGTATTCAATATTTAAATAAAAGTTTTACACTAATTGTGATGTCTATAAGCAGTTGATATTATTATATGACATCTTTTTGCTTGTAGAAAACAAAAGGGTAAAATAAAAAATATATAAGGTAGTTAATTAAATAAACATGATTAAAAGTTTACTGTAGCACAAATTTCTTTATAAACAAATCCAACAGTATTTATAAGTTCCATTGTCTTATTGTTCAATGTATCAAAACCTTAACAAATGTTTTAGATTTTCTTTCTAATTAAGCTAGAGAATATTCTACTAACAATATGTATTATAAATGGTATATAGTAGGTATACCTAGCGATTCATAAAATGTAAGTATACTGTAATCTTTGGGAATGTTTCTAAAAACTACAGTAACAAAAATAAAGCTAAAATCTTACAGTTTGCGTTTCATAAACAGCAGATATTTTTTTACTAGATGGTAAAATACTAAATAAACATGCCATTGCTGTGATTTTTTAAAGGAAAAATTTGTTAAAAAATCACTGTTGGATTTTTTGTCAAATTTTTACTTTAACCGTTTATTTTCAAGCTGATTGTTCTCTCAAATAAAAAATCAACTTAAAAACATTTAAGTTCGAGCAGGCCTATTATAACCCCGCGAGTCGCGCCTCTCAGATGGCGGTGAAACTTCAAAAGTCACGGTGATTTCGTGATCAATAAGTGAATCACTGACAAAGTGAAGTTTCACCGCCATCTGAGTGGCGCGACTCACAGGTTGTTCTTGGGGTACTATTCTGCGGATTGAATATACCAATTTGACAGTAACCCCACTCAAAACCATAGATTGGGCTAGAACCTACATTCCAAATATGTGACTGGTTACGCAAAAAGGGACCTGAAGGGATTGGAAACGGTTTTTTTTTCATGAATTTTGTTTCTGTGGTCTTTCAGCTTTGTTTTTGTCTAATCAGAATATTTTTAGTTAAAACTTTAAACGCGATTTAATCGAAATCAATTATTTTCTCTTGAGATCCCTTTTTGCATAACCACTCACATGTTTTACTACGAGCAAAATGAACTTTGCATTTAAAAGAACACAACTGACAAATGGAAATCCTTTTCTTTCTACTTAACAACAAAAGCAAACAAAATAAAAAGTGTTGAACATGCAGAAATAAATCTTGAGAAATGCGATGATGGTAACTACCGCGAGATTTGCCTTGTAGTAATATTGCACAACATTCAGCAACAAGTGCAATGCAACTACAATGCACTCCCGCAATAGTCAAAGCCGTTCTTCTTCACTCGAAACAGCGCAACTAAAAAATAAAATTAAAATAAATGATGGATGATAATGATTATAACAGCTGTATAATTCACTCACCAGCATTAACTGAGTAGGTTTCTTGCAACAGTAGTAAGCTAAGGAATCAGCTAATCTGGTTCCAGCAATGTCGCATACCTGCAATTTTAAAGTCACAACAAATAGAATTAGAGTCAACATGTCAACCTCATTTACTAAGCTGAAAAATATTATCTTTAACATTCAAAGAGATTATCATAACCCGGCCAGGTAACGGAGGTCAGATGGTACTGCTAACAAATCCTGGTCGATCGTACTCCGAAGCCTGATGGGTCAAAACACTAAAAGGTAATTTTATTTTTGAGAATTATGTCACCGTCGGCGTTCTTATTGGTTTTTACTCAAACGAAACCGCAGAATAACACGAAGCGCTCTCACCTTAAGAATAGTTTCTGAAGTCCTTTCGATGGAGTGTTCATCTCGGCACTGAGCGAGGCTCAAGAGAGCACGCCGGCTTTTGTACGCCATATGCAGGGCCCTGCATAATAGACAATAGCTATATTTTCATCAGCTGATGTTTATACAATCCAGACAATAGATATTAATACGACAACTATAAACTATACGAGACTGTTTGATAAACACGGCCCGGCTAGAAATTCTAAGTCGGTCTGTGTGAGAATCTTCTCATTGTTAGTTTGATGATGATGTAATGCTATGAGTAAATTCTTTGAATGCCGACAGCATTAGTTTAGAATTAGAATGGCAATAGTCGATCAGCTGTGGTCAGGTGAGGGTGGTCTGTAAGGTATATTCGATATTGGTTCTCGTCGATATTTGTGCTTGCTGGTAAGTGCTTTACTTTAATTTACAGTGCCTTAATAACGTACGAATCTGTTTTAGTGCTCGGGCTTTAAAGGACTTAATAATCGGTGTTGATTCATTTTCGAAAATTATAAGATTTTTTATTTTATTATAAAATAGGTTAACTCTTGACCTCAATATTGACCATAAGGTCAAAGATGAGGTCGACGATGGAGCGAGTTAACCCAGAAAATGCCTATAAAGGCACTGGTACTCCCACGCACCGACGGAACACAGCAAGCTGTTTGGCGTCGGACTTCGGTAGGAGGGTGGTCGCGAACCAGACGGATAAGAGTTCCTTAGCAATCTAAGTCATTTAAATTACTAACTAGTCTTTAGGCTAAATCGTTATTACAATGACATGTTACGTCAATTATAAAAAAAGGGTTGAAAGTTGGCAAACAGCGTATTTGCTATGATAATTACTTTTTGGCGACTAAAGGTGAAAATCAGTAATAAAGAGAGATTTTTTTGGTATTCCATTCCATAAAACAGACTTGGATCCTTTACTATGGTGTAAAGCACGACAACCCATTTGATAATGTCACAATAACAATAAAATAACAATAGTTTTCTTATTAATTCCGAGAATTGATTTTATTGGGTCAAATGTTTGTGTAAAAAGGAAGGGCTTGTTTTGGCGACTAGGTGCTAGTGCTAAGCAAACTTTGCGTGTATATCTCGCACTTGAGACCTGGGCCGACGACGTCACCTTCAATGTACGGTGTGCAAAATGTTAAAATATCGAAAAAGATATACAAAGCATCATCATCATAGCATCATCATCATAGCATCATTGTTACGGATAGGTACGTGTCTCGACCCTCTTTCGATATTTTATCATTCCGCACACTGTACACCGAACATGGCGTCATCGGCCCAGGTCTCAAGTTAACTCGTGCGGGTTATAAATATAAACTTTGTGTAGGAAGTATAATATACGAACCCAGGCAAGGGGTCTTCGCAGCTATTGAGTGGGTCAGGTAGCATGTTAACCCGGTCGCCGAGTTGAGTCGCTCGCTCCGTATCGGCCAACAGCCAAGCAGCCGCTACGCCAACGATGCTCGCCCACCATTCCATTACTGGGTCCCAGCAACCTGGAGTTACAATCAGTTTTTTTTAACCCCCTACAAAAAAAGAGGGGTTTTATAAGTTTGACGGTGTGTCTGTATGTGTCTGTGGCATCGTAGCTCCTAAGCTAATGGACCGATTTCGTTGTGGTTTTTTTGTTTGAAAGCTGACGTAATCGAGACGATTCTTAGCTATCTCTTGCCAGCCCATATACTTACGTCCCCACCGAGGGGCACGGGCCTCCCTTCGAAACACGAAGGGGATTCAGGCCATAGTCCACCACGCTGGCCCAATGCGGGTTGGTAGACCACTCGTCTTTCGAAAATGAATTTTCTTGGACGAGCGGGTTTCATCACAATGTTTTCCTTCACCGTTGAGCAAGTGATAATTAGAAATCCGTACATAAATCCGAAAAGACGAATTTAGTGGTACAGGCCCGCACCAGGTTTTGAACCCGCGACCTTCGGATTACAAGTCTGGCTCATTACCAACTGGGCTATCACCGCTTAGCTATATTCTACCTAATTGGTTCAGAAGTTTAAAAGTTATAAGCAATCGAATGTCGGGGTAATAACAACGTTTTCCCCCCAAAGGGAAGAAAACGAATATTTGGGTTCCAGCGTAGCTTGACCCACTTGTGAGATTACCTCTTGGATTTTTAGCTGTGGCAACACTAATTCCCACCGTATATGCCTCCCTCTCCGCACGCGCGCCCCCCCCCCGCCTCCGCGCGTGCGACGTTGCAGCGCCGGGCGCTTGCTTCGCTCCTCAGTACTCGCTCACAGCCGGCAAGGCCTTAAAAATATAGTGGGTCAAGCTACGCTGGAACCCAAATATTCGTTTTCTTCCCTTTGGGGGGAAAACGTTGTTATTTGGGTGTCCGAGCTACGCTTGACCCACTTGTGAGACGTGTTTATTATCTGCCGGCGCTGCATGACGTACTGTGAATGTGACAGCGCATAACTGATTTCTGAAGTAGGGTTCAGTACAGCGCGTATTTTGTCATGGTGGGAATCTAAATGAAATACATATAGGTAGAAATATTATAAACTGTATTAATCATATCAACGAATATATATATTTTCTCCTTGAAAACAAAAATAACCTTCTCTAAGTAATAATTTCCTTAAATAAAAAACATAATATAAACGTTTAAACTAATCAGTCAATTACTAGTTCACTAATTAACGAAACAAAAATAGGATCTTGATTTGAGATCATTAGTTGAAATGGTACTGTAATTAATTATATCTAGACCGATGAAAACAAATCTGTAAGCTTATTGCTGACTGACCTTTCTCCTTGATTGCGTATTTCTTTGAAATAGTGTTTAAGAAATGTATCACTGCTTCTCCAATTGCCTCTTTCTAATACTTCATCCATGCTGACATTACTGTTTATCCAGATAGCTGAGTTTACAGCGGACCTGAAGCTACCTGGGGAGTCTTCAATATTTGCTTCACGAAAGAGGGTTTTTATCCATCCAGCGATCACTGTTCGGGAGGCAGCATTAACTTTTCCCCTGGTGGTGATGAATAAGTGGTTTAAATTACGAGTATGTCTAGCTTTCCTTCGATCTTGTGATTTATCGATAAGTTTTCGAATCCAAAATACTGGATTCAGTTCTGCAGGACCACTATTAATTAAGCGCCACCCTCCTTGTCGATATGTGGAAGAATCGGTTTTGGAACCAAATTTCGGCCATAGTATGGCGTGATCTTCTTTATCTTCCCAATGTTCTGAATCTATGCTCAATAACGTCAGATCATGTATTCTTCTGCCGGAACACAATAATAATAGAGCTGCGGTATGTCGGGAGACTTGAAATAAACTATCAGCATCGACCTTGTAATGTTGTAGATATTCAATTAAATCTCCCACATTCCATGTAGAGGGTTTTCTAGGCGGTGGCGTGGTTAGGGCTATAGCCTTCATTGTTTGTTTTATTAAGGGATGTTGAGATAGGGCTTCTGATTTAATTGGGTTTGCAAAGGTTAGAACTACTGACTTGTGAACAGCGATTGTTCTGGGTGCTAATTTCATAGAGTTATGTAAAAAGCAGATAAATTTGGCTACTTCATCAGGTGTCGGATCATCGACGGGGCATGTTCTATTTGACCACGAGCGCCATTTATCCCAAGCAGACCGGTATGTTTTTAGGGTTGACTTACGCCATGCTGATTCGAGCAATGTTTTGTCGCGTGTCGCCCATGATTCTATTAAATGGGACCAGCCCGAATCCTCCATACCTGCAAACATAGTTCTTTCACTGCTGGCGGGTGTTCTCCTGTCCGGGCATCTATCAAATGTTTCCGTAGGTTCCAAATTCTGAACGGAGGACTCAAGGCTCTCAGCTTCAATTCCGACTGCCAAAACGTTTTCTCCCATTTCGGCGCCACTAGAAGATATGTTCCTGAGCCGCTCTGCAGGTGTCGCAATACTCGAGGTATCAACGACGGCGGGGGGAATATCCATCCGAGTCGATAGTTCCAGCATCTGCTGAATGCATTCACAAAGGCACATGTTTGATCTCGTGCATCTTCGCTTGCATAACGATCTACGACTGCAGTATGAGCGCTCGCAAATAAGTCTATCGTTGGTGTTCCCCACTTTTTGAAGACTGTTTGCGTCACCTCTGATGAGAGCGTCCATTCCGGCGTTTGCTGGTTTCTCGACAGGCTGTCCGCAGTTAAATTGTATCTGCCTGGGAGATATCGAGCCATGAGATGAATTTCGTGTTGATGAGCAAGCTTCAAAATGTCTGTGGCTAGATGCAGAAGTGGAGGTGATTTCGTGCCTCCTTCTTTGGTGATGTACGCAGCTACTAATTTGTTGTCCGTTTGAGCCAGAACGGTTTGACCGTTGTACTTTGGGGCAATTCTCCTGAGGGTTTCTTTCAGAGTCCACATTTCCTTTCGATTGCTGTGCCATAGTAATTGCTATGCGGTCCAGGTGCCGCTTAATTTTAGATCGTTTACTGTGGCACCCCACCCTTGGTCTGATGCATCGGTTGTGATATACACGGTCGGTTCTTGGTGATGAATTGGTGACACTTGCTCGATGTGGTTTGACCACCACTGAAGATCTTCTACCACTGCAACTGGTAAAGGAAATTTCTTGTTTCGGTTTTGATTTGGCAACCGATTTGCTTCTATTTGAATTCTTCGGCAGTGTAGTCTTCCCAAGGGGACAACAAATGCTGCAAAATTGATATGACCCAGGATAACTTTTGCAGAATTCCAGGTCCACAGGCGTCTCCTCAGTATATTCCTTATAATCAGTGTTACTTTCTTGATTTTGGGTTTTGGAAGGCATTTGAGGTTTTGATCCGTGTTCCATACGATGCCCAGGTATTGTTTCTATTGTTCTCGTAGGAATGAGAATTGACTTCTCGAAGTTGACACACCAACCGAGCTTTACGAGGGTCTTTATTACTTGCTCGGTCTGTTTTTGAAGAACGTGTGGGTTTGTATTCATTAGGAGAAAGTCGTCCAGGTACACGATGATGCGAATGCCTTCCGTTCTGAAATAATTCGCCAGCCAGTTAGTTATATTTGCAAATGTACATGGCGCAGTGGCTAAACCGAAAGGTAAGCAAGTCATCTCGTATACAACGTTTTTATATGCAAAAGCCAGAAACCTGCGATGAGCTTCGGTTATCGGGATATGGAAGTAAGCTTGCGACAAATCGATTTTCGTCAAGTAATCCGCATCATAAAGGCAAAGCGGAATCTTAAAATGATTTAGGAGGCGAAATTTAGGAGGTTTTAAATAAGTTTAAATTCCTCAAATCAAAGATAGGACGGTTGGAGCCATCAGATTTTTTGCGTAAAAAAAATGGGAGATAAGAAGCCTGATATGCTCACATCTACGGGCAGCGCCCGATGTCACCATTTTTTGTATCTCTTGGGACATTTCATGAGATGGCATAGTTTTATAACGAGAGCAGGTTGCTTTATTAAATCTATACAGTGGTGGTCTAGATCTGAAGGGTATTCGATAACCCGTAATTGCTGCTAGGATGTTAATTGGTGCCCCTAGTGTTTCCCAAACTAGCAGTTTATCACTCACCTGCCCTGCTCGAAAGTTATGATTTTTTGTTATTTTTATTTTGTCTTGACGATCCACGTTTTCCAGGAAAGCGAGATCTGTCCGTCCTCCGGTTGTTGGAGTTTCTATTGTTGTGGTAGTTATTGGCTGGCTGGGTCTTATCCTTCGGGTCAGTCGTCGTGGCAGATCGCTTGATTGCACTTCGGGAGTTTGAGGTTGTTGTAGCTGGTTTTCGAAATTTGGGCGGAAAAAGCTTCGTTATGCCTCCTTGCTCCTTCACCAGGTCTGCCAGTCCTGGCTCAGCAAAGAGATGCTGCTCCGAGGGCGGAATAGCGTGCAATAGCTCATTGAGGGTCTTGTTTTGGGGTTTGTATATAGCCCTTCTTTGTTGGATGACTTCTGCACGTTTTCCGCAGCTGTATTGTAGCAAAGCATCGGAGGTTTTACGGAAAGCTGAGTCCGCAGCCAAAAAGTTTTTGCTGATATAAGATTT
The DNA here is from genome assembly GCA_949987775.1 of Aproaerema taeniolella. NCBI lineage: Eukaryota > Metazoa > Arthropoda > Insecta > Lepidoptera > Gelechiidae > Aproaerema > Aproaerema taeniolella. Next base: position 7,684,986 of record OX465243.1, on the reverse strand, counting down.
TATTTGGGGTTCAGCCTTCTGGTAGATTTCTTGAAAAGTATGTCTCTGTTGTAAGAGTCCATGTGTAATCGCCCCGAGGCAAAGATCCATCTTTTCCAGGACCGTCACTAATTGCCAAGGGGGTGTAACAGTGGCTAAATTACTGTTGATTTTCAACGAGGTAAAGGCTGGTGTCGCTTGAAACAATTTTTGTACTTCAGCATATCTTATATTCTGCCATCCTTCCGCATTGAATCTCTGACAATTTATACCTTGTTGGACAAAATGATCATCAGCCTTGGTTATCTTAGCCTCAGTCTCCTTGGTGCCAGGAGCGAAGTCTTCAAAGTGTTCTTCAGCCTGGATTGGTTCGGAAGCGTCTTGTTCTAAAGATGTTGTTTGCTCAACCATGGGAGGCGCTGTCCAGTCATTATCATCTTCAATATCGCCCGGGAAAGATGAGCATGAACCTACCGACGCTGCATTCCTGGAACCAGACGGTGAACGAGATTGATTTTCTTTTTGCAACATCAGGTTAACTGTCTCGTTTGTGGTTTGAATCATTTGGCATAATTTTTCGAACATAGTATTCTGATGTGCGAGAAAGGTATCTAATTTTGGTTCCTTTGTGACGACTGGTGGCTCTGGACTGTGACTTCTCTTTGAAGCTGGTGCGCTCTTGGAAACACTACTAGAGGAGGACGCCACTTCTTCGTTTTCTGCTACCTCCAATCTCAGGGTTTTTGATGCCTCTTCCCGGGCAATGAGATAGGGTTTTAAAGCCTTTACGGCGTCTAAAAATTTATTATATGCTTGCACTGGGTGCACTCTTGCCATAATATTTACCGGCGCATAAATTAGTGCACGGCCGAGTGGCCAATTTATAAGAATTCTTTTGATGCGCTTATACTTTCTTTCACTGAGCGTGTGATCATTGCTATAAGCTTTTGCTAGGCGAACTGTTGGCAAAGCAAAGCGCAGTCTGCACTCCAAGTCTGGGGTAATCTTCTCTCCAAATAGGTATACATAGTCGGGAGAATTAATCTCCCAAGCTCTCCAATCTTCTGGGTAAACTTCATCCAATAGCTGGATTATGTTGCTGAAGAAGGTAGCCCCTTCTTCAGGAGGGATCCAGTCAGCTAGTGTGCCCATAGTAGTAAGCGCCATCTAGAATATAATACAACAAGTTTATTGTTGGAAAATCAAAATCGCCAATGTAACATGGAGCAGGCGTCGGTGACGGCTGCGCCCAGCCGACGGCGTCTGTTACAGAGGTCTAAAGCCGTAGGTGACGGCTGCATACGGCAGGCAATGGCGTCTGCTGTTACAGAGCAGAGGACATGTCGGCTGTGCGCACAGCCGACTGTCGTCTGGAGACTGGATTACAATGCAAGTGTTTTCTAGGGCTTTCCTAGAAACTTAAACATTGAGAAGTGAGTTCGACGTCTAGGGAGCGGTCGATCACCATAAAAAGTTATAGAACAACAACAGGGCTTTCCTGTGTTCAACTCTTAAAAAAGGCTACTTACCTTGAGTGCATTCGATGTGGTGATTTTGATAACAGAAGTATAATTATTCGAAATACCGAAGTTATTTCAACTTTACTGTTATGACCACTTTTCACTTCAAAAATCCAAGACGTACTGAGGAGCGAAGCAAGCGCCCGGCGCTGCAACGTCGCACGCGCGGCGGCGGGGGGGGGGCGCGCGTGCGGAGAGGGAGGCATATACGGTGGGAATTAGTGTTGCCACAGCTAAAAATCCAAGAGGTAATCTCACAAGTGGGTCAAGCGTAGCTCGGACACCCAAATACATTTTTTTAATTTTAGAGTTATCTTCAACCTACTTTCCAAGCGGAAGAGCTTCTCAATTAGGCTGGTTTTTATTTTGTATGTAAAGTCCGGCGACATCTCTTACGATTCTTTTTGTCCAGTATTGTAAGTTTCACCACAGTCGGCTAAGGTTTTTTTAAGGATTTCATCAGCACCCAGACTTCTAGACAAGTGAGTAATTTTTGGAAGTACCTTCAGAACCTGGTAGCTGAAAATTGTTCGTCGGCCCAGGCTAGCTGGTATTCATATGTTAGTAGTACATATTAGCATTTCTCTTTCCCACACTTTTGGTTAATGAGAAAATAAGTAAGGTCTGGCGGCCCTGGGATCTTGGTCTATAAAAACATTGTCAAGTCGGGGATCAGTTAGTGAAAATGTAGTCCCCTTCGGTTAACTTCGAGCACCAAAGTACGGAGAAAACTGCAAACCAACGCAAAAAAGTCCGGGGCCGAAGACAATTAAACAAAATCGAAAATAAAAAAAAACTTCTGAATAACTACAAAAATTAATAAAGCAAGAAACCACAAAAAAGACAAAAGTAATAAAAACAGCAATAAATAAAGTACGGAACCCTAAAAAATAAATAAATGGCGAGCCAAGGCAATACCAGGTGACCAGAAGAAAGTGAAGAAAGAAAAAAGATTTATGTAAGTACTCGATTTATGTAAGTACTTGCTAAGTGCAACAGGGTAAAAATCCTTCAGTTTAAATCATAGGGTAGACGAGCTCCGCTATGAATACTGTTGGAAAAAGAAAATCATTTTTAGCAATCGCAATGGTTTATTGGGTGTCCAAGTCTAGTCCTTCATTCGATCATGGTATCAACGAGTTTGTTCTGTGAGAATAGTTGGTGTTTTAAATGACAGACCCCAAAATAAAAAATAATGGAAATGGATACAATAAAAAGGCGAGCGAAAAAAACCCCAAAAGGCACAGGACGTCTAAAGGAGGAAAAATGTTGGACAAGCCAAAAACTTACATAACCAACTGTTGTCTCCTTAAAAATAAGGGGGTTGGTGAAGTGTATGCACACCTTAACGTAATAAAATAGTATAGCACTATCCCTAGCTGTGATCTTAAACATACTGACGAACCTAGTCCAATAATGTCAACTATTGTCTGCCAATGTACTCACATGTAAGGCAATCATATGTCTAGTGTCCACTTCTGTCAAGAAACGTAATAATGTGTTTCATTCGAAAGCCAAAAATTTTAATTAAACTACCAATTTTTGTCAAAAATAAGGGGGGTGGTGTAGTGTGTGCACACTCTAGTAAATTAGCTTTAAGTAATTATGACGCATGAAAATGGCCTCACTATCAAATAAAATAGGGCCAATACCGATGAGAGACAGATGTCTTGTAATTCAAACCCATGTGTTTAGGTTAAATAATAGATTAAAATATCAGGTATCACACTATGTATCTCGTTCTATCAAAGCTCCTACATTTTTCAAAAAAACAAAAAAACAATATACTTCAAAATTTATTATAATTTAGCTTATCGAACAGCTCTATTACAAATATGACAAGTATGTCAGATTAATTATATGAAACTTTCATTTTGTAGATGTCAAACCGTGCAACTGATTACTAGAGTTGCGACTATTTCACTTTTAAATTTAAAATTAAATTTTGGAATTTTTGTTTTTTTTTTAAACATCTTGTATAAGCCAGTCAATTTTCCGAATAAACCAGTGTTATTTGAGTATTCTTCCAACCAGCTTCGTATTATCTTTTTACGCCCGGCTCCGACTTATACATACATGACGACCCTTGCCAGTCACTGTTTCAGATAGTGAAATACAGTGATAGTGTGTTTCCGACTTCTACATGACGCCCTTCTGCTAGTCGCACTAGTCGTCTTCGCGTAAAAACAGTCTCAAGTAAGGGATCAGTTAGTGAAAGCCAGCCAATTTTCCGAATAAACCAGTGTTCTTTTAGTATTCTTCCAACCAGCTTCGTGTTTTCCTTCTTCCGACTTCTACACTTAGTTCCATGGGGAAGTTCTTTAGTTTAGTTTAGTGGGTTGGTAAGCATCCTTAATTTTAGCTAACTTATTTAAAGTTACCCAATGTACAAGTAGTTTATCAGTTAAATATCACCCGTAGTACGGTCGGCCAAATAATTGGTTTACCACTTTTGACAACACTTCCCATGTAGCCAAAATATCGCTAAGGTTGAGCAGTGTGTCACAATGAAAGAGATGCATGATCTTGACGTTTTGTCACATGATATGCTTGACATCATCTGTCATTGATCTTGTTCTGGTCTTTACGAATACTTTTTGTTTTTCTTCTATAAACAATGATCATAGATCTAACAACACTATGGAAAAGTGTAAAAGCTATTTGCTTAATGTCACAATTCAAACTAGGAACACGAGGCAAAGTGTTGACAATGTCACTCTAACGAATGACAAAAATAGCATTGGCAAACTGTCAAAATATTATGCAAGCGAAAATTAGCCTTGTTGTTTTATAATGTGCTAGGGGAAATTGAACCTTAAGGTGGTAAACAAGCTATATTTTGGGGTTAGGTGGTGCTGCGTGAGTTGTCCAATATTTATTATTAAACAAGTAGTAATTATAGTAGAAGCATTTTCTGGTAGCAGTAGGTGATACGAAATGCCACACAATACTTTTTTACTAATATAAAAGTCCGTTTGTTTGCATGTCCACACAATACTTTTTTACTAATATAAAAGTGTGTTTGTTTGCATGTCCTTCAATAAAAAAGGGTACACCAACAGAAGTTCTACATCAACATTTAGAAACTTAACAGTACAGATAGATTCTGCATAGAACCTCCAATCAAAAGGTAAACACGCTATCGCAAAGCAACGGATCGTCCAAATGTTTGCACCCCATAGATATACAACACGGTCACATTAACTTGACGCATGGCCTTGATGACGTCATTTCAAAACAATAACGAAAACGTAACAAAATGTCCAAAAACAGCAACAGAAAACTAGCCAAAATATCGAGGATCGTATCGGTAACAATTATGCTAACCATACTGACGTTTGCCGGGCGAGCTAAGGGAATGCGGGGGGAAGCAGACGGGGCCTCGCATTCCAGCGATGCGTCAAGTTAATGTGACCGTGTTGTACAAGGTGTTTCAAAAAAACCCAAAAAAAAGAAATTCCAAAATTTAATTTTAAAAGTGAAATAGTCGCATCTCTAGTAATCAGTTGCACGGTTTGACAATTACAAAATGAAAGTTTCATATAATTAATATGTCATACTTGTCAATTTGTAATAGAGCTGTGCAATAAGCTTAATTTTAATTAATTTTGAATTATTATTTTTTTGGGTTTTTTTGAAGGTAAGAATCATGAAAATAGTCTACAATTTCACGCAAACGATGTCTAGCAAATGCTAGTAACTTTACAAAAGTCGATTCGATGTTTTCTCACCTGAATGTTCAGGAGCGTCGGTGGATACGTCGTCTGTTATAAGCTTCACCAGTTCCAATACATCTCGCGTGTTGCTGCGTTCGTCAGCGCAAAGCAACATCTGCAAACTTTTCTGGAGAATTTCCAGATGATAAGCCTAAAAGAAAAGCGATAATCAATCATCGATTTTACTCATGTCTGTTAATTCGTGTGCGTTTTGATTTTGAAAATGAGAGCAGATGAACACACTATGGTGAGCAAAATCAACAAAATTAAACCTTTTGGATGTTTCATAATATTAAATTAAACCTTTTGGTGAGCAAAATAGTTTTGAAATAATTTACATAGAAAAATGTTTAATTGTCCCGAATAACAAGTTCACTTTGGTCTCCTAATAAGTTGTTTTTTTACAAACTATTATTAAAATAAGTGGATGTTGTTTCATTAAAAAAAATATTGTTGTTTTACAGCAGCGATTCCTAAATGGGTTCCGCGGAACCTTTGGGTTCCGCAAAATTACATTTTTCAGTGGATTGCAGTGTCTTTCATTTATAAACCTGCGAGTATAAAAGAAAGACACTGATTTAAATAAAAGGTTCCATAAAATTAATAAAGGGCTTTGTTGAGTGTTCCGTTGCTTTAAAAGTTTGGGCACCGCTGTTCTACAAGGTGAATGAAAGGGAGCTTTATACTAAAATGGTGGGATCTATAACCATAACTATGATTTATAAGCAATTTCGTTTCAAATTGTGTTGCTGGTTTTAATGTTTTACGCTATTATTATTAAGTAATATGTACCTGGAGGCCTTTAAAACACTTTGGTTTGCTCGTGTTTCAAATGGGCTATTACTTACAACACTTGTATAGTTGTCACCGTAACATTGTAGTTTGACTTTTTTCACATTGACAGACTTTTTTACAATATTAATGCACCCTAACCTAACCTATCCTAATTTCATACAGGTGGCCTTTAAAGTTTCGTAAATTTATAATTTTCCTATAATCGCGGGAGATATTTTACATATTCGTTTTTACAATTTTCCGGTGTCATCGTTAACAACTATAAAAAGTACATACCCGCATGGCATAGGCGAGTGGATCAGGCGCAGTAGACAGTGCTGAGAAGAGGCTAGCGGCGGGCGGCGCAGGCTCGTAAGTCCAGCGTCGCGTGCGCAGGAACTTTTGACCCCGGCGCCCGCTCGCCCAGCGCACGCGACCCGATCCCACCCACTCGCCCTCCGCGCTGCAGCCGCGGCATAGGCGGAGGTAGTACCTGACAACAATACGCAAGTCTCGTTTGTTTCTCGTTTCACAGACATATATATACCGCTAGATTACGCTTGTCTCATCTTCTCTGTAGAAAATAAGCATGCCATTATTTTTCTGCCTACTTTGACGTCATATGAAATATTGAATATATGAAAACATCCAATATCTACACTAATATTATAAAGAGGAAAGATTTGTACCTATTTTTGTATGTTTGTATGTTTGTAATGAATAGGCTCAAAAAGTACTGGGCCGATTTAAAAAATTCTTTCACCATAGGATGCTACATTATCCCTAAGTAACATAGGCTACATAATTTTTCCGAATTCTCACGGGAACGAAGTCCCGAGCGGGATGCTATTACTTATAAATTGAGTGTTGCACGACTGTATGCCAACAATCAACATGCTAAAGTTTCGTTAAATTCGAAATCTTTTTTAAAAAAAGTACATGGCGACTGGATTATAATTATATCAGGATTTAAACTTAATTTTTTGGACGAAAAAACCACTTCACACAGAATTAGACATAGGTCAAAGTTTAAAGTTTCTTATGGTTATTGCCTTAAGACTCTTATTACATTCGACGACAAAACAAGCAAACATATCGCGTCCAGCTCACAGTATGGCATAAATGGAATATCGAAAGTATTCTGAAACCTGTAGACATCACATCACTTACCCACATAACCAGTTCCCAATTTTCGGCATGTAGTCTTTGAACACAAGTGCAGCGGTGATATAAGTGTCAGCAAGAAGTTGATTATTCCCAGTCACTTCGGCCATATTGACAGCTTGTAAGGCCAAGAGTACGCGTTCGCTTCTACCACTATGGGTCGATAGGATCTCGAGTTGTGCCAAGCGATTAGATACACCTGATACTTCGGCTGCCCATTTTTGAGTAGCCCGTCTAGCAGGACTGAAAGATAATGAAATCAATTGCTTATCTTGACGAGTAATTCAATTCAATTACTCTAAAAATGGCGTTCGCAATCGAGGTTTTGCCAATGTCTGAGTATTTTAATCAAAATATACAATACAATAAAATATTCTTTAATTGCACACAGAGACATACAGTTCAATTAACAGAATGGCAAAGTCGCAAATATCAAGTAAATAAACCCTTTACGGGTTGTAGTACGTCAGAGCCTCGTCCGTTGATTAGCAGGGAGCACTTTAGCTGGTGAAGATGACGATTTTGGAACACTAATATCCTATTACCACAATGAGTAATTATTAAGCCATGATCCAAATATACAAGGCCGTTTCTTCCCGAGGCTGCTGCAGTTCTACCACGTTTTAACTAGCATGTGAATACAATTATCCAGACGCAACGGACTCCAAACAAAGCATGTACGCACCAACCAAGCGGAGTACGTTTTTGTGGTGCGCTATGATTGACCGAGATATTTCGGGCCACTCAAAATAGGATTTTTGAGAGTTGTCGTAATTTATAAACTTGGTACTGTTGTTTCTGCTTACGTCTTTCAAATTCTCGCTACGTATGCGTTATCGTAGTGGCATAAGCTATTGGTATGTACAGTCTTTTTTTACAAAAGCTAAAGAAACTGACTTTGTATTATACTGTACCCTGTTAAAGAGTCTATGTAAACTGGTTGACCCGAAACCAGCTTCTGATACTTAAAAACTCACATTTTTTTACTACCTGTTAGGTATCAGCATTACAAATAAGAAAAGATAAACCATATCAGCCTAGACATCAGCCACAAGCGCTTGAATATATAAAAATCTCTATCCACCTTTTAGAATGTCTCTCCATATGGAATGTCTGTGTCTAATAATAAGTGCACATTTTATAGAATAAATAAAGATTTAAATACTTATATACAAAGAAGATACTCAAATGATAACATATCATAATCTGTATATGTTATGATTATGAATCATGATCTCAACCAAGCTCATCTCATCCGAGGTCAGCTGTCAGTAGTGCATTATCATTACCTAATTTGTAAGTGTTTTATCCTGTTTGTTACATAACCTTAGAAATCCTTAACCTTTGACTTAACAAGAACACAGATAGTATCAGCTGATGTCAGTGTAAATAATAGATATTCCAAATCACAATGGTGTCTTAAAAGGGCCTTTACTTTTTGAATCTGTCTCTCCTTGCAAAAATACACTGAAATGTACGTCTCTCGATGGGACATACATACATATGGCTCGTTAAAAGCGATCATTAATTGTGATCCCAAAGAGCCGGCCAACGAATCTACTCAACCAGAAGAAGACTTTTTTTTCTTTGGCCAGCACTGGTTTTTAGACCAAACTTTGTACGAGACGTAATTTAGAGTTATAATTTATATTCATGATTCTTACCTATCACTCCATAGGTCACCAGCCCGTCGTGCGAGGAAGCCTCCGAAGGGTAATCTTTGCAGTATTTGTCGTAAAATAGCAGCAGCTAAGGCGGAATACTTAGCATTGCCTTGCCCACCAGCTTGGACGCTTTTACCACAAGCCACCAATGATCGATGAAGTTCCAAGCGCGCATTCGTTAGGTCGCCCTAGAAAGTTTATAATTAAATTGCTACCATTTCATGTCCTATTGTTGAAATATCGTCCGATAAAGGACAATTTTATATGATGAATCACCGATAAATAATAAATTACAATTTAAACAAAGCACTTTATGTCTGTGATATAGACTGGGTGGTACAATTATATGATGCGAAATGACATAGTACAATAAGAAAAACGTCGAATTATGCAACTCAAAAACATCAAATATAATAGGTATTTAATATAATAGGATTAAAGTTTTTTATCAAATATATTATAGGTATTTGGCCTCAGCATAAAGGCAAGCTTATCCCATGGAGGGAATTTTTATAAGAGAATTATTATAGGAGAGTGTAATTATAAAAGATTATATGTCTGTTTCTCATGTTTATGCAATTGCAATATCTGTGACTAATAAACATAAAACAACTTACTTTTTTCAAGTAGTTGTCAGCTTGCCGTTTGTGTTTGTAAAAGAGACCTGCTTCAGGCGATTGTGACTTTGGCACCGAATCACCATAAACAAGCATTTTCACCAGACACCCTCCGAGAAGAACCACATTTATTAGGTAAATTATAAATGTATTGAACATCCAAACTTTCCATGATGATCCACTGTAATCTGTAAATAACATGAAAATTTCAGTTGAAATAGAATGTTTCGGTTTATTTTTGTGTGTTGGCAAGTAAATACATATTATTGTGAGGGGAAAAAAGGTGAATCAGATTTGTCTCTCAATTCCAAAAACATTTTTCTTTTAAAAGACAGTCTACCATTTTAATGAATAAGTAATTTTAAAAAAATACTTGCAACAACAAAAAGTCCAGTAGGACATGTCAAAACTGTAAGGTTCATATTTTACTACAATAAAAAAATGTAACTGGAAAAAAATATTTACCATTGTCATCAGAGAGAATTCTTCTGTGGTCAAGTTTAGCGTTAAAGTCAGACGATGAGGTTTCGGACATGAAGCTTCCGAAAAATGCGCTAAACGGATTAAACGCAATAAGACCCACCATAAAAGCACACAGTGCCAATCTTGAGTGATCTCCCATTCCCATGACAACTTTGCTGAATTTCTCATCAACCTGTGAATGGGGTTCGAACGTTATTGTATGAAGCCTGGCTTGCCTAAAGTTGCAAGTACATACAAGTACATAAAAAGTCACGTTTTTAATGTACACGTATGAAACATATGCCAATCGACAGAGAAAATAATTACAAACGACAAATACTAATTGACAAAATGTCGTAAGTGATATACTTTCTGAGTAATTTCAGTTTTAAAATGTAAAATATAATTAAAAGAAAATCATCGTTTAAACTGATTGAAAAGTCCATTATCATCATTTTAAAGCATCCCGCACCACGACTAGCATTAAATTGGATTCTCGTAATACTAAATGCAAAATAGGATTCTCGTATAATAGGATAAAATGCAAAAAAATATGTAAAATATGTTTTAGGTGAAATCAATATGAAACAAAATCCTCAATATGAATTGTAAAGCCTGAGTCATCCATCAGTACTTAAAAAATACCATAGAATTAATGCGGTGCGAAGAGATGCGGCTCGTGATAAGTGTCACGAGCCGCATCTCTTCCCGTCCCCCTCTTCACCACTGTCTATGAACCACAGGGCTGTTTACCGCACCAGAAGGGTAGCACGACAGAAGCTTTGGATGTTGTCACGTTTTTAAGCTTCTGTACGCATGCTGTCACGTTCCTTTTAATAAAGAATTAATACGACAGCATGCGTAGAGAAGCTTTGTCACCGCGCTTATGTTAGACGGGCAGGTCAAGTCAGTCAGTTTGTCACCGTAACTTGCACCATGCACAAGTGTTCTCGTTGCAGTAGAAGAAGTTTAAGTTGTTATCTTTTGTGAAGTTTTTGTTGCTGATATTTTTGTTATTTCTTGACTGTTAACATTAGCTGTTTTATCTATTATTGACATTTACGCGATGTCAAGAAACTTAGGCCCGCCAGGGCCGAAGTATTTCTTCTGCGGAATTAGTACTGCTCGCCCAATCGTACGCCGTTCGCGATCATAAATATGATTTATGAGCTTTGTGAGGGATATCTAAACCATCACCCTTATGCCCAAGAGTATGCCAAACATATATTCCGCGGTAAACCTCATAAACCCTGGTGTCGAAGTTATTGACCCGCTAAAGACCTTCACAGTGGCTCATGAACCGACTACTATCGCAGATACTTAGGCCGGCGCCTTCCGTAGCATGGAATCATCTTTCTTTCGGACAATCAGATGATTCCCTTGCGGCCTGGTATCCCCACCGGTTACCTCCACCAGTGGGGCCACAAGGATTATTTAGTCTTGATATTCTATAGTGGATCAGGGGGGACAAGAGGACTTATCAGTACTTATTTCTCCACTCATTATGTTGAAGTACTAGCCACTTCTTAGTTCTTATGCTGTCATTGATACGAAGTCAAAATCAAAAGTCAGTGTTCTAACCAAACCGAGGAAAGTCTCAAAATCATAAAGTGATGTTTGTTAGGATCCCGGAAGCTTCTCGATGGCCGCGCGCGGCGGCGTGGGAAATGGCGTACGAGCGGCGCGAGAAGCGGCGTACCTGCGGCGCGAGAAGCGGCGTACCAGCGGCGCGGGAAGCGGTCTACGAGAGGCCGTTCCAGTCGAGCAATGTCTCTGTATTTAAGTTCTAATTTAAGGGCAAGGTTGTAGTCAAGAGCACACCAAGTGCTTATTTTACATTTTCAAACTGAAATTACTCAGAAAGTATATCACTTATGACATTTTGTCAATCAGTATTTGTTGTTTGTAATTATTTTCTCTGTCGATTGGCATATGTTTCATACGTGTACATTAAAAACGCGACTTTTTATGTACTTGTATGTACTTGCTACTTTAGGCATGCCACAGAGGTTCGATGCTCGGAAAGAAAAACCATTTTACTAGGTCAATACAAGTGTATATTAAGGTGTACTTTTAATAATCTATGAGTATTAAACTTAGCAATCATGCCAAGTTTGATTAGAACATATTAATTTTTAACAGGAAAAGGTACATCAAATATTACAGTTAAGTAATCAACAAAAGTGGAAGAATATTGTAACTAAAGCCTGACCAGAAATTTATAACATCTACTTTAAAAGTTTTTCTATATGAAAGTTAAGGTGTCTTTTCAAAGAAGGTGTTTTGTGTTTCTGCTCAGGCTACAAAAGAAAATATAATTTCAGACTTACTTTATACTCAGGAGAGGATGGAGCATCGCTATCAAGACCATGAGGCGAGTGATATGGTGAGGAAATATCACTATGTGGAGGAGTGTAGCCACCCTCAAACAGTGGCTCCTTTACGCCTGACTTCTGACAAGCCAGTTTTAGAGCTGTATTCTCTTGCTTCAATCTTGTGTTCTGATTCTTTAAAAACTTGATGTAGTCAATTGTTTTCCTCAAAATGGCGGACTTGTTTAGCTGTAATTATGAAAGGTAACATTCAGTGTTAACTTTTCAAAACTTTTATAATCAAATTCACACACATACGTCCACGCCTATAATCCCTAACGGTGTAGGCAGAGCATCACTGGTTCTAGAACCACTAGATGCCATGTAATGGCATAATCAAATGTAATGGTTTTTAAACTACAAAAATACTTGTGTCATGCACATTCTCTGATTGTTGTGCCCATTGCACATCATAAATCTTTCCCTAATGATTCAGAATTTAAATATAAGTCTTCTTTTTACCTATCTTATCTTCTTATCTACATATAATAAAGTGAGTGGCGAACTTGACTAACCCTGGTGTAAAAATTGACTTGGTTCAACAACTGTAATTGGGATCTTGTTGAGCCCTGACTGACAGCTTAACTTGCCTAACATGCCTTAACAGCGTGAATAAAAGAAATAATACTTATCAAAGTTACAATGTGAATAGCCATCTTTTATGAGTTACACAGTACAATGGTCACAATGTTTATAACTAGTACAATGATTAATAAAACAAAATATTATACTTAACTCTCGACAACAGGAATTAAATGTTATTGAAACAAAACTTACTTTAGCATCTTCTCCAACTAACATATTCTTCAACTCAACAATTCTATCATTTATACTGGTTCTGTAGCGTCTCTCAATTGCATTGTGGGCACTCCTCTTAACTTCCTTTACTTTTGGAGGACCTGAGTGGGGTGAATGACTTAAGGCTATTTTATCCCCCTCAAGTACAACTGGGATACCAGTTGTAAATAGAGTAGGCCCACTGTTACTGGTGAAAAATACTCTTCTGTTGTCTGCAGCAGACTTTGGGTTTGTTTGAATGCCAGATGTTGCACCTATGTAGGATAATAATTACCAGTGAGTAAATGACACAGTTCTTAACTGTGTTAAAATTATTAACAAAGTTTTAGTTAAACTAATGATTTATGCTTTAAAGCTATCTTACCTTGAACAGATGTACCAGTATACATCAAAGTTTGTGTATCAGAATTGATAATGTTTGACTGCAGTATCACAGGAGAAAAATTAGGGTCTGTGCTCTTCAGGATAAGTGGAGTCATTCCCTTGGCATTGTTCTGTATTAGCACTGGTGCATTTGCTTGTCTCTTGTTCACAGGCTTCACTGAAGTCATCCCTTCCATTTGTACCAGAGATGCATGACCATCTGGTACTTGTTGCAAAGGGTTAGGGGCCAAATTCACATAAACAGGACTCGGCACGACTTGCTGGACTATCATAGGGCCTTGTGTGGGCACTCTCTGACCATGCTGAATCACGTCAGGTACCGGCGCCTTTTCACTCCTACTTGACAATACATAACCTTCCTCCCTGCTGTACATGCCTTGCACTGGGCTAGATTTAGGTTGTGAAACTTGCGCAGGTTTCGTTACATGACTGTACTGAGATATTACAGGATTCCCTACATTCAAATAAGGGGAAACTTGTGACGATTCGGATTTTACTTTCGTATCTATATTCAACAGCCCAGAATCATTGTCAACTGTAGCCAGCTCTTCCTCCAGCTTCTTCATGAAATCCCCATCACAACCACTGAGGAAATCTACAAAAAAGTAGTTTGAGTATTATGAAACGATGAATCCTAGGGCATACTCCAAGCAATTAGAGGGAACTTAGTATTTACCTTCTATTTCAGCGATGTCGCTGACGTTGAAAACATCTGAATTTATAAATGGTTCGTCTTGATCCATTTTTCAGTTAGCACAATCACGTTTATCATCCAAAATAAAATAGTGCGAAAAATAACAAATTTTTGCGCACTGTTTACGTTCTCTCCGTGACAGCTTGACTTGACATCTGCTGATTCTGCGCTGACCAATCACAACGCTGCTAAGTAGTGGCGTGATGTTTCATCATAAGAGTTGCGTTCAGAGATGATAAAACAAAAGTATAGTTTTCCTTACAACTTTGAAAGTTAAAAACTGTAAAAAGACAGTCAAAAACAGTCTAGGTAATCTATCGACAAAGAAAAACACAATTCTTACAAATGAGATAACTTGACCAGGACCAATAACGGATGCGGGCGCAGCGCCACGCCACCTGTCGTGTTACTATCGTATCAAAATGTCTACGAAGTAACTACGTTGACTACGAGTTGCTACAAACGAAGCCAGTAACGCCATCTGTACTAATTTAGACTGTTTAGTCTATCCTAGGTGGCGTTAGTGATCGTGAATTTTATTTTCTCTTCTACCCCCATACCTATTCATAATTATAAATTATTCTTATTTTTTATTGTTATATTATTACAAGAAGTTCAATTTACGCTACAAATAATGCATAACGTAGCGTTTCAGAATAACACCGTCGAATAAACATCACAAACACCTAAGTACTATCCCAGAAGCCTATTTACGTAATTTTTGATTCATTTTACCTAAAATAACTTTAATTTTTGTTTCTAATGTAACATTTAAAAGAGAGACCTTTTTCCTAGCAATGGGACTCTAAAAGAGGATAGCATGATTCTGACGGGCTATGACATAACACAGATGCTGATGATCTTTTATGCTTTGAATATTATATAGAGAATTAATTCTTTAAGAATTACCCACGGACCTAATATTACTATTCTAGGAATTACCTGAATTTTTCACGAAGCTCAGCAGAAATAGAAATGTAACTTACTTTGAAATGAAAGAAAATTAGATATTAAACGTTTAATTTATATTTATAACATTATATTATTTGTAAATATAGAGTTCTTACTTTATTATAGATACGAGATAAACAAACTCGAACTAATATAACTAGATGTATAGATACATAGACAACTACATAAAGTACAAGATAATTTTACTTTCACAACTAAGATTGATGAACTCTAGTGCATTAACAAATACTTAGTTATCTAGGCACAAAAGTGGATAAGTATATAATTATAACATCTGATGTATTAACAAAATTGTGAGGTATATAGACACAGTACGACTGGGCTGGTCAATGTAACTATATTAGGACTTTAATGGGTTCTATAGAGGAGCCCAGACCTTACCCAGCCATACCAAATTGAACACAAAAAGCACGACACGTGAACCTACTGGAATGTCCTAACCACATCCTAACATACAATATTTATGTCTCGATACAACAAAAAGGCACAACTCAGTGAGAGCTACACAGTGTAGCTCTTACACACTACTTACATACGTGACGCAACCTAATTATTTATTAAAACAGTATGCGAACTCTACACCCAATATTACTCATATCTATGGCATTTTCAAACTAGACTAAAGTAACAAATCAGTCTTCCAATTAATATGTAATGATAGCATACAACAGCACATCAGATTATACATTTCAATAACCATGACATCTCTTTTATAATATAAATAACAGTGGCCTTACTTGTAATGCACCAGGCACCATGCAAACCATGATGTGCTGTTGTCTGTACAATATGTGTAACTTAATAATTACGATAAAATAAACATTATGTGGATACATGATATGAGATACGAAAATTCTATTGTTTCAAGAAGTATTTCAAATTTCTGAACGACAATTACATTTCGTCACATTTCAATAAAAATACCTAAGTTGACTCAAAAACTGTTCTAGTTTACTGTCTAAACAATTATCAAGTATCCTTTTATTATAAAAATAAAGATAATTTGTATTACGTATAAATAAGAGCAAATTGCGATGAAAAGTGTCCAACCACAAGTCTTATTAAAAAAACATTGAGCATTCTTACTTTAAGTGTTTACGAATTATGTCTAAAATTTCTAATAAGAACGACCGTGCTTGTGCAAATTAATATTATTGATTTAAAAAATAGTGAGCACAACTTGGTATCAACAATGAACATTTATGGCAAACGACAAACAATTACAATAGTGTAACCCGTAACATAAGGAATCAATAGTATATGTAACATCGCTATTCGCGTGACATGAGCGTCTCGCGGCCGCTGCCATCCGGAGAGACGAGACTACCGGTGCAATGCTCGAGAGTAGGCAGCGTGTCTCTGATACCCGGGTGTGCGGCGCGCTGGACTAGATATAAGCTGTAGCGAGCGTGAGGTAGTGGCGGCATTTCAGTCTATAAACATCACAGTCGCGGACAACAAATTGCACAATAACTCGCCTAGGCGGACCCGCCAGGGGCACACGGCATGGCCGGCACTCTCTTCCTGCCCCCCGGCCCTACACGGTTACCGCTCCAACTAAGACAACGTTTTTAATCTAATTAAAGCTAACCTAATTCGCTATTTCATTAACAGAGACGTAAATGTTATATAAAACAAAAAAAAATAAAGAAGAAAATAAACAAAAATAAAATCACAAACAGGCACCATCTACCGTTGAACGGAAATTTTATTTCGCCTATGCGGTAAAAGGCGCTTGGAAATAAATAGAGAAGAAGAGAGGTAGAATAAGAATGGCCGCGGGGCCCATTGCAATCGCCCGGCCGGAGCGCCCGGTCAGCATGGCATGCGCGCGCGGCGCGTCCTACCAGGAGCCTACCAATAAGTGCTTACTCTAACTTTGTACGCCTAAGTCAGTCTTTTATAGAATGTCCTCTACCAACAGCGTGACTTCGTTCAATCTCGTTCACTGCCGCAGTCGAGTGCAAAGTTACGCGGCGGCACAATGACTCCGGACGGTGGATCAGGGTCTCGGCGTCGTGATACCGAGAGGTCTTCCACGTGGTCGTCGTCGGGCGGAGGTGAATGCGGGGGCGGCGGCGAGCGGGGTGGTGTCCGCGGGGTGAGTGCCGCGTGCGCCGCCGCCGCTAGAGCCATCGCGTGCAGGGCCTCGCGCCCGCCGTCTCTACTCGCACCTTCCAAAGCTTGTTGCAGGAATGAGGGATCAATCAGAGGAGTAGTCGGTGTACCATCTTCATTGCCCCCAGTGCCACTCAAGCCATATGGAAAGGCTGCACCATTTGATTCTCGTTTTATGCCGCGACTCATGGGGCGGCTCGTCGTTATGCCGAGTTTTTTCACCTTATCGTAAAGTGTACGTGATGGCACGCCATATTTTCGAGAGGCTTGTAGGGCACTCATTCCATTCCTTACACATTCGATAGCTGACATGATATCAGATCTAGTGTATTGTTTATATCTTTTCCATTCGGGTTTCTGTTGCGGGGGTACATAGGGTGCTAAGCCAGCGCGGACGTCTTGCTGGAAGTTGTTTGGTGGTGGAGATGGATGGAAACTACGGGAATGATCCTCTTCAAATGATCGTTCCGTGTAGGGCGAATGAGCGTCTTCGGATCGGTCTGAGCGGATATAGGGAGGAGAGGAGGCACGCGATGACAGACGACGGGGACGGTAGTCGAAGGGACGCTGTGGGCTCGGAGCTCTCTCGGAGTCATGGGCGGAACCGTTAGAGTGCATGCGCGGAGGGACTTGCTGATTGACTGGGTGACAGACTAAAGATATGGGTTGTGAGGAATCGATGGGGGTGGTCTGGGCCAGGACGTTTCGAAGAATTGGCGTGTCGCGAGTTGCCAGCATACTGGAAAGTTTCTTACGTTTCAATGGATTCATGTCCGTTGAGTCGTAGGCGGCCGAGAGGGCTGGCAGGTTGGAAGCTGGTGGCGGAGGCCAACGCGTGGGTGGCGCAGGGATGGGCGCTGGGGGCGAGGCGCTGGAGGGCGCAGCGGCCACCACGCGCGGGGGGGACGTACCAGCCGTGCGCTCGCTACCGCCCGGCCGCCGCAGCTCCGTCATGTCAAACAACCCCTTCACCTCCAGCTGCTCCGCTACTTTCATGATCCTTGGAATATGCGCCTGAGTCACGTTCACTTCACCCGTGTACATATACTCCAGCAGCGCCCTCATCTCGAAGTCCTTCACTCCGGGGAACAGAATACTACAGTGATCCATCGGCACGTCGGCGAGGATAGATTGGAAATAAGGAGAGTTAGCAGCGAGCACGACGCGGTGGGCCTTGAAAGTGACTTGGTCGTCTACTACCAGCGTGCAGTCTACATATGTTTCTACTTTTATGAGCGCCTCCAGGATCTCGACGAGGTTGGTCTTGTGGTGGTTCCACTTCAGACAGAAGGTCTGCTGACCCTCGCTGCTTCCCATTTTGCTCAGTTGTGCTTCTGTGGACAAGCGAATTGAATCGTTAATCGACATTTTCCTATGCTAGAAATTTTGTACGTGCCTACCATAAATAGGTAACAATTAAGTACTTATTTAATAATATTAGATCTATTATAATAATAATTTATTTGTCCATAAAAAACAACAAACATTTGAAAATTATACACTGTCAAAAAACACAGAGGACAAAACGCTATATCAATGCTATCTTTAAAAAATATATCTGTAATCAATAGAAATTAGGAAAAAACTTCCAGGAAGAAAACTTTTCTATAATCTGACTACCTAAGAAAAAAAAATTACACTATAAAACACAGAGTTCGGCAAAAAGAATCCACTCGAATACATGATAAACTTAGTTCTTTCAAAAGTAAACAAACACTCTTAAATGAAAACACTCAACAGACCTGGCAAACTATCGTCGTATGTAGAGCCAGGATACATTGTAAAAAGTTTAGGCACGTCGTCAGCAAAAATTTCCAATCAGTAGTCAGAGTCGCACTGTGCGTGGTGCGTAGCATCCACTGAGCAAAAGCAATGCACCTCGAGGACCGAGCGCGAGTGGACGTGCGGCGAGCCTGGCCGCTCCAACCACACTGCACCGACCGCCCTTCCCCATTTACATACAGTTTACGCTCCGTAGCCCTTCCTCACTGCTAAATTGACTTTATACCTTTTATTCGGCAGGTAAATCGAACTTAGGGGACCGATGAAAGCCGCTACGGCGCGCCGGCTATACGCACCCTCCGGTCATGTAGTCAACCACCACGCGAACTTGCAAGGTTTCAGTCTTATTTGTTGCATGCGATGGTCCAATGTTATCTGACAACGTTTTCAGCGCGCTTTCAGTACTTACTCAAAAACCTAACTCCGCGCTGCCGGTCTGCTACGAAGCCTACGAGAAACCGTAGCACTGCAAATTTGTTTTGCAATATATTGCAGAAAGTGGAAAACTCACCGTATCAAAATAAATCCAATTAAGTTAGAAGCAGCACATTAGCAAAGTAGTTTGAAATTCATGGGAAACTTGAAAATGTAAATTTGCACTGACACTGTAAAGTTCGTAGCACTCGGAGGCGATGTGAGCGCGCGCCCTGTGTGATGTGAGCGCGCGCCCTGTGTGGGGGCGGCGTGTTGCTGCGAGCGGCTGGCGGAGACTGCTGCGGCTGCAGGCCGGCCGCCGCTCGCCCCCCGGCCGCCGCCCCCGCCCCCGCCACTCCCCGCTCTCGCCGTGCGTTTTTACGCACGCAGCGCTGCCGCGGTGCAGTGCAATTGCGTGCGGGGGAGGCGCGGGGACCGCCGCCGTCGACGAATTGCAGCGCGCTGAGGAGGGCGCGTTTCACGGTGTGAGTGAGTGCGCGCGCGCATCTTGTATTTGTGTGCTATGATAGTCACCGCCGCGCCGCCGAGACGACTGAATAAAGCCGATTTCGGCTTATAAAAAATTGATGCCTCGTCGCGCCTTTGTATGCTAACGCTGAACTTCGCGCCGTGCCATCGAAATTAACTATTTTGTTAGATAGCAACGTCAATTAACATAAATATCGAATTAATATGCTCCATTGAATTAGATAAAAGGTAGATACATTACAATATAGGTGATTTAAACTCGTAAGGAACTTGCATAGGTATATAAAAGTGCATCTTAGGTATCGTCTTAAGTTGCATTTAGGTAGTATGTTATGTATAAACTTGTTATAAGCACTTTATATTTGGGTTGATAATCTCGTATAGGAATAATGTTATTATATGTATTTGCAACTAGATTTCCGCCTGGGACTTCGTTCCCGTTGGAATTCGGGAAAATTATGTAGCCTATGTTCATCAAGGATAATGTAGAATTCTAACGGTGAAAGAGTTTTTCGGAGCCCATTCAATGCAAACAAACAAACTATTATTAAGTACTTAGTGTAGATAAATATTTGTAACATAAGGTCCGACCGAGTGGTCGCCATGGCCAAAATTGGTCGGAACTCTTTTTTGTTTTAATATTATGAGATGGGTTAACTCTTGACCTCAATCTTGACCGAGGTCATAGCGAGTTAACCACGTGAGTTAACCGAGTCGACGATGGAGCGAGTTAACCCAGAAAATGCCTATTACGGCACTGGTACTCCCACGCACCGACGGAACACAGCAAGCTGTTTGGCGTCGGACTTCGGTAGGAGGGTGGTCGCGAACCAGACGGCCCTTTATAGAGCCTACCACACCGCATGAGACCAAAGAACTACTCCTCAGATTTAGAATAAACTGAGGTGTCGTTGCCTAGGGTGGATTATTAGGAGGCAGGTCTCATTGTGATTCTATAATCGCCTTTTACGACACCCACGGAAAGAGATGAGGAACCGATCACCACACGGCTAAAGCAACTATGACTAGACATAATGTGAGCATACAGTAAAATGTTGAACGATATCTAAGTAACGCAGACTGCAACAGAAACACAAAAGTAGGTTCGCCTTAAACTTACTATGTGGGTGACTTTAAATCTTAGTCAACCCACTAACTTGGACAACTTTCCCCAAGGAACATATAGGTCGAAATATGAAAAAAAAACAACAGATTGCACTCCGGGAGTGCCGGCAGAAGTGAAAACTTGAATATTAACGTTGTGCATTAATTATTAACTTATTTTTTCTATGCTGACACCGGATGAAGTCTTGACTTTTGCAGTTTTAATTTCCTATATTTATCAAACACCCCTCTGTGACATCTTGACTTTTGCAGCTTTAATTTCCTATATTTATTAAACACCCCTCCGCCTTACGGATTTTCGATCAGGGTCACGTGACCCTGACGCGAGTTTAACATTTTTTTACCGTGAAACTGGGGAAAAGTTGTTCAGTTTAATGGTGAAAATTACCCCCTAAAGTTTTGCTAACTAATTTAAAGTCACTGCATATACTTCATATGCATTTAAGATGGTGTTCTATTTGTGAAGAAGAAACGTAATTTACGTGACAATACAATTTATCTACTTAAAACTAGTGGTCTCATTTATATCTTATCTACATCTTAACCTTGAACTTACGTGAATACTAGATTGAACTCACAGAACGAACCAATTCGGTTCAGTTAAGGGAAAAGTGAAATATGCAGGTATTATGAGTTTATAAGTATATAGGTAGTAGGTATAAAGTTTATAAGCAGTGTAGTATCGTGTTATTGATCACAGAGATTGTGTTGTTGTTCATTATTCTTTTTATTATACTATTACCTACTTAGTGTTGAGTGGCGAACATTATAGAAGACAAAAAGACCTTGTTCTATGTAGTGACATTTCTGTTTTTTTTTCATTAATGCAACACAAGTAAAGAAAAGTATTAGGAAAAGTTGATTTTACTGCAGAAAAACAATGTCTGCTATGCAATGTTATGGTAAGATACAGAAATCAGCTAAAATACCTATTCCTTACGAGTTCGAGTGGAATAGGCTTCTTCTGGAAAACTCCTATACTACATCTCTGTATTTAATAAAATAGTTTGCACTGTAAGGATTTACAAAACAATGCAGTAAATAGAAAAATAATTCCTTTAAATGGCTGAATATAATACGTTTGTAAATACGGCGCGCGTCGTTTGACTCTATTGCACGGAGCGCCCCAAAATTCCCAAAAGCGCGTTAACAACGCGGCATCGGGGTCATTGACACATGCCTGAGGAGGGAACGCCAAAATAGCGCGAAATGCACTCAAAAATAGACCAAGCCTGTGCAATATTTTTTGTTAGAGCCACGCATCCGCCGAAACGAGGGAATGTGGTTTTGTTTACTCATACTCCCATGACAGAATTTAGTTTTACTACTCATACTCGTATTAACATTTTACAAAGTTATGAAGCATAATAAAATAATGTAAATTAATAGGATGCATGGATGAAAACTTTATTCATTCTTATATTTATCCAATCTGGTAAATCCTAGATCATCAACATGATGATAATATAACCCAAAACTGAAACTGTACTAAAAAGGTCAACTACATATTATTTATGTATTTTATTCAACAGCTGTTTTATTTAATTCTCGAATAGTCCAAAACTCCGTAATTCCCAACATTAGCGGCGTAAAACGTCAATCTTCATGATTGGAATTATTATACGGGACACGCGGATTGACAATGAATCGATCGAAGAAAGGGTTCATCAATTGATTTTATCTGATACATCGACACTGGACCACTCAGCGTGCCGCATCTATTACTTAATGAAACTAACTTTTAATTATACTTTTTTAATTCAACTTTAAGTTTCGGCAGAAAATTATATGCTGAAATAAATAAAATAACTATGAAATGAAAAGCAGTTTTCCCACGAATCGAATTCCACCGCCAAAACAATGGCATTAAATGTCAGAGTCACTCACATCACGACTAAAGTGCTCTCAATCAACTCTTTACCATTTGCATATCGGTGACGCACTCGATAGCATGCACTTATAGCCAATATTATTGAGATCCATTGCGCGAAGCTGTGGGAACACTGTTCAAAACCGGTCCGATTGATTGTCATGATAAGTGATTCAATACACAACATTAACGTTGATATCAAATATGAATAATCAAAAACCCATTTACTGCTCAACAACTGGTTGAAAGTACAGTTACCACTAATTACGTACAAATTCGCAATAAATATTGTTGCATGCGAGCACCGAGTGACGTCGCTGCTGCGGTCAACCACACGACTGTTGAAATTAGATGATAATTTGCTTATTGTTTCCAAATGCGAAAAACTAAAAATACTCAAATGCAAATGTCTCTGTCAACGCTCTTAACAATTGTTTGAACTTTAAGGTAATTAGATTAAAGATTTGCGGGAACAATCGACGTTTCATTAGACTGGCATTAGGTACAATAACCCCGAGGTTGTTACATTTGCAATTCACTGGTTTAAATTAACACCAATTGAAGAAGGAAGCTTCAAAAGTGATGCACAAAAGCGCATTATGCTAATACCAGCATAAACAGTGACGCCGCGACCTATCCCACGGCGCGCGCGCAACAAAAACTGCACGCGAAGGGGGGTAAAAAAAAACTAATAAAAAAGCAATAATGCGATCCCGCATGGTGGCTTGTTGAGTCTGAAATTGACGCGCCTGATGAACCGAAAGTAAGGGATAAGCTGACAACAACATTACTTATAGTGCTAAATGATGCTTTTGATATTTAATTCGCCGATGTTTAACTATTTTCAGACTTGTTCAATATTAATATTACTTCAGCTATATGAAATAGGCCTTACTTCGCTTACTCTGGTATTTTAATAACGACTATCTAAGATAGGTACTCATCTATAAATTGTTTATAAATATTAACTTGTCTGTATTTACTTGTCCCTCAATTAATGAATGCTGTACTTAGTCATCTGAGTTTAAATAGGTTTGCTATTCTGAAACTAATTAATACGTTGACTTTGCATAATGCGAGAAGGGTTGGCTGGCCACACAATATAAATGTAGGTAAATCCTGAGAGAGTATAAAGAGATAATTGTAATTTCACGGAGCAGTCATTTGTCGCCAGCATCCTGCCACGCGCCCTGCCCAAATTTATTATACCAAAATCATCAGGGGTTGCTCTACCCTCTTATCTGTTATATTAACTGCGATGAGACAATTAAATAATAGACTGGTGGAGTCGGCGACTTCGCGATCTATTGTTTGAAAGTCTATTTACAATTATTTATTCTGTTAACGGTTTATTTAGATTAAATTAACGATTGTGTTTCTTTTGTGTGACTTTTAATGAATCAGGTTAGTGTTTTGCTTCTTATTTAACCTTAAAACTTACTAGGAGTTTTAACTTTTGTTTTTAAATAGCTTTAAATAGTGCAATGGGTTGGTGAGCAGGGAAGGGCGCGGCGCCGGCGCCGCCGGATGCGGTTCATTGTAGCGAAACTCACCGTCAGAGAAACAATACTTCCCCGCCCTTTGTCTCCACTGCATTAGCATTCATCTCTATAGAACCAGCATCGCGAAATTTACATAGGTTTTGCTGTATTTAAATAAACGCTTATGTAGCTGAATAGCTAGACTAATCAAGCGATTACTTACTTTTTTATTTACTCGTATTTTCTGGGGTCTCTGAAACTTAGAAATATAAATATCTTTAAAAATAGTTATCAGCTGCAGAAATTAATCAAAAAATTTTTGGAGTAGAGTTTTTATGATTCATCTTAGCAAAGTGCTTGGAAACAAACGCGGAAAAGATTGGCGAAAGTGATTACGAAACTCACTACTTACTTCTATCGTTAATTTCAAATCGACGTAAAATGTTTTAATTTCCATATTTTTCTTTATCTTAATAATTGACATAATTGAATCTATGTGAAACGTTCCTTATTCATGTCATTAACATAAGAAACCTCTTAATTACATTAACGGTACAGAAAAACTAGTGATAATTTATTTATAAATAATGCAAATGTCAAATTTTAAACTGATAGTATCGACTATTTTGGGAGTGGGTCAAGTGGATACTGAAAAAGTGTATTAAATTAAAAAAATGGGCGGTTCTGCTAAGTATCGTTGTAAAAATATCGGCGAGCACCTGCCTTCCAGACGGGGTGGCGGCGTAACGAACTTTTGTACTACTGTCCAGTGTTTTTTTTTTGTCAGAAATGCGTCTTTGAAATATGGCTTTCTAGGCACAATATTTCTGTAAATAATTCTTCACTTATTTTACTGAGTTTGTTGTTTAAGGAAATATTATAAATGAATTTGTTAAAATTAAGATGAAACGGACAGAAAATGAAATAACTGAATTTAGTTACTAGCACAGCATGATAAAGATCATTTTAATAAAGTACCTACTTCTATCTAAAGATTATTCGCTCCCCAAGTCGCGGCCATGTTGCCTTCGCCCGAAACTCTACAAAATAAAACAACCGCGACTCTGTACTTTTTTACTCTTTTTCTACAGGATCATTTTTCTTACCGGAGATTATTGCTGGTATTTGAAAACGGATTCTATTTGTAAGGCAATAAGGTTGTAGAGGTGGAGGGAGGCTGCGCGGGAGTGGACGTCCTTGGGCGGACTCGATCTGCTCGTCGCTGCACGCTGCATGGTCGTTGCACCGCACACGATACTCTTAAAATGCATTCGAAAGTTGAAAATGTATTCGTTGGCATTTCTCTAGTAATATTGGAGGTAGATTAAGTAACTCATTTTCTACCATTTTACTGTCTGGGCCTAAAAAATATTGCTGTAAGTATGTATGTCATCAAATCCGAAGATATTGATGCTGTTAAACTTAACAAATAATGAAAGTAAGATGTATTACAGTGTATCTACCAAGAAACATTTTACTGTACATTAATTTACGCTTAGTTTAGTACGAATTTCCCTATAATGCATTCAGTTAAATGGTACAATTTCTGCTCTTAAAACCTTACCTACACTGGCATCGAAACATCATTTTTGTAAATGTAGTTATAAACTCATAAGTGATATACACTGAATAAATACGCAAACATTCCCTTTGTCTTATACAACGTGTTCCATAAATACCCAATAAAAGAAAATACAAAATTATTAAAAACTTAGACATGCCACGTTAATTGTACAAAACTTTTATTAAAAAAGATGCCAAACAGTGTAACTGATTGTAATTAGAGTTGGGACTATTTCACTTTTGAATTCAATTTTCTATTTTCTTTTAATTAGGTACTTACTAGCTTTCTGCCCGCGGCTCCGCCCGCGTGGACTACAGGTTATATCGTGCCCAACTGTGGGATAAAGTAGCCTATGTCCTTTCCCAGGCTCTAATCTATCTCTGTACCAAATTTCATCAAAGTTGGTTGAGTAGGTTAAGCGTAAAAGACAGACAGACAGACAGAGTTACTTTCGCATTTATAATATTAGTATGGATTTATGAAACATGTTGTATAAACTTCCTTCTTACATCATTCAGTGAAACTTTTGTGCAATGATGTGTAATATAAGTAGCTAGTTTGTCCCACCCAGCACTAATGAGGCAAAGCGATTTGCCTTTGAATTTATGACTTTAGTTCACATTACCTTTAATTACATGTCGCTAAAATGTCGAGAAAAACCACCTGCTTTCGTAACAGAACCTCCCAAGCCCATACCCACAGCTAAAAAGGTTTAAATTTCGCAATTTACACTTGAGTGGTTTTCTTGTTGTTACTTAAATAACTTTTAAACGGAAATAAAATGTTGAGGAGATCAGCAGAACATATGCTAACTGTTTTTTCTCGATTTTGAAGCCTTCTATTTAAGTGAATATATCGAATTGTACTAATCGCAGTGTTCTATTATATATCTAAATACAATAAACTATAAAAAATCTAAAATACAAATAATCATATAACCCCCGATTTAATCGCTTATAATTATAACTCTTAAACGGCTGTACCGATTTTGATAACATATTCCGGAGAACCACCGCTAAAAAACCTTCTTTTAAATAATAAAAAACCGCATTTAAATCTGTTCACCATTTAAGGTACCACAGTCAGATATATATAGGTATATATCGTTTAAACTTATCACACATTTTGCGTTAGGGGTTAAAAAGAAAAGTGAGCTGATTAATAAAGGTAGCTTACATTATAAATCAAAGTTTTCTTTATTAAAAATGGCCGGAGCGATTATTGTAGGTAGGTATGTGTCTCTCATGCAATTACCAGAACGTCTGTTAATTTGTTTAAAATATTACCAAAAACTTAAAAAAATAATTATTCTCGACCAAATATCACTATTACACTGTGGTATGTACTTACATTGAAGGCAAGATACTCATAACTGAAGGTACTGTACCATAAATAACTGAATGCAACCTGTCTCTTCTAACAAGAGTTACCCTGACAAATTCAAGGAGGATAAACCGTAGAAACTCAGACAGTGGTGGTCAGAAAAAGCACAACCCCAACTCTTCTTCTAATTGTTATAGCATTCAAGTAAAAGAACGCTAAGGTATGGCTACGTTGCTTTTCTGGGATTTTCATAACCCGCTGCAATCTGCAACTCGTATATTAGCCAAATAGTGGTTCTAGCAAATAATTTAAGGTAAAGAAAATGTCGCGAATGTGACTTGAACCTGACCCCAGAACTGTTGCTATAACCAACTGAGCTTTCGTGCTTTCAAGTCAAGCGGTGTTTTTAAGTCCAGTATTAATTGATAGAAATAAAATAAAAGGGTAAGGTGAATTAATGAGGAAAATTAGAAATGAAATGTTGTCTTCTTCTTCTTATCGTGCAAACTATATCATGTAATAAATAATACATTTAAAGTTAAGTTTATTAGTTAATTAAGTTTAAAGATTACTACATAGGAAGAGCGCTACGCCTACAAACTACTGTTGTAGTTTGGCGGCTTTAGTTTTAAGTTAAACATTATAATCTTTATTTGAAATAAAGTATTAAAAAAAAAAAAAGTGGTTGTAGCATTTACTCCCAAGTCACTCTTAGCAGTGGAATCTCAAGAGTTTATATGATGACGTGCTTATAAAAGCATTTCGAAATTATTTTACTGTTTGACCATTCATTTGTCGGTTTCTATGAAACCACGTTTCCAACAGCAATCCGCAAACATAATAAAAGTTTTTTTTTTAGCAAAATCAATAACAATTTACAATATAGTTCGTTATTTCTGTAGCGCGTGGAATAGGCAAGCTAGATCCACTGATACAAGCCCGTTGTCCATAATTACAGGTATCATTCGCTATAAACCTGCTGCCCGCCATTGTAAAGACACCTGGGGACACATGCAAAATAATACAAGGCTATTTGAGGCCGATATTGAAAACAGATACGGTTCTGATTGTTATTGTGGCCTATCTAGTTTAATTGGTACCGCATGCAGCGTATAACTTTGAATTACGATTAATGCACTTCGATTACAAAGGATTGTCAACGTATCTAATTACTAGGTACGAGTAAAAAATGTTTTAATGAAAGTACAAAATGAAAGTCTAAGTTTTACCTTAGGTAGACTTCAAATTAGCAAGTGAAATTTTTAAATATCAATCTCCTCATAAAACAAAAACTATAAATACTATACATATACTAAATATTATACAAGGTGTTAAGTAATTCGATCTTATCCTCTCAGGTGGTGTATAAGCCCATGAAACTGAACAACTTTCCCTAAGAACAAATGCCGAAATACGAAAAAAAAAAAATTGACTTCCCATACAAAATGATTTATCAGCTGATGCAATTTGTATGGGAAGTAAAAAAAAATTTTTTCGTATTTCGGCATTTGTTCTTAGGGAAAGTTGTTCAGAGGATAAGATCGAATTACTTAACACCCTGTATACTTACACTATAGTTTTCTCGAAGTTGTTCCTGAAAGATATAACCTAATGTCAACGTTTTTGAAGATGGGACATGTTTATAAATATGAGAGTTCTAAAGTAAATTTTTTGGTACAGGTAGCTTATTTACAGATTTTTATCAAAACAGATACTGACCCTATAAATTTCTCTCAAGCATATGTCCATAAGTAAACCCTGGAACGATTATGGGTTTTACGATCGTTTTATTCGCACACCCCTCGAAGGGGTAGTATAGCGACCGAAATTGTATTTTTATTATAATCACCCTGTTATGGAGAATGTCTGATATGGTAAACATTGTACTTGTAGCGAGGGGTTGTTTTCATACAAATGCAAGGTGTTGTGGTATCATGTAATTAGTGGTAATAATAAATTTCCCAATAGGTTGCAGGTTTTTGCGTACCTATGAAATTAGACGCGTCCAAATAAATTGCACTAGACAGTTGCACATGTTCTATTTGCCAACGGTTTTTATCTATCAACCATTTCGTAAATTGAAAATAATCGAAGTCAAAATCGAGTCTTGCTATAGTATTTTATTAATGCTTTTATAAATAAATACCTGCGCCGTAACCATTCAGAGCTCTATGATAATTTTATATTTATTTTATAGATAGGCAATTTCACTCCACAGCCCCGAATAATACAAAAACGAAAAGTGTAATAAATATCACTTGTGCGTAAAATACATTGACAGTTTTATTATTCAAATAATAGCAAAAACCGGCGAATATGTCGCCCTGTCCATACCCAATTGGACCCGCATCAAAAGGCTTATCGTAAACCCCTTTTCTCATCTTTTTATCACAAAAAGATTGTCCATGGCTATTTTGTTGCCAAATATAAGTTGATCCCTTTCATCCCACTCGTAAGTAATTTCACATTTTTTATGAAGTATAAGCTGAATAAAACTTTTACGAAAAAAAATCAAAAGAACGATTTCATTGGATAGTTCTCTGTCAGTAATTTTATTGTTCAGTATTGCAATTTGTCATTTTGTTATCGCTCGTATCGGTGCATTAGTTTCTCGGTATAGCGATAGTCTTATCGGTAACTAGAATTTGCTGCTAGATTGCAGCTTTCCAAAATATTATTTTATTTCTCGATATTATATGCGATGTGGTGCCATTTAAATACATGGTTATATTGCTTTTTTAAATTATTTATTTTGAATAACATTTCCATGAAAAGTCAAACCTTCCTTTGTTTCCCCAATGAATTTCCGATTAGTATGCAGTAATTAATTTTCAGTTAAATAGGTAACGTAAAATGCTCATTTATCAGTATTCTACAACAAAGGCAAATTGTGGCAAAGTCGTGATACACATTTTACAGGTGCGTAACGCATGTTTTATTTCACAATCATAGTCACGTATTTATAAATGTAATGTGTAAATAGGGACTATAGGAAAATAGTGCTTTGCGAAATTACTTTTTTGTGCAATAATAAAACGTGTGAGAAAAGACAGCGCATATCACGCGAAACTAGAGCCGCACGCACGTTAGCGCGCATGCAGATAAAATGCGTACGACTGATAACAGCGCGCATTTCTACGATAACGCCCTGTGCGTGTTGATTCTCTTAATTCGCTCAAACAATCGTTGGACTTCTACCCACAGTATCTGTTACCATATAGACTAGTTTCCGAAAGAGATAATACAATAATTTATGCCTATAGTTATAAAAACACAAAGAGAAAATTACACATAGATCATTCTGTTTACAAGCATGTTAACAACAACAAAAACCAGTTTGCAATGGAATTCGCACATCTAACGTTAGTCATTCATGAGTCATGCCTCAGAGCAATGAATGAGAGGGCATCCCCGACCTACAAAGAAGTGCAACGTTGCATAAATAGTGCACCGTCCACTTTTATTGTGCAGCCAGCGTAATGATGACATGACAATGACGAATGCTGGCGGCGCGTGCGCTGCAAAAAACGCATTTGTTGTGGGCGGGCGCAAAGATACGGCAATTTCGCACAATTGTACTAGGAGAAAATGAGAGCAAGGAGGTATTTATTGTTGTGTACGATTGGCAATAATTCGGTACCGGTTTTTGAACTGAATGAATGTTGTTTGCAAATTTTTTATTTTGGTTCAACACATTTTTCTTGAGGTACTTTTAGACTATACTTGACACATATTACTTGAAAGAAGTTTTTTCTAATACTAGTTATTATTAGTTAGTAAAATATTTAATTCATACCATAATATTATTTTCTTTTCTTTGACTTTCGTTATTATTTTGTATTGTTATTAGCTGAATACGTCAAGAGAACTTAATAACTAAAAAGTTTTTTGAGTTCTGTTTTCAATTTCCCCTGATCAGTAGTCAATATTCTGCCTTTTCTGGATATAGTAGGATAAAATTCAAATACTTCATTTGCTGGTTACAAAATGTACGAGCAAATGTCCACTAGGACAACATACACTGAAAGAGATATCATAATCTTATTGTATGTGTGTATATTCCTCTTATATACACATTATATACATCTATTAATGTGTGCGTTACAGCCACAATGACTTTATTTATGGGGTTCGCTATAACTATGCAAAAACCGTAGTCTCATCTGTTTTTGATTATCCTTACTTTACTGCTTTCAAATAAAAGGGTCAAAAGGATATCTCAATCACTTGGTGAAAAAAAACATAATTAATAAAAAAATTGAGTCTTTTCCAGCTGATACTACTTCGCAATCTATAGTTATTTATCTACAGAACCTTATCTCTTCACCAGGAAATATAACATGAACATTTTTTGCGTGTTTGCGGATGACCTCACCACACTATTGAGTCATTTTGGCAACCAGTCCGCGGTGGGCGTCGCCGGTTCGCGATATCGCTCATTCGTGGTTCGCTCACATTCGCATAGCATTCGCCATTGCTGGTAGCCTGGTACTTACTATACCTACTTTATCTGTTTAAAGTGGGGATGTCAGAAGGAAGAGATATTATTTCAAAGCTCAGAAAGCTCTGTACAAGTATTAAATTAAATTAAGGTAAACTACGTAATTTCTGACAATCTCGAATTTTCCATAATCATTTTCCGACCGACCCCGTAATAAAATCTAAGGTTAACAACTTTAAAAGACATTTAATACCTTCGGAAGGAAACAAGAGAGACAAGTTAAATAATATTATCTATTCAGTTGCGATATTAGTGGCCTAAACAGTTTGTTCAACAAGCCGACGAGGTTACGCGGAGATTTTGGGGCCAAGGTTTTACCGCTAATATATATTTTGTTTCAGATAAATAGGTATAAATTTAAGGAAAGTTAAAAAAACTTTGTAGGTACACTTAATATATCTATACATATTATAAAGAGGAAAGATTTGATAGTTTGTTTGTTTGTTTGCATCGAATAGGCTCCGAAACTACTGGACCGATTTGAAAAATTCTTTCACCATTAGAAAACTACATTACTTGCGATGGACATAGGTACATAATTTTCCCAAATTCCCACGGGAACGAAGTCCCGGGTGGAATGCTAGTCAAAAATATTTCGAGGGTTATTAAACGAAACAAGAGGACGGCATTTATAGGTTGTCAACCTTTCACCTACGAGTACAATACAACAAATACCCCTAAGAGTTGAGATAAATCGGCAACTGCCATATTTATAAAAATCTTTCAGTTCCAGTCCTTCGTGAATTAAAGTATATTTTTTAAGTTCCTTTCATGTCAACCCTTTGAAAGTGCGTATCGATAGTTGTGTGAGAGAGACCGCGGTTACCAGTGGGCTTAGAACGTCCTCGTGACCAAAATACGCGCACTGAATAATTGAAGCCCACCGAGCCACCATCGTCACCACCACACCACCCTCAACAACAGCCCGCATTCTTCACATCGATGATTATTACGCAGACACTGGATGACAGGAAAATATTTGGATATACTTTTATAAATAAATGCCCGAATTTCACATCAACCTGTCTAAGTCCAAGCCATCAATAAATGTCGGTAACCTTTGTCACATTTTTTGCTGCCAATGTTTTCAATAGAAATAAAAGCCTTAATACATTATTCAATTCACACTCGACTGTCATCTATAAAAAGCTGATGAGAAACAAATCAAATGAGACGGATTCTTACTTTCAGAGTCTGAAATCTTTTGCATTACCATTGTAGGAAATCAATGAATTGTAGTACTAAAATAATTTCCGGTGAAGAGGTGGAAGGGGAACCTTCGCGCGATTCTTGCATACCCGTGTGTGCAGGATTTGTATCACACGTGCCGTAAACAGACGCGCGATGGGTTGAGCCCACCTAACCAGCTATTCGAATCTACCTAGTAATCATTTTAAAATAAAAATAATACTCCACTTGGTTTTATTGGTATCCTCAATTGATTGGACGGACAGTTGGTAATTATAGAGAGATGTTTTGGCCTCGGTGCGTCCGAACAGCGACTATTTGTCTTCCACACGCAAATGTGGTGGGGGCATATATCTGAATAATTGATACGTGTCATTTGGCAACCCCCCCACCCCCACCCAACGGCTTTTGGCCACTCACCTCGAGTCTTGGCGGTACGTCAATATCCTGCATGTTTCAAATCGAAAATTCCAAAAATGTTAGACTGTAGACTAAGCAAATTTTTTGACGAATTTAATGTTAGATAGGAAAATTAAATGCTTTAAATACAAAATTACTTAATAATAATAATTATTGTTATTATTTATTAATGTCAGATTACAAAGATCCATTATCTACACTAATATTATAAAGAGGAAAGATTTGTATTTTTATATGTAACGAATAAACTTAAAAACTACTAGACCGATTTTAAAAATTCTTTCACCATTAGGATGCTACATTATCCCTGAGTAACATAAGCTACATAATTTTCCTGAATTCCCACGGGAACGAAGTTCCGAGCAGAATGCTAACTACAAATAAAATAAAACACAAATTAAAAATTAACGCTTTTGGAACAAATTTTTTTTAGATATCTTAATATATTAGTAATGAAAATTGCAAAAAAGCTGAAAATAATTTTATTTTCATTTATCTTATCAAACTCAATAGAGATAGTTTCACTAGATTCAATATCAGGATTTTTTTGTTTAAAAGTAAGAAAAAACGGCTTCAGTAAAATTCAAAAATGGTATGTCTGAAATTGCCGAATTTGACATGGTGATAGGCAGGAGGATGAGCACCCCACGCACCGAGGTGGCCGCAGGCCGGTGGCGATGGCCCACATCGATATTTCGTGCATTATTGAGTAGTCGCGTGCTACCTCCCGAATTTCCAATGTTTGGCGATTGATGTGTAGATTGACTTTTGTCATTTGCCTCGGCCATGTCAAACACCGAAATGTTTTTCCATACCTCTCTTCGTATATGGTGCCTAGTCCGTAATGGACTAAGGCGATTTATACATTTTTTCTTGATATCTGATTGACCCGGTGATGGATGAAATGGGTTGTTTTCTCTAAGGCCCATTACCATACGCCACCCATTATAATTTAGCCGATGTTTTATGAACGATTATGAAAGTTGGCGATGCCAGGACGATAAAGGACAAATGAGCACTCAGCAAACATCTAAAATGTCGATTGATTTAGGTAGCGTGTTGTCTGTCTATTTTGACCGCAATGTTTTTTTAGATAAGGAAGTGTGTTCCGTTAAGACCATTTGTAAGAGATAAGAGTTGCGTTTACAGCAAAAGATTGTGCAGATCCTGTGGGTGGGCTACGAAATGGCCAAAAAACGCAAAAAAGCTCCATATAACCGGCGCCTTTGCAAGCGATGATATAAAATGTCGGTACCTTTGTGCGTAAACGTAATTGAGGATGATTCTTTTCTCCGTTAGAAAGTTTTATTTCCGAAAACAGTTAGGGTTTTGTTAAAGCGTTTTAAGTTTGGCTAATATGTTAAAGAAAACCTTTTCAATGCACGACTCATAAAAAATCCATTATGCCAAAAACGTGGGGCTTGAGAAAGGTTGTAAAGGGTTTGGTTTTACTCAACAATACCATTTTTATCACTACATCAACGCATGGCGTTAAAAAAATTCGTTAAAATTTTTTTAAAAATCTAGGCGCATCTTTAGTCTCCTAGAGTCAATGAAGGAATATGTTATTTGGTTATATGGTAACCAAATAACAAGTTAAGGATGTATGGTGACCGAAATACAGTTAAAAAACTTTCAAAAAATATCACGCCCTTGTGATATATTACCACTTAGCTATACCTACGCTGTTACATTAATGTATACACTATACGGACATGTGGAATTGTGATAAATACAATATTAGAATGTGAGCCCCCAGACTCGTGAAGATATTTCACTTATCTCACCAAAATAGTGCCTCTATCCATTAGGGGCTTACTGTGGGGACATACAAGGAGAAATGTTTTAGAAAGGAGTACCGTTACGGCCGCGGCCCTTCAATACCGGAGAAATATCCAATTCTAAAATCTTTAAACCCTTTACTGCACGTTTCTGCAGAGAATGCAATTTTTATTACTTTACGGCTTGCCTCTAATATTGCACAACTCCGCAAAGACACCGACAGCTACAAATAAAAGGGGTACTATAAAAACAAACGGAAAGGGTTCTTACAATGCGGAAAAATTACGCAATGAAGACTTTTATGAGTTTGTCAAAAGCAGATGGAAAAAAAACGACTTTAGCAGGTACGAAAGGAACTTTTTGTCTGCAAGGGTCCGAAACTCGACAAAAAGCTCTGCGAATACAAGTGCCATTTACCAATATAATAGCACTGTATGCAAATAGGTGCCAATCTCTTTACGATGTTTCTTTCTATATTTGACAATGAGAGCATTGTTCCCATTGACCACAGCTACCGAATGCGATGATGTTGGTTGTAAATAGACTGAAAAAAAAAATTTGTGAAGCAAAGGTAATTTAAAAACTAAATATGTATCTAAAACTAAAACAACTTTGTGTTGTTCGTTGAAGAACGAATCTGGTTACTTCAACTCTATAACATACAGAATTTGTGCAGATGTTTCTGCTCCACTCAAAACATTTATTCTGACAACGCGTTTTCTAAAAGTTAATATCTAAAAGATAGAGTAAGTTGCCCCTTTGAACTTGATCTTTTTATCAAATGCGGCTACGAAACAGAAATTATATCAGCGTTCATCGTCGCTGCATTCCGCGCTCTCCCTCACACGCACACATGCACACTATGCATGCACGCACGTAGCTAGATGCATTTAGTCATACATATATCTATTGAATCCTTCGCATAGAGCATTGTGAGTCAATATGCAGGTTTTTATTTCGTTTTAAAAATCTATTGGACATACTGAATTGTACATCAGCCAAGAAACCACAGATTGTAAAATTTATAAATATGTATCTCAAAAATCCGAACAAAATTCATCTCAAGAACATTGCGCCCTGTATTTTCTTTTATTAAACTAGTTTGTTTCTATATACTAAGTAACATGCCTGTCAATAGAATAGCTAAGTGTGCAACTCTTAATCTATCGTCACATACTAACACATATGTGGAACTGCGACGGCGGCGTACCACACACCGATGCACTTCGTGATTATACTGCATGTTCAGTTTAAGTTGAGCTATTACATGATAGCGGTGTCGACTTTAATATTAAGCTACTCGTTGAAGAAGAGGGAAGTCATGGTTCAAGGTATGATGGTTGGTTGGTGCGTGATTATACGCACACTAGGGCAAGGATAGACACGAATATTGCTCGCTATGCTAATGCAGCGGAGATTGGGCAGGTCGTTGGCCGCTCCCGGACGTTACTAAGTCATTCGGCAGAACCCGACGGCCACCCTCGCCCCGACATACGAGCTCTTTCCTTTATCTTATCGTTTTGTCTCCAAATTTTGTCTTGAATTTACGAGAATCAATTTTTTGTAATTTTTTTTCATATGTGTTGTGTAATAACAGATGCTATATAATTACACATTTTCCTAGTTTTACGATTTTCAGGGCATCTATTCCACTAATAAATGGCGTCTCAATGACAATGGTGACCATTTTATCCGATCAGGTGGCAAAATTTTGAACTATCAAAACTTCATACACTTGATGACAACTGCCCCGATCAACAGCGCCTAATATCTAGCACAATGACGCCCATAATCAAGTAGATGCTATCAAATGTATGAGGTTTAAATTAAGTTGTACCAAATTTCTCCAACTGAACGGAAGAAGAGGTAACTATTATCTCACCACCACTATTGAGACGCCATTGGTCAGTGAAAAAGATGCCCAGGCATCGTAGAAGGAACAGCAAACTAACACTTCTTGTTTCTTTGATTTACTGTTCAAATTCTTGGATTTGCCAAAGCCAACCCTTCATCATGCTAGGCTTATTCCTTTACTAATTTTAACTCTTCCGATAGTTTGGAATTAGAAATTTTTTGAAAGAAGAAGCTTCTATTAGTTTATTTCATTTTAGTTTTAACATGTGAAAATACAAGTGGATGGAGTCATAAAAAGCCATCTAAATACATTTAAAATACCTTGGTATACAACATTACATTTTAAATCCAATGACGAATGACTGGATATAAAATTACCAGACATGTCCCCTTAGAAAGTCAGCGTAATAGCGACAATGTTAAAATTTGGTCGGTGGGCCGGCGCGGCTGGCCAGTGACCTTGAGTGCAGTGGCGCGGGCGCAAGCAATAGATTATAGTTACATACACAACTCACACAGGAATATAGGGTGGTGTATGTGTGCGTGACGAGAGGGCTGATGATAGATTTTTTTTTATATCTTCGGATTCATTATATTTCCAGCTCCTTATTAATTTACAAACTATTAAAAGTAGCTAAGTCTAGTTTTTGTATGCGTTTGAGCATCCAAATGCACAGCAAAATAGATATTTGAAAACAAATAGGGCACAGGGCACAGTTTCTATCTATAATGGCTATCATTATAAGCCAACAAGCACCAGTCGCTGCATCTTCGACCAACATCATAAACGTTGGAAATTTCTATCAGTGTGGGCGTTTTGACAGGAGAGCCGGCCGTGCCGCGGTCGACGGCGGACGGCGACGCATAATGGATGCATCCATAATAACGTGTGCTACTTTTCGAGAAAGTGCATCGGCTGCAACCTTGAGCGGACCCTTTCCCTCGTCCATCAAGCCGCGATCCGGCCGCTCTCTCCATTTTTCCTTAACCGTGCATTAAACTATCAGGCGGACATTTATCGCATCTAATTTATTATAATTCTTGGCTATCTTAAGTTGGGAGGAGCTACGCGTCCAGAAACTGAGGAATCGTATTCGAATCTTGCGTAGATAAAGTGGTCGAACTGAATATAATAACAAAAGTTTCATTGTATATGGTTCAAAAACAGAGCTCCTTCCCCCTTCTGTGGAGCGTGATAGGCGTGCCATGCATGGCTATAAGGCGCACATCCTGGGTATGGCTTCAGCGGGCGGCGCAGCAAGCGAGGCGGGGCGGGGGCGGCTAACCAAGCGGTTATTTCGGTATGCACATTGCATGCAGCGCGGCGGCGACGCATCGCGGCACTTGCCACTCGAAATAGTC
Source organism: Aproaerema taeniolella (assembly GCA_949987775.1). Classification (NCBI taxonomy): domain Eukaryota; kingdom Metazoa; phylum Arthropoda; class Insecta; order Lepidoptera; family Gelechiidae; genus Aproaerema; species Aproaerema taeniolella. Next base: position 7,646,597 of record OX465243.1, on the reverse strand, counting down.
AGGTCAGGGACCGCGAGCCTCGCCTCGATCCTGCCCCAAGGTCAAGACTGCAGCTCACCGCGCCCGCGTCCCGCACCTCACCCCCTTATTCCCCCCCTTCTGCTTCATTATAACGCCTAACTAGTCACGCCTGTCGCCAACGTCACCGACTCCCAAAACATCAAGAACGTACATATCCGATGTTCCAAAACCTATAACGATGTTTAACAAAAACACACTTGCTGCCATCAAGCAAACATTCCCTTTAATGAAATAACATTCCACTAGTCCAGTATATTACGTATATACATATATAAACGTGCCGATGATAAAATATCGTACCTTTAGGAATTTGTTATCTGGGCCTATGTTGGCAAACGTGACCCTTCGACTGTTTAATCGGTTTTTAATTGCAAATACTACATTAACCGAACGCCGCAAGATAAAACTGCGATATACGCAGCAAATAGGGTTCTCGAGATTAATCAAATTTGCGATAAAAGCCATCTAGCATCCTATAAAACAGTTGAACATCATCACGAGTTTTTACACTTCTTTCCAAACACTTATAGGTTGTCGCAGTGGTCTAAAAAATACTTATTAAAAACGGTTATGCAATACTATCATCAAATGTTACACATTAGCAATAGGATGCACCATTTTGCTATCTAAATGACGGAGAGTTCGATGTGAATAATCGTTAACTTATCATAACAAAACAAAAGTATATCTTGTGATTCTGTTGCAACATAATAAATACTTGGATGACGTCGAAAATATTGGGGCTCGTTGATGTCTTTTCAGTGCAATTTTTTTGCAAATTGCAAAAGATTTCAACGAGTTCTCTTTTCGTATTGCAGAAAATTGCGCTTATTTAACATTTTACATTACGTATCCTGGTCCTATGCTAATAGCTCAATGGCACTCACTGTTCAGATCCTATTAGTGAGGTTAAGCATCACACTCAGTATAATTCACCTTGATGGGTGACCGTAGAGACAATTTATCACAATTATTTTTGTGCCTTTCTTCGGTATCGGTATTAATGTCCGTGGACCGGGCGTCCACCCTTAAGTTAGCTGAAATAGCACATCGGTGTCATATAGAATGACTCTGTAGTTTACGAATAGTATCAACTTGTACGTAACAGGATTCACCCCCGCCAGTCATTTTATGGCTTCATCTTCCCCTGGGCTTTGGTCATCGACACCGTGCAACCGCTGTCACAAATAATCACCAGCGAAAAGCGGCCCTAGTGCTATAGAAATAAGTCATACAAAATACCATACTGTAGCTTTCGACGTGCGGTTGACTTTACAAACATGTTGTTGATATTTTCTGCTTTGTACTGTTCTTTATTTCGTTGTATTAAGAAGTAAAATGTAATTGCAACTACCTTGAATTTTTTGTACGTAAACTTTATGGAAATTAAGAGACCTGTATTTTTTTGTTTTATATCGTTTCATATAAAAATTTCAAGCTAGATCATCTTAAGCATGAAAATAAATCAAAATTTTGTATGAAAAAAAAACATCGTTCAATTGACTTGAAACTTGGTAATAGTACTCTTCAACACAATTTGTGACACCCGTATTTCTACGTTTTACAAAATTCATTCCCTAAAAAGGGGAATCGAAATCTTAAAAAATTTGGAAAAAAAAATTGTTTCCTCCTTATTTACGTTTTATCAAAGTTACTGACACCGTAAGAAAAATTTGGCTGCTGATAAAAAAGTTACCCTGTATAAAAAAGTGTCGATAACTTTAATAGAAACACTTCATGCAAAACAGTTTTTTTAAAGGGCGCGTTAGATTTAAGAGCAATCCTATAATTTTGAAAAAAAATCTATAACAGCCAATTTTTTTTGCAAATGATCTTTTTGAGTAAATCTAAGAACTATACGAATTCACCTGTAAATTGGACCGGAAGTTAAAGAAAAAATAATGGGCTCAAAAAGTGTTTTTTTACAGCAAAAATAGTAACACATTCTTTTTTGCTGTAAATATATTTATTTACAGTTACTATAAGTGTTTTAGCCAAAATCCACCTGCAAAGCGGACCAGAAGTTACAGAAAAAAAAACTGTACTTAAAAAGTAGGTTTTTTTACAGCAAAAATAGTAAACTTTTTTTACTGAAAATAGGTTTATTGTCAGTTACAATTACAAAAAGTGTCTTAACCAAAATCCAATAAGATATATAACAGAAACCATATTTAAAAAAATCTTAACGATTTGTGTGTCGTTGGAATGGAGGCCATTTTATCTGTTAATGTGGCGAAATTGAGCACTGCTTAATTTTCATATACTTGCTGACGACCAACAGCGACACCGCCAACCGACGGTTAAGTTGCAAACTACTTAGCAACTGAAAATTCAGTTGGCGGTGGCGCCACCATTCATAGCAGCCGTCATTAGATGTATGCAATTTGTTTAGTTCTCAATTTCGCCACCTGAACGGCAGGTTTCTTTTTATTATTTTTGACAGTCGCGGACATTTTTGGTCGATTAATGGTTCATTCATACATAAACCAGCTGATTTAATTAATAAATAAATAAAAATACTGTTATGGATTATTGTTGAACGCCCATACAACGGATTAGGATTGCTCCTACAGTAGATGTCAGTGATAATTGATAAATGAAACTGTACTCTTAACCTAAAACTGACTGTAACCAGAGTACTAACACACCTCTAAAACTAAAAACAAGACTTTCAACAAAGTATAACTGAACAAATGAATAAGTACTTACCTACCCAAAATTTTCCAGATAGTCGTAGATAGCCGGCGAGAAGTGGCATCTGCGGTAATCTTGGCGAGGACGTTGCACTCCTCCTCCCCCCTCTTCCATCGGGTCCTTTCACCCCCCCTGCCGAAACTCGCAACGCATACACCGGATCTCACCAGTTACTACCCACCCGTTACTTTTGGGAACTCAGGATGGTCATTTTGAATAGAGTTGGGTGAAGATGTGATTTTTAGGGTGTATTTTGAATATTTTCTAGGAGCTTTGAGTTAATTTTTACTAATGTTACTTTATTTTTAAACAGACCTTTATTTTATTTTAAACATTATCAGCATCAACAAATAAATTGGAGTTGAAGTATAGATCATAGAAATAGAAAAAGATAAGAGTGGTATAGATCCATAAAGCCAATTTAAGACGTTCGTTTATCTACGAAGTTATACTCTCTAAAAAATTCGGTCAAGGAGCCTAGGCTCATATTACAGAAAGAGACTTAAGTCTTGATCTATACTTAAGTATTGATCGTCTTTTCCTCACACTATCAAAATGACAAAGACGACTGCTACTTAAGTATAGGTCAGAGTCTGAGTCACGTTCTGTAATACGGACCTAAGACTATGTAAAAATGATAAACAATAAGTGAATAGTAGATTACCCAACAAGTGAAGAAAAGGTGAATTCTTTTCGAGGCTTTGAGTTGTATCCCGCGAGGAGCGAAGGATTCTACTCGTAGATTAGAATCCTGAGCGGATCGAGGGATACAAGAGCCGAGATGAATTTTTTTTCAAGTGTTAGGTACTCTACTTTTTACCATTGACTACGAGAAAAAGAAAATAATTACTCTGGGACAGTAAATTATCAACAATAGACGCGAAATGACTCTGGAACGAGAGGTTCACTTTCATCACTGGATGTCGAACTCATTTTATGATTTTGAGACAAAAACTTTTAACATAAACTTTTATTTGCATGAAAATTGCACAAAAAATTGTCTGAATTCCTTATTCTAAACTTAAATTTTTTCACCGAGCCATATTCCATACAGCCAGTTATTACATACAGCCAAGTTTTAGTACGTTTTTATAGCGAGAGTATGCAACCTCCTTGCACATTTTCTTTTGTTTTCTTACAAAAACCGTATATTCGCGCATGTTCCAAATTCAAAATGTTTTATTCACTCAGTGAAATAAACTGCGTTTTATTCACTGTTTTTGAAGAATAACAGACCCTTTTTCGAGGGGCAATGGTAAAAATCAATATGCACACCTCCACTCCCAGTCTATTAGTAAAACCATGAATGAAAAAAAAAACAAAATAAAACTGCTATCTCAAGTATTTATTCCTACAAGTTTTTTTTTAGTTTTTTATTCAAGATTATTAAGTAGTATTGAAAGTACACATGGCAGCACATAAGGCTATACATGTTGATCTTGACGTCGCCTTTATCTCACTCATAAATCTCATAAAAGCGCCGTCAGCTTTTGTAAAGAAAATGAGTAACCTGACGTACTCTGTCTGTTAATCGCGCGTACAAACAAGTTACTGTATAATTAAAGATGTTTTCAACCTAATACTGAAATCTATGATTAAGTTGACATGCTTCGCCTATGTTCTTTATTAACAGCATCGTCCTTAATATTTAAATTCAGATAGCTGATGAAATGGATACCAGCAATGCATCAATTGACTTAGCACCACGACGACAAGGTGAACGCATTGCTTCCCGTTACTTGGTATGTACTTGCTAGCTGCACATAAAGCTATGTAGCAACTATTCACTGTAGCGTCAGCAGAGCGATAGAAAAAAAAAGTTAGGTTTAACCCCAAAATCTTAATTGTGTATGTCAATTTGAATTCAATTGAGAAACTAGAAAAATCTGAGAAACTAGAAAATATAAGCTGACGTCAAAAATAAAATTCCGCAATAGGTCTGAGTTTCATAATCATAACAGTAAACATTCCCAACGTTGCATTTGCTTTTCATAGAAGGAATTTTATTTAGCTTATTGACTTAACCTTTTCAGTGGAGTTAAAAAATGCTTAAATGATTCTGTATTGCGAGGTAGTCCTACGTAGCACCTTTTGTGTATCGGAAAACCATCGCTCCAATTACCGATGATTGATCTACCAAGGTAGGTAGGTATAAGGTGTATTCCCAAATCTACTCCAAGTATATTCCAGACAAGTATATTCCAGACTAATTGTATTACTCAATGCTATCGCACTTGTTCTGCCGTTAGTACCAGCCGCGTGTCCGGCCTGCCTCAACCCGCGCCGCGTTCACCGCGGTCTGCGCTAGCGCAACATCACCGCGCCAGACGTGACGTAGGCGCTTCCTGCGCTGCTCATGCCGTTTTATGTCTTTTTACAGATTTTACAGTGCTTCCAACCTACTTCAATAGGTTAGGTTGATTTTTCAAGAGAATTTTTGTTAGAAGCGTAAAAGAGTTTTTATTTTTCTTAGGACTTTATCATCTATAGATTTCAGGCTTAGGTACACTCAATGCCCAAATAAAAAGGCCAAGTTATTATTCTAATTAAAATTTTATTACCAGCTGACAAGAAATAGAGGTGGATAATTATTTGAAAGAACAGACTGTAAAATTTGACAAGCTTCGTAGCTAAGAAAACCTTAACACATCATATTTTTGCATCATGTTTTCTAGTCTTCAACGAATTTATGAAGCTTGATACGCTCTTAAATCTTAAAGTTATACGTTACATCAAGCAATATGGTAGCACCAATCTCCTCTTAATTCATATTTTATTCTTCCTGAAGTACTGTTCTATTGAAAATATTTTATTTCGAACACACAACACAGAGATGACATATTGATGACATAAACAAACTTTAAACGATTATTTCCTCGACATAGTAAATATACCATTTGGTAATCTATCAAATAGCAACCTAGGACAACATGTCCTAATTAACTTCTGGAACAATGATAAACTATCAATGCAACGTAATGCAAATTGAGGGCAAATGTTCTAAATCGCTAACGACTTATTTGTTTTATTTGATAGTTGCATACATCTAATACACAAACTCAAATAAATTACGGATTTATAAGACGTACACATAATTTAGTAAGTTTCGAACAAACATTTTACCTAATTTCTGTGCTTATGCAACATGATTTAAAAAGTTTGATTTACTCCAAAAAGATGGTACCTAATACGGTATATAAGCTTTTTGACAAAGTTACTATTAAGAATCCTGGCACAAAATTCTTAAAATAAAGAACTGTTTAAATTTTTTGCTTTATTTTTACCTTCTAGTGGCATTTCAAAAATGTTTTGTACAAGAATGCCAGGTTTAATTGGATTTTATTTGAAAAAGAAAGATAAAAGAGAAAAATGCACTAATTAAGACTATTTGCTGTGAGTTTTTTGGTAAAATTATTCAAAATTTTACAGATTTGATCGCTGAAATGATCAATAAATGAATATCAAAAAATACAAAACTCAAGACTAGACCAATTCGTTTCGTAACAGTAATTCGTACTTCTTTATTCTTACTAATATTATAAACGTGTTTGTTTTTTATAAAATGTATTTGTTTGTTTGTCCTTCCTTCATCACTGATAAAGATAGTGACATAAGCTACTTTTCCATACAAAGTCGCAGGCGTAAAGCTAGTTAGAAAATAAATAAGTAATAACAATTCTTCCCTAACGGAAGGTAGAAAGCGGATGAAATAGTATACTTATTAAAAGAAAAAAGAGTTTAATTATATTTAGCAATCCCCCTGTAATTATACAGGAGGTTTCCTTAATTACGCCTTGAAGTAAAATAAAAAGGTTGGACTTCCTATTCTTACTTCCCACGTACACGTATGGAGGAACGTAAGGGCGGGCAAAGCGCGTACGTAACATGTGCACGATGCGGCTTATTAATATAAATATTATCAAAATATTACGTTCCTCTTGTACAGAGCAGTGCAGGTGATAGATTTTGAAAAAAAAAGTTCCTAGAGCCTTTTACTTTTCATTAAATCAGGGGTGTTCTTATTTGCCGTTGCGCACATGAAATGACTGAAAAACTTCTATCAACTCGCAACCACAGTAAACTATTGAGAGTGTATCAATTATTATCATTATATAATTGTTATAAGATTTTTACAGTTACATGGTTTAGATATTTCAAGTAGAGAAAGAGTCAAGATAGAGTCATCATCTGTTATTTTTATCACCTGAATTTTGGTGCTTTGGGGTATTATTAACTAACTCAATTAAATCCATGTATTAAATACTATATTACTGTAACTGTTCGTAAAGTCCACAAATGGGTATTATAGTGTAGTTTTCATTTGTTTTATTACTCTGTACAAATCCAGAGGTGCGGTGTCTGATGAAGAGAAATAAAATAAAAAAGGAATAAAATCCACCCCGTCTGGAACCTGGGACAAGCAACGCTATTTCAGGCGCGCGCACACTCGATTAATTGATGCAGTGTAGAGTTACATGAATTAAATCTCAGGCTATTAACAGAGCAAAAGCATGATTGAAGTTTATTTATATAATAAAACTATCTATACAATATAAATGCATCTACAAGAGAATGCTCGAGATTTCGTTCCTGTGGGAATTGTTAAAAATCCTTTCTTATTCCTTGCCTACGTCATAAAAAGAACCTTTGTGACAAATTTCAGGTTTCTAGGTCTAAGAGTTTGGGCCGGGCGTTGATGAGTCGGTGAGTCAGGACCTCTTATGTCATATACTCTAATATACCAACTACAACTACAATGTTAACTTGGGTTCAGTCATCACAAGTTGTGACCCTCCAACTCAAACAATACAAAGAGAAAATAAATAAGAATCAGTTAGGTTACTACTTAGTCTAGGTTATTTAGGTTTACATTGGCGTTATTCTCCTTTTCTCCAAAGGTAGCAAATGACGAAAATGTAATCATAACATCAGCTAAGTATAACATTTTACAAAGTCGATACGTTAGAGCTACATCTAATGTCAAACGACTTAACCAATCAATATATAAGCAATTATGGCAATTTTTGCGCAACTTTCATTCTAAGTTTCTGATGGTTCGCTATGTTAGAGAAGAAGATATTTATTGTCCACTGGATTTTGCCCATTAAGTTCTGACAGATTTTAACTGGGTGACATTCTACCAACAACATCAGTGTGTAGAAAAGGAACTAATATTTAACATGAGAAGTAAAGTCAAATGTCTGTTCGTCCTTCTTTCAAACTCGTATCGCAAACTCGGAACCATGTATCGAATAGTTGTTATTGTCTACAGTACACTTGGGTAGTAAGAGGGCAGAAAAATCATAAACTACTTTAACACACAATCAAACTAAGCCACGTAGCTTAGTAACAAAATAAATGCCACAGTTTATTTAAATGTGTTGAATCCTCATTTATGCAGAAGGTTCCGTCGGTCATTGCACTGCATTGTTTTCTCTTGCGAAACAATAAACATATGCACGTATTCACGTAGAAATCGCAATGTTAATACATAATGAAATTGTTTTTATGCAAATCCCTTGACTTCTGATCTCTGTTCGTTTATTTACGGCACTAATATTTTCCTACCTCAAGGTATATGTTATACTCCTAGAAATTATGTAACACAAATCTTTTTGTAACTTTTGGAAATGTATTTACTTTTCAGTTTACAGTAGCGTTGCCAACCGTCCCGTGCGTCCCGCCAAGCCAACATTGTTTTGTTATTATTTAAAACGAAGAAATCAATTTACGTCAATATATTAATTACTAGACTAACAAAGTCTGACAGTTTGGGGTAAAAGACAAATCCTCCTGGCAAATATTTAACAACAAAATAATTAAATTAATCGAACTAAGTAAACAAATTTCAATGCAGCTTTTTAAAATACGCATAGTTACTCAAACATTCAAATAACGTAAACTCATCTCCCATTGAATATCAATCCATTATTATGACCGTGACAGTAACAAAGGGATTATTCTTTTATCATTGAAATGACCAATGTCTATCGATATTCCCTGCACTGGTCACTTGCATTTGCTTTATCGCGAAAGGGTGCATTTGGTCACCGTTGGTAACCTCTGACCTATTGTCTTGAATCATACCGCGGATTCGGTCAAACTGGGTCTTTGATAAAAAAAAATAACTTAGAGTCTTATACGGACGGCCGCAACTCAGGTTACCATTACCACACGCGTGCACTCTATGCTGTTGTGATAAGAGCGGTTTTGCAATGAAAATGGAGTAACCTGATATGCTGGCCTCTGTACGTACAGTCGTACAATTGTAATTGGAGAAAAAGTATCTGAATAATTATATCCTAATTAAACTCTAAGTCAGGCTATTGCTATCTAGCTGTCTAACGCTGTACCACCACATACCACCAAGCTGTTAGACGCCTAGATCTACACTTAGAGCTGTATAATTTAGAAGTTACAACGACTGAAGGAATATCCGGCTATACAGCCCAAATACAGCAAAGTTGAAAAGCATAAAGTCTTCAACATTTCATAGTTTAGCGTTTATACAATTTTTAAAACATACTATCTGCTCTCTATTGATCTACTTTTCCTGTATTCATTTATTATTAATATCAAGGGGAACAAGGGGTTTGGTTTACAGTGATTTGTAAAGACATACTACCTTAGTACAAAATAATTGTATACCTACCTATACCTATATTTATTGATAAGATTTTGAACTTTTTCTTGGTGAAAGTTTAACAACTACGAATACAATGCCGCAAATACAAATAGTTGGCAAATCTTAACATATAACAATTGTTGTAACAAAGAAACAACGCATGTAAACTCCTATTACTGTAAACTTCTTATCCTCTGTATTATCATTGTACAATAAAGAATAAATACATACATACATGTAAATGACTGTTTTTTTATTTTACTATCATATACACCGACTCTACCATTGTTATTCAGATACACCTAAACTAAGTAATAAAAAGTTATTTCAAATAAATAAAAATCTATTCTAATCATGTCCCAAAAACATCATCGCTTTATCATGCAAAATAAACACTGCATATCATTATTCCAAATCCAGGATCCATAGAGATATTATTGCGAAAGGGTGCAACTGGTCATTCGGGAACGTTGGTCACCTCTGACCCGCCAACGATCTTAGCATGGATGAACATTGATTCTTTCGAGAAAAGAATAGCCCAAGGGAAAGATTCTATAGATGGAAATATTTTGTATTATAAGATTGCATGTTTTTGAATTGTTAAGAAAGATAATTTCCCATTTTCCAGTTTTTTATACTACAGCACCTGGTCACCCGACTGTATGAGGAGTGGAGGGCGTTTCAACTTATGCTTTTTTGGAAAAAGTTAGCGAGTTAAGTAACCCGTTCACACCCTAAATTTTCTCTATTAGCATTTCATGACACAAAAGCGTCTACATAAAAATTAAAAATCAAGGTCGATTATCTTTAATATATAAAATTTAAGGTCTTAGCTCATCAACGCCCAGTCCAAACCCTTGTACCAAAGCTGAAATTTGGCCCAAAGGTGGCTTTTATAACGTAAACTAGTTGATGTCCGCAACTTCGTTTGCGTGTTAATTTTTTCTTTTGAACAGATTACACTTTCTTGACGGTCCATTGATTTAGTTTAAGATTTAGATTTTTACATACAAAAGTTTTTTACCACAAACTCCCGTTCCCGTGGGAATTTTGCAATATCCTGTTGCAACTAAGCTTTAAGTTTACTAAGGTACCTGCATGCCAAATTTCAAGCGTCTAACTTAAGCGGATTAGATTTTTCATACAAAAGGATTTTCCCGCTAATTCCCGTTCCCGTAGGAATTTCGGAAATTACTTTCTTAGTGCACCTCTATGGTACCTAAGCTACGTCCCTTCCAAATTTCAAGTGGCTACGTTTACCCGTTTAGGCTGTGCGTTGATATGTCAGTCAGTCAGTCAATTTCTCCTTTTATATATTTAGATTATAAATAAAGAAGGATTTTATGAAATTCCCCCTGGAACATCCCGGCGCGGGCATTCTCTAGTACTGCATAAAGCTAAGTAATATTAAATTTTCTAGAAGTTGTTACTTTTTTATTCAATGTCTCGCAAAAATGGTGTAGTTCAATGTCACAGCAAGTATGGTACAAGTTGTCGGTCCCATGAGGTCACCGGTCATCGGTCATAGGTGACCAACGGACAGCATAGGGGTTGCGAATCAAACTGCTTGACCATGCAGTCCACTGGCTAATGGGGTAACTTTTATTTTTTATTAAAAAGCGCGAGAAGTTGAGATTATGAATTTTTAATCGATCATACCGGTTCTGTTCGTTGAATGGTCTTCTTTTTAAAATAAACAATGTAGTATACGTATACGCTTCACATAGTTTATAGAGACGGGAAGTTTCGAATGTTAATTTATAGAAACGATAAGTTTCGAATAATTAAACTGTTATCGTTTCTGTTGCTAAAACACTGTGTTTTTGTGTTCTGTTCTTGTTAACTTTTACAAACATTTACTGTAAAAAAAAAGTATATTGTATAATAGTAATCAATGACAGCAGTAACGCGTACTCGATTCGTACTAAATCGTACAGACATCAACAAGTAATGGTTACCCATTTGCACTACGAAATCCGGCGCTAACATGTATATTGTATAGCCCAATGTGCTGCTGTGTGTACTCTTTGTTGAAATCCATTAAATGTTTTTTTAAGGAACATTATCAAACAACTAAACAAGAACCTAAAATTAGCGATCTATAAATACTAAATAGGTTTTTGTTAATTTGTCGCATAGTGCCCGCATACGTAATCTTACGACTAATTTCATGATTTGCAAAGTAATAATTAATAGAGGTCAATGTCAAACTAAGGTAAGGGTTTAAAGGTACAGGTTCCTGGTCTCAGGAGGTCAGTGGTCATCGGTCAGAGGTGACCAACGGATAGCGAACTTATTGCTAAATTTAAAAAAAAAAAACATGGCTATACACTCACTCTTCACCACACCTGTGGACAGCATTGTTAAGGTAACAATGCATTTTTTGCAATGACTGCCCAAAAAACTGCAATACTTTTCAAAGTAAGAAAAAATGTAGCAAAAACGCAAAAAGTTATCACAGGATACGTTACCGCATAGTAAAAGCGAAATTATCTCAAAAAGAGATCTTTGTTTAGTTAAAAATTCTCTATGTGCAGTTACAGAGCTTGCTAAACTTTTGGAAAGGTATTTGCTAGTTCAATTTAATAATGAATCTTTTTCTGGCGCCGAACGACGGTATCTGAATTGGAAGAACAAAGAATGGTCTCGGGTCGCCTGTATCGAATAGTCAAGGACTTTGGGAATAAAGTTGATTTATTGAAAACCGGGTTTCTCGTCCGTTCGTCACCTCTGACCCACGCTTGACCAGTATACTGTCCCCTGTCCTTGCCCGCCAATCTAAGGATTAGCAAAGTTCACACCGTAACCTTGGTATTGGCTGTTGAATTTTTGTATGTTTAACGAATATATTTTTTTAACTTTTTTTTACTAAAAACAACTTTAAAGAGACTTTTGTGTTTCAAAATTACGACTTCAAAGGAAAAGAACTTTGCGCACTAATAAATATCACCTTAATATTCTAAACTGGTTAAACTGAAAGCATAGTTTGTGCAATGTGATTTCATTTAATAATCATTTCGTATAATTATAAACGTCACGTTGTATTTTCCAGTGCTTTGAGTCGACGAGCACACAGCGGTCACTGGACAGCGGTCAGTCCCCGTTTTACGACTCTTTTATTTACTCTAAGCTTATTAAACCCTTTCTATTGTTGAACCTTCTTCAAGGGTAATTAATATAGCGGGTATTGTGCAAAAACACTTTTGTTCTCCGTTGTTTTGGCGCTTTGTGTCCGGCTCTTTTGTCCAGTGTTTTGTCCAGGTGATCATTAGCCCGGTGGGCATTGGGCAGTTTTGCACTGACCACATTGACCAGTTTTTTCTCACAGATATTGAATGAACCGTTACGCTGAGATTTGAGGTAAATGGATGATTGGTTCTGATGTCTGTTTTAGTTTGCGAATAAATTCTAAAACTAATGTTACTTATAGTGACAGTGCTCTTATCGTTCTTTCAAACTGAAAATTGAAATAACGAAAATGGAAAAAAGGTTTTCAAAATTGAAAAATTTATTAAATATAAATTGACAAACTATTATACAGCAATATCTAGATACTGAACATTGCTTGTATTATAAAGATTAAAAACATGTTTAAGATTACATATGAATTCAATCTTAGATACACTATATATCTATACTAATATTATAAAGAGGAAAGAAAGATTTGATTGTTTTTTTGTTTGCATTGAATAGGCTCCGAAACTACTGGACCGATTTGAAAAATTCTTTCACCATTAAAATGCTACATTATCGCTGAGTAACATAGGCTACATAACTTTCCCGAATTCCCACGGGGAACGAAGTCCCGAGCAGAATTCTAGTATTTAATACTTTACCAATATTTCAACTTCTGATTTTACTTCACAATATAATGTGATACGACCTTCCTCATACAACATTCATACACTCCTGGTATTTACATACGAACTAGAGAATAGGTATTTTAACCCGTTATCTGTGCAAACATTCGTCGCGGAAACAGACTGATATAGAGTTTGTATGTAGTAGTGTGAGTGTCAATATACAGGACGCGATTCGCCATGGCGTTGTGCGAGTTCGCGAATCGCATCACGCGAGAGGAAGGAGGATCGCCCTCCGCCCGCCAGCCAATCGCAGGAGGTCTAGACCGGGCGCGTTTCGTCTCACTGACTGCTTTGCGAATAAATTTGCGCGCTACAACTCTTATCTACATACAGAATTTACATTTAAATTGTGCCATATGTTTTTATGTGCTTATCTCGACGTGTTCATTGGCTCTTAAATGTGTACATAATATACTTCCTTATTTTTAACTTTTTTTTACATAGTGTCTGTCTACAGCCAATGACTACATAAATGACGTAATTACACGAGCATTAGAATCGAGTTAGAACGAACTTCTCAGCGTTATGAGGCCTTGGTAACTCGACTTACTAGCAAAGTTTTAACGTTAAAAATGCGATGATTTCCCACTCTAGCGAACTCTACTGTAAGAACAATGCTGGTTGTCAAAACGTCAAAAATCTCAATTATGCACCGGAAATACAAAAACAAAGGTACAAGGGGTAGATTCTATTAGAATGGTAGTTAAAGTAGGATTACTGCCAATGAGCTCGAAATAAAGAGGGAGTGTTTGAGTTTAGCGAAGGGACGTGCGGAAGGTAACCCTTCCGAATAAAATATCTCATTTTAAACATTCTAAACACATGTTGGCTTTCAAAGTGATCCCCGAAGGAGGATCGGATTGACACATTGCACGTTGCAGCAGTTAATTATCTGCCAGGTGAAAATGATTAAGTTAAGCCGCAAATTATACATACATACATAGGTTTACGCCTGTGTTCTTCCAGGGCAGGCAGGGACCTACTTAGTACAATCCAAATTAATATAACTAAATTCACATCTCAATAAAATTTAGCCCCAGCAGTTCTTTCATATATGCGTCAGCATATATTTTATAATTGTAATACATTTATCATGAAAAAAGCCAAACGTACAATTCGTGTTTTGTTACAGATCTGATAAATTAAAATGTTCGTCTTTTTCTTGCATATTTTATAACGCAACACGACATTGTGCTTAAAATGCAAGTTCATTGTTCTCATAAAGGCAACTTAAAAGAGAAACAGAAATAGCCGCACATTAAATCACTTTAGGAATTTTTACAAGCGATTCTGCCCGAACCCCTTTCTAATGAGCAAAAAGTGAAGGAAAAAAATATAAAAAACAGTAAGGGGTTGTCGCGAGATTAGCCCTCCGATGTATCGCAAGCAAAAACAACGCACATGGGCGTTTTTCAATTAGCTGTCAGTTTGTCAACTCTTCTGCTATTATTTTGAAGTACCCCTCACTGGATACAGGCGCTAAAACACACACCCTCTTGAATTTGATGAGGTTTTAAAAATATGCAACAGCACCATTAAATCTTACCATAGACTTCATAAAGATCTTAAGAAAATCTATTAAATTTATGTTATTCCATCTTATCATACAGAGTTTTTAAAATTTTGCTTTACATATTCAAAAATCGTCTTAAAAACCATAACAGTAACTTCGGAGTTTTTTTTTTACTTTATATGATTTCTGAATCGCAAGAAAGAGCAGATTAACTAAGCAGAGAAACTACTCATACAATAAAATTAACGATCATTTTTTGTAAAAATAATACTTACATAACAATGTAAAATACTGTTAACGTTTAGCTAATTAAAATCATTCTTATGTTATTGCATATCATAAACGTATATAAATCCAGCTTTTACGCATACGTAAAGGTTGAATTCCGCCGTCGCTTTTGAAGCCTTTATCTAAAAAAACAGATAAACTGATCCAAAACGGATCTTGCACCGACAGTAGTTTCACGTGCATGAAACAAAATCTCTGTAGATTTTTTGCTGATGAAATACGCGGATATTCCATTAACCCTTTACTGTGAAGGAAGTGTGTAAGTAGGTCAGAATGATTGAACTGAACATTGCACATGCTGTGGACCGACAAAAAATGCCCCTCGCCATCGCTTTGTTTCCACACACGAAAAAAACTTTGATTATTGGATGCAATTTGTACCCTTGAGCTGAAATACTGCAATCGCTTTGAATTGGCTTCGGAAAATAATCTACTGCGTTTAACTAAACTATAAACACTTCTTTCCACATTGTTATTATTTTCTTTCTGTTGTCTCCTGAAAAAACAAAATACGTACTTTAGAATGAGAGTATTGAATATGCACCTTGAAGTATTAGTACTGGTGCCATTAGATCCACTAACCAATATTGAGTGTTCGTAGTATGTCAAGCAAGAGCGTATCATATTTTTTGCCGTCTATCGCATACGTTTTATCCTAAACTTTCAACCCTTCCCGCGGTCTCGACAGCCATTCTTTGCCTACAAACCTCTTTTTTGTGAGCCTCCTTTAAATGGCACATGCAGAGAGAGCTGTTTTTTTAGACACATCCAACCATGTATTTGATAAAATGCAATATCATCAGTATACCTGGCCAACCTTTAATTCGATTCTCTTTAATAGATCGTCTCTAATCGATTAAAACCTAGAAAAAGGTGGTTGGACATAAAATTTTAGATTTTATGAGTGCTGTTATATAATTTTGGTTTTCAAGTCATTCGTCTAAAAAGAAACACTCCATTTCTTTATTAATATAAGTAGAAAGCTCACACAATCTTCGAAATTCCTGACCTTTTTTTAGTAAAAACCTTCTAACTCTTAGAAACTTTAGACGCTTTTTTTTGTAGAGCTAACAGTAAATCCAAACGAAAGACATGTTCACCAAAACAAACGGTCGTGCAAAATGTCAGATCCAGGGAATCTGAACTCGGGCAAAAAATCGCAGGTAAAAAGTCATATACCGGTATAATTGTCACAAATTAAAGCAAAAAATCGTTCACAAAAGATATCAAATTCTGCAAGCCACACGAGCAGGTAGACGGAATTCTATAAAATTAAGTTTTTTTAGTAGGAAATTGTGCAAAACCGTGGGAGGGTCGGATAACTGTACCTCGCGAGACAGCGGCCGCGCCAATCCTGAAGATATCCAATCTTTTGTTGTCTTTTTTTAAAAAACGAAAACTTGATTCTAAAATATTGCTTACTATTAGTTTTTTTTTCCTATTAAAAAAAAAATAGTATTAATTGCTACGTTCTCTGTTCAACTAACTTAATATGTACAAAAATGTAAAGAAAATTTTAGCCATACAATTTTTCATCAAATATCTATTCGACAAAATTTTGCCCAGACACTTTCCATAATTAAATATTTTTCATAAACAGCCGAATTTCAATCAGATTCTCTCCATTCATTTATACTACAAAATAATTTTTATCGAAGTGACTCTTAAATTTTACAATAAGTAAACCTTCTTCAAAATGTTAAAAATCTGACTATTTACTTAACATCGTCAGTGCAAACAATCCGATCAACGTAGGTTTATTTTTTTGTGGCGGATTTTCGTGCAAAAACCGCACAAAAAACACAAAATCTTTTAGCTTTAGTTGCAACGTGATAAGTTTATTTTGAAATGGAGATGGAAGTTTAATCGGTTTAGTATTTTTAAAGCCATACGGTGTTATTTTGTTTAGAAAATGGTGTATTATTGGTGAAATTGATGAATTATCAAAAGACCATGTATGTATGTTGAGATAAACGTTGTGACTTATAGGAGTCGCTTGTCAAAGATCTAACTACCTACTACAAAAAACAGCTTAGTTTCACTAACCTATAGTCCTCTTTTCGTTGACTCAACACTTGAATTAAAATGTGAAAATGTGATTCATATTTGTGTAGTAGCATGTATTCATGTTACCAATAGATTTTTGGTTTCTTATACGACTTTAAGATCCCAATTGCATCCTAAATTACAAGAACGCATTTGTGCGCAAATGCAGCACAGTGGTGCGGTGTCGTTGAACCTCTGAACAAAAACTCCCCTGCATTTCAGTATGAGTATGCGCCGCATTGCTTACCCTGCGTTCTCACGATACGTCGCCCTGAACTCTGACACCAGACAAAAACAGGCACTCACGTTCCAATAAGACTATAAGTATTTTTCAGTCGAATTTGTTTTGCGATTTTTTAGGCTTATAAACGTTTTGAAAGCGTTAAAAGTAACTTTAAAGGATCTTACATTTTTGTAGTATAGCATAATTTTTTTTAAAAATCTTATAGTATAAGAGATTTGAAAAAAACATGTACTTATTTTAATTTCTTGAATATTATGAAAAAATAATAATTTAGGACATCTTATATTACTTTGTATATCATCGCAAAAATATTAAAAGATCATTTGCATAAGGTTTAAGTGGCAATACATAGAAAAATAGTGAGAAAACATTTACTGAGAAAAGTTCCAGAACCTGGCGTCAATAAAACATTATCCGTGCCAATTAAGAACAACCTGCCATTAAAGTAGAATTATATAACCCTTTATGCACTTTTTATGAATTTGATAGATGCAATAAACATCAGCAGCATATGACGGAACCGGAAGTCGCTTCTCTGCGAATGCCACTTCCGCCGCCCTGCTGAGTATGTCATTATTCTTTCAGCGAAACATGTTTTGACTATACCTTTTACCTGTTTTTATATATCATGTCTTTCACTAATTCTTTTAGTCTCCCGGACGTCTCAAATGATATCTGCATCATTACTCATTCATATAATTATTTCTTCATTACTACCTAATCACCAAAGGGTTAACCTTATATGTTTATTTACCTATGAATTAATTTAAATAAATTAATTTAATGATTAATTAGGTATTTACAAGTACATGCATCAAGAAACTAGAGTTTATAGAAAGATTGGAAATTCAAGGTTTTCTGTAATCGAATAATACAATACAATACAATATAATTTATTGCACTCCAACACAAATAAGATACAGTTACATTTTATACAAAAAGTTATGTCAGGGTACAAAAGGCGGCCCCATTGCTAAGAAGCAATATCTTATCGGCAACCTATGGGTGGGAAGAAAAAGTAACAAATCGTACAGATAATTGGCATACTCTTTAAATTACTTTAAATTAACCAAAAATGCAGGTAACGATAATTAATAAATGAAAGCTTCAACATAAACGAAACCGTGAAATAACAATGAACATATAATTAAATTACGTAATTCAAACTTATAAAAAAAATTACAAATATAACTTAAAATAACTTAGCTTTAAGTCATTCGATTGTATTAAAACTGATTGTTTTTTATTGTTTCTAATTGTATGTTAAATAATTTTGGAAAAATTTGGCTTTACTACTCGTAAACGGTTTTTGTATGATTTTATTTGGGCAGCACGTTGTATTTCCAATTTAAACACGTACACAACATTTTCATTTCTTTAAAATTAAATAAAACATATGAACTCATCCTCAGTCATGTGATTTTTTTCTACCAACTTTTTTTAGCAACCCTTTCTTTATTTGCCTTGCAAACCGGGACTAACGGTAATAAATCTGTAGCGCGCTATCTAGCTGTCATCGCTTCCCGGGCCATTCAAGATTGTGGGAACAAATTATCGCAAACACTTCTTATATGGCAAAAAACACTTGCATAAAAAGAAAATGTGCCGAAAAAACCCACTCCCACGCTTCGAAAGGGTTGAGTACGCACCTGACCTATATTACACTTGTAAAAAAATATCATATGTTTTCTTTCGGATTTTTTGCTCATTATTCTCATTGTAGTTCAGAATGCAATAGATTCGTAGAGCGACCATGCTTTTCCGTTCGTTTAATAACAAAATCTAAAAAAAAACATGTATAAGGCTTATGGATTTCATTCACAAAACTTTTTTTTTATTTTTAACGTTTTGATGACTATTTGGTTCCATGAATCCATGCGTTCAATTCCTTAATACCAATTTTTTTCTAGAATTTTTACGTTCTGTTCAAAAGATTTTTAAAGTAATTTTTAGTTAGAAAAATTATCAGACAACTTCAGTGTTAAAAATATATTTTATTAGATAAAACAGCCGCCTTATCTCTACTAAGGATCTCCTTTTATAACCAAATATTTCCTTATCGTTCATGCAATCTTCCGGTCCAACTTCAATATTTTTATTCAACCCCTTACAAGTAATTCAAATAGAATCAACAAACCATATCAACAAAATGTTTTGTCCGCAGACACCTTACAACTTGTACACCCCACTTGCGTAACACACAATGCAGTCTTTATGCGCGTACGCAGATCGTTAAATCGGGAGGTGGCTTTCCATTTTTTTTGTCATGTAAATATTTAATTTTAAAAGAGATACATAAGTATCTATGGTGTGAAAATAGAGTGAGTGAGAGTGCTTAGGAGGAATTATATATTTTTTCTTTTTTTCTTTACACGTCTAAAAAAAAAAAACGTACTTTCAGCACTCTACCAAGGTACGTAACTACATCCACATCACCGTTGAAAAATAAATGAACGGGCAATGTTATGTACTACTCTTATACTCCCTCCTTAAAGCTCTAAGGGTAAGCGCAGGTAGCGCTTGGGTTATCCGCTTATGCAAAAAACTAGCCGATTAACACTAGCACAAAACACGAATTGCCTTTTTAAAATGCTGACGATTGTGTTAAGAGCTTTATCGCGTAGTCTGAGCCCCTTATCCTATAAGTGTGTTCATTTACATTAATTTTATTTGGAATATTTAAAGCCCAGTATCCAAAAGAACATTAAAGAAATATAGTTAGAATTCAAAATATATTATAATTACTTCTACGCATGTATGCCATTAAAATATCAAATTGTCTTTCGTATTTTCCTACCTATCAAAACCAATTTGGCCCGCTTTCCTTATTTTCCACGTAAAATATTTACTCCTACGTAGGCGAGCTCATGCGTGTCCTGTTTTGGTTGGCGTTTCAACAACATGGGGTTGTCTGAATTTCGCGGCCTTTAACGTTAGTATCGAGCTCATTAAGTATTCATTGATGAGAGTCGGTGGACTGGCAGGGGAAGGCGAAAGGCCGACCGGCGATGTGTTGCAAAATGAATAAATTGTGGCGAGAAATAGGGGCAGTTCTCTAGGTAACGGCCGCGTCAAGTTAATAATGCAACTGACGATGCTATTTTCCACATTCAGCTCCATTTCAATGGAACTGGAAAAGAAAAGGTTTTACAAGGCCCTATTCATGAATCTATGGAAAATTGATTTCTTTTTGCCTAGTTTTGTTTATAATGATTCAAAGCACTTATTTTTTCATTGACTTCATATCTGAACAATTTTATAGAAATCAAATCATTTCTTCCATTAGTGCAGTGGTTTTCAAACTGTGGGTCGCGACCCCCAGGGGGGGGTCGTGAAGCCTTACTCCGGGGGTCGCAGGTAAAAGAAAAAGAGAAAAATTTGTAAATCTTATACTAAACTAAGACAATTTCAGTGAAAAAGCTGTGTCTGTATAAAGATACCTCCCGCCGCCTTCTGCGTCTACCCCGCGGCAAACTCTTTTATTATGCGTTTTAAAATATCCGGAGAGGACATAGATTTACCCCATAAGGGTCTTAGGGACCTTAGGGGGTCGCCAGAACTTAATATGATCCAAAGGGGTCGCGAATTCAAAAAGATTGAAAAACACTGTTTTAAGCAATCACTCAAAATATATAGTCGTTATTCAAGTTCGTCTAGCAAACTGGGGTTGATGTTTGTCTATTATAGAGATGAAAAACGAGATTTAATTCATATTTAAGTATACATATGTGAACTTCAATGTCACAAAATTATTTATAGTTGCACAAACATTAAACTAATAAAACGTATTTTTTAATGTTTTATACTTTTCCATCGAAACTTTCGCATGCAAAATCTTTGGGCGAGATCGTAAATTGAGCTCAAAAACTAATTATGTATCACTTTACAGCATTCGTAATGAGCCAGTCCGTCGACACGATAATGGCACTGACAACATTGCAATCGACATTCGCAACCACCCCTTCGCTATTACCTTCATTACGCAATTACTGTTTCATTGCGATGTCCTTTCGTAAATTATCGTCATTTCTCCAATATCAATGTTTGATTTAGATGGACTGCAAATTTGCGGTTTAAGTGGCGTAAATGTGACGAATGATGACATAAAAAAATAAGGAAGATGTGAATAGGTTTTTGCATTAAAATAGTGAAAAACCAATAAAAGACACTCAGAAAACAGTTTGTTCGGAATCGTTTTACGCAAAGCAAAAGTCTTTAAGCATGTCCGGACGATTTTCCACTTAAAAAAGATAACAAATATACACACATCAAAAAATGTTTGCGATCACTTGGAAAAGTGCTAATATTTTTTATTGTAGAAGAATAAAACTTAATCACTTTTTATCTTTTGATTCCTTATTTAAAAATATGAAATTTAAATATAAAATAATTTCGTAATTCAAATGTTTTTTCATTTAAAAAGACAATCAACCCTTGCTTGCTTTCATTCAGAAATCTGACATAGTCGCAACTTATCAATATTTTCAATTTATTCAAAAAAAATTAAGTTGGTAACGATGCCGAGAGGATTAACTGCAGTTTTACGAGCCAGAATTCTAACTTTAAGTGGAGAAGGCTATTCCACGAGGGAAATATCACGCAGAGTTCATGTATCCCAATCCTGCGTGGTGACCACGTTGGAGAGGTATCAGGGCATGGAAGATTTAGCTGATCGACCTCGCAGTGGTCGCCCAACTGTTCTTACTGCAATTCAGAAGCGATATATCAGATTACTGGCTGCCCGTGACCCAACAATGAACGCTACTAAAATGAAAGCAGAGCTGCGAGCTGCCACCGGCCGCGAAGTTAGCACCCAAACGATTAGAAATTTCTTACACCAAGCTGGATTACGAGCAAGGAGATCCTGGCGAGCACCTCTGAACTCACAGCAACGGAAGCGGCGCAGATTGCAATGGGCTAGGCTCCGTCAAAATGAAGAAATTGAGGACGAAAGCATCTGGCAGAACTGCTTCTTCGTTGACGAAACGCGGATCAGTACACATCCAGATAACCGACGTGTCCGTGTCTGGAGAAGACCTGGCGACTCTGAAAGGCAGAGAACTGCCACTGGAACCGTTCAGCAGGGCGGGAAATCAGTGTCCTTTTGGGCCGGGATAATGATTGGGGCTAGGACGCCCTTAATCCCGTATCAAGGCACCATGACCGGAGCCATGTACAAAACGATTGCAATCGATGGATACGTCAGACCATTCCGCATCAACCACGGGCGCCAATTCATAATGGTAGATGATAATGCGCTCGCACATCGAAACGGACGTGTTGATGCTGCTCTCCAGCAATACGACATCACCAGGTTAGACTGGCCTGCCGGCTCGCCTGACTTAAACCCGATCGAGCATGCGTGGGATGCTCTTAAGCGAGCTGTTTGGAACCGTCAGCCACCTCCGCGAACAGTGTCAGAAATCAGGGCAGCTGCTATTGAAGAGGTTACCACAAGAAATGCTAGATAACTTAATTCTTAGCATGCCCAGAAGGGTTTCCGCATGTGTGCGAGCCAGGGGAGGAGTCATTTTATACTAACTATTAATTTTTTCGTAATAAATTTTGTTTGTTTTTTCATTAATTCAAATTTTTCATTACATTACATTTAAGCCAAAATTGCATTTCCTAGCTTTTGTTAATAAAAAGTAAATAATTAATAATGATTCTTTTATTTACTTAGTGCATTTTCATTATAAAATCATAAAACGTAAACAGTTTCTTTAAATAATTTATATTTTAAAGAATACACCTGATTTTGCTACTGATCGTAAACTTTTTTTGATGTGTGTATGTATATGATTTGAAATTTAATATCTAAAAAACCGAGCGGCCTACTATTGTTTAACTTGAACAGATTTACATACAAAAATGAAAATGAATAAAAAACTGCATTCTACAGATCTGTCTGCGCAAATGCATAAAAAACTTAGTGGGCGAGCACCATGTGCAGACGCAGGTGCCCTCCGTTCCCACACAACCCTTTCAGCATATCCCCTACCCCCTTCCTCACCTCCTCTGAAGTTGCACAAAAACCCACGCATGTGTGTATCATAAAATCGTCCTAAACTCTATCACTCATTAAATACTTCCAGCAATCTTCAGATAGGCGCTTATATCCTTTTGTAACTCATTCCGTCATTAGGCCAAAATTCTACCTGTTTCGTATTTATAGATGCTGTCGTGTCATTAGATTTATTGTGGATATAATGCAATCCTCTCCATGTTTTTTGCCTTTCGCTTTATAATATGCATCTTTTCACCGTCGGGTATCTTATAAATCACAAGAATGTAAAGAATTGTCAACTTAGTAAGCATTAACTTGTTAGAATACTTTATTGTATAGGTATATAAGATTCTAATTGGACTATGTGAGCATCTCATCATGTTATATAAAAAAATCAAGTAAATTTAATTACAATGCAGTTGCTCGGAAATGGCCCCGTAACATGGCTACGGAGTGTACGTTTACGTACCCCATAAAACACATGTCATGTTATGTAATTTAGAAATGAGAAGAAGATTTTGAAAAGAAAAAAAATATTTGAACTAATGAGCAAATAAACCATTTTTCATATACCAAAATTCAACTTCAGTGGTTATTCTGTGATCCAGTAAAGTTATTTTATTTATTAATTTATGCATTAAAAGTAAGCAAAAAGTGAATAAAATACTGACAAAAATGTATGACGCAATAAAGAGTAGCTGATTTGATAATTCAGTGACCCTTTTGACAAGTGAGAGTATTATCTTTCTCTTAAAGCTTCATACTGGCTGTATAGTATGACAGCAAAGAGTTTTTATGCCTGATAAAATAATTATTTCTGACGAAATTCTTGATTTTCAGTGAAATAAAATATAAAAGTAAATTATTTATTTTACTTTTTCAATAAAACAAATCTGATTTTTAACAAATAATTGAACTATTTAATAATTTCTGTAGGCGCAATGGGCATTTTATTTACTTAGCCTTTGCCTCATAATTGTAGAAAAATATTTTGCCCGCCATTTGAAATTATTTGTTCAACAAAATAATTTTTGTGTTATAAGAATGTTAATTCCTTGATGTTTTGTGTTTAATCGTAAAATATTAATGCACATTGTTGAATTTTAACACGTTTTCAGTGAATGTTGATTAGAAATACTATCTTTTAAGACTTTTGGATATACCTATACAATGTAAGTTTTTGACAATATTTTTTTTAGTTTCTTTTCCTCGGCTACTGCATTGTAAAACGTTGAACAATATACGTGCCTCGCTTCGCTCGTGTTTCAAATGGGCTCACGTTACACATTACCTACGACACTAGTATCGTTAATAACTATTAAGTACTCAAGGTTGTAATAGAACGGCACGATGCTTTCAGAGCACTTTTATTAGAACTAATCAATAACTTCAGAATAGAGGCATACTTCATCAACAATACGAATATATTTTTTACAGGAACTTGTAGACGTTCTTTATCGCTGAACCTTTTCGTAAATGGGATGTGTTTTGTAGCCAATTAAATGAAGCCCCCGGCCTGGCTACGCCGGACGACTGCAATAAATCGCAACCCGACAAATGTTTCCCGAATCCCTTCCCCGCCAACTCATTCATTTTTTTTACTTTTGCATTAGAACAAAGAAAAACCTTTTTTGTTTATAAAATTGCTAATTTAATTATTTTCTTTTATTTATTAAAATAAGCACAGGCGTCCGAATTTAAGCGGCAATAAATTACTTAGCTTATGTTTATGGTAAGAAAGCACGCATTTCCTAAACGTTTTATAAGCAATGTGAATAAATTCGAGTTGGTGTGGATTCAGCTCGCCATTGGCCGGTGGGTTCAAGGTGCACGATGCGCTTGCAGTTGCAGATCGCGATACCGAGCCTATTTTACATTTAGCGTTTTTTACAGCTGCCCATTGAACCGCCATATTTTTACTCTCGACCCCACAATTATTATAGGAACACCTTACCAGGCGATTTAAGGTTACGACCCCCTCACTTTTAAAGTTAAGAAAAGCATGAATGTAATTACTAATTAGTATTATTACCTTTTTGATATTTTTTCATTTTCCTTACGTTTTGCTTAATTTTTCATAGCTGCTAAAAATTTCATGTATGAAAAGACCGGTGTGAATGTGTGTATTCTCGTTTATAGGTGGATGATTTTATTTTTCTTTATGAAAAAAGTTCGTATTGCAAAAGCGTAGTATCAGCTACATGTTTACGATTTTTGACCTTTTTTCTGTAGTTATTACATTTTCTTCTTCTTGATACAAGACAGATAAACTTAAATTGTAAGTTTCTTAATTATGATTTCAAGCTAAATAATAGTGCGTAAGATTATTATGATGAATTTGTTACGTTTACGCATGAGAAATCTAAAAGCTCATTTCATTTCAAAGCTGTTTTGGAATTAAATTTGATTTTTATTATTATGAATCCCATATGCATTGTACATTCGGTAAGTATGTTTGTCAAAACCAAAGGGTGCGAGCAAATATTTGACAAACCGATGTGTGGTGAGTGTTTCCGTAACCGATATTTCTCATTAAGGTTGGAAGTTTTTTCGATAAAAAGGCAGTGTGGTCCGAGGGTGGCCGAATGTGGCCGAGTGTGGCCGCAAGGGTTGCTATCTCCCTCAGGAAGAGGTAAACAAGCAGATGGCCTCGGCTTCAATTACATAATCAACAGACAACTTATCGTATTCAAATGAGTGCATCGATTTCCAGCGCGACGACCCTCATGGGCTAAACTTTGTAAACAACTTCCATTTGGATAATGTTTTATACATTCATCCTTCATTTTTTTGGTAGCTTCTTTGTTTTCTATATTTTTGGACTTAAGAGCATTTAACCCAAGATTTGGATTTGGCCACCGGGAAAGTTTAACTTTTGTTTCGTAAAACCTCAAGACTTTATAATTTTGAACGTCATTTTTGCACGAGGATATAATTAGAAGGCTCGCGAATTATATTAGCTACTTGTCAATACTATTGAAGTTTTTTATCGTAGCATCTTAACTTGTGTTTCTACTTACAATCCTGAAGTAATACACCAATACCTAAACTAAAAATTGACTAAATTGTCTTTTAAAATTATACTATATATACGCGAATTTAGACCCGTTTTAGTATTTAATTATATTTATTTTGTAGTTATGACACCTTCAAACTCAACAATGAATTCTACTGACCGCAGTCATTCATTATATCGTTCATTACAAATCTAAACGTAAATATAGATCAGAGATGCATAACAAAAATCGAAACCGAAAGTAGTGAAGCAGATATTATTGTAGAGTCACTGGAGCACCGGGTAACCATGCTTGTTACAATGATGAGACCAAAAGCGGCGCTGTTTTTGAAACCCCGTACCACGTTCCATCAAAATAAAGTCACTTTTAACTCTTAAGTATCGTACATTGAAGAGTTTCAACCACTCTCAACTCTACTACTCCATAAAGGCGCGTCAATGTAAGGATACCTACTTGAAGATGTCATGAAATTTGGATTAACGTATTACAAGTGTAGATCACGATGCGCTATGTACTACGTAACGGTGCATTAGTGACTGAGTCACAGGGAACTGACCTAGGAGCATGCAGCCGGGTGCATTGACGCCCGCCGCACTTATCACTGGTATGCTCCTTCAGAGATAATGCATAGAACATGCCCTTTGCTTGATGAATAACACATCTGTTTTCATGTCTGACAGTTTTGAATTACATTTTAAGATCGAAAACACGAGCCAGTCACGCGGTAGACGAGTGTTTAAACATATTTTTGAAATCTGTAGACGAATGTTTAAGTACTATATAATCCAAGTCGTGTAATCCCTAAATTTTATTTTTTTCCACTTTCTATCGGGTATTCGCTTTGTATTTGGTACTTGGTAGGTACCTTTTCATCGTGTTCGTCATTATAAGTGGGGTAATGCTAGAAATGTGAATATCTAAAGCAACTATACATATAAGTTTAGATTCTAAACTCATATGTTATTAGGTTAGGATTCACTTAAGTCAACCCGTTCAAGAATATATACTTATTACAATCTGAGCGAACCTATTTTACGCTTTATTTCAAACATCAATAGTGAATACAATTAAGAACTGAATTTGAACAACCTCATTACATCATGAATTGAAGTAATAGAAAGCTTCTCAGAGAAAGCTTCTATTTTTTTACAGTTATTAACAAAAATCAGTATTGAATGAAATTACTCATGGTTTTAGAAAAGCTCTCTCTTTCTCTCTTTTTTTTTGCTTCTTAAAAATATAATACAATATTCTCATAAAATTAAAATATTAACGAAATATGTAATATAGAAGCACACAAAACTTCAGCATTCTATGATACTCGTATTACTGGTAGACAGCAAACTGATTTTCACTGATCTTCTCACGCGTACCTGCGCGGTTAAAACAAAAATGTTATGAAATAACTGATATCAGAAATAGTGCATGTAAATGTGCGAGTGGTAGCTGTTGCAATAAATATATTTATGTGTAAGTAATTTACTGAGAATTTGTCATTCAGGATAGTTATAGATTAAATTAAACTAAATTAGGGCAAAAATGAGAGACTAAATTGTATATTTTATATTAAACAATTTTAAAATCTAAATAGTACATGATGCGAAGAAATTACAAAGAAATCGATCAGGTGTTCCCATCTCTTGTTTCTCTAACAGATGAGCTTTCAAATGCTGTTTCAAATGTTTCTTTAAAAGTGGGATTGGAATGTAAAACACTAACTGGAGAAGGCAATTTGTTCCAGTTTTTTGAAAGCTTAAACTTATACTAAAATCTATACTTGCTTGCTGCACATAAAATGTAACAATTTTCTTAGGATGGCTTGCAGCATTTTTAGGGTTCCGTACCCAAAGGGTAAAAACGGACCCTACTACAAAGGCTTCGCTATCCGACCGTCCGTCCGTCTGTCACCGGGTTGTATCTCATGAACCGTTATAGTTAGACAGTTGAAATTTTCACAACAAATATAACAACAAATACTAAAAAACAGAATAAAAAATATATTTAAGGGCCGGGACTCCTATACAATAAACGTTATTTTTTTGCCGTTTTTGTAGATAATGGTACGGAACCCCAAACGGAACCCTTCGTGCGCAAGTCTGACTCGCACTTGGCCGGTTTTTTAATCTCGGCTTATTTGGGTTTATAGTAAAAGCAAACCTCAAAAAACATCAAAGTAAAGTCGAGTTTAAAGATAAATCTAGGTTTAATATAATTTTGATTTTAAAAATTTTGCTGCATGTCATAAAAATGGAACACGAGCAGAAGCGTAAATATTGTTATCTATAGAGAAACAAATAATCATGAAATCGTCAACTTGACCGTAATTCATATGATGTATCCAAGGTTCTGTTTGTGATAAGACGATGTTTCACAATAGCAGAATTATTTGCGGCGGCGCGCGTTGCCTTGAGATGCGCTACAAACAACTGTAGCGAACGAGGTCCGCTGAAAAAGTACCTACCGAACGCACACTCACATACAAAAGTGCTTTTGTTATCAGTTTTAGTATTTAGTAACATTATTTCAGAATATTGTAATTGTTTCAGAATAGTGTTTAGTTATTTTAGCTCAATACGAGCCGACTACTACTCCTAATATGTATTTGATGAAAAAAGTGTTTGAGTTTAGGTTAGGTTAGGTTTATAGATTATTTATTCTCATTAAGAACAATGTTCGCTTATATGAAATATGGCTTTATAACAATAGTTAAAAACTAAAGTAAGTAAAGATATTATCGTTCGTGTCATCAATATGAATAAAGGAAGACACAGAGGTTTTACTAAAAATGAATCATTATATTAAATAATAAAGAAAACAAAAATTTTAGAAGATAGCGCCTCGTAATAAAGGGGAACAAGTCAGATTATTTAACCAAATTTCAAGCATATTTTTGTGTTATATTTAGCTAGACTGTGTTTGAATTAATTTTCTGAACTGACAGTAACTTAGAAAAATTTAATAATTATTTCACTTAATTTTATCTTGCACAAACTTACATTGGTGTTTACTGTAACAATAAGAGACACTACTTTCTTTCTAAAAACAAAAGTCAAAGACGCTCTTGGTTTTCCCTTTATCACATATTTTTTTGTATCTGTCCTCAAAACGCAAAGCAATGACGCTTTTATCAGATTATGAATCTGAAATTGCCAACTAAGATGGTAAAAATGTACTCAAATGGCGTGTGTACGTGACAGAGTAATCGCGAAGGGCTTTCAGGCGCGAGTGTACGCGGGCTGCGCACACGCAGGCCGTGGAAGTGGGTCAATGGCAGCGCGTGACGCTGGCGCGGCCCTTTGCAGGGCTCGCCTTGAACCGACATCGCTGCCGGTAGCTCCACTCTGTTAATTTGTGCTCAGTTTTTATTTGCTAAAGATATCTGCAGCGTTTCTTGTAGATTTAGGTTCCGCCGACCTAACTTGCATCAAGGTGACTATTTTATGGAAGCATATTTTGTAAGAGTATGGGTAAATAAAGTAGACAAATACAAGCAAAATCTTTCAAAGCTTCGCTAAGCACATAACTGCCCTTTTCAAAAGAATAAACAAGACAAGGAATGATCACTGATGAAATATCTAACAGGGCTGTCTTTTGTTAAAGTCAGTTAAAAAACTTAACCCAACATCCTGTTAAGTATAAATGAAATTTCAAGTTTGATTAAGGGCGACTTGCACCAAAGTGCTAAACGTATTTAGCGAGACTAATTTTGATTAGTTTGACAGATTTTGTTGCTTTGACAACAGAGTTAAATGTGTTTAAGGCTTTGGTACAAGTCGCCCTTAATCTTAAAGTTTAATACGTTTGCTTGTTCTTACGGTAAGAGAGGACATCGTGTAGAAACCTAAAATCATGGCCAAGCGTACCCCGAATAAGACACGGGTTGACACGTTAGTAGAAAGAGATTCCAGCACTAAACTCTTATTTTCAAAAAACCTCGATATTGTTCACAGCTACATTTCGGTAGTTATCGCTGGTGTCACATGATGAGCATTTATAATTTGCGACGCGTCCCTTGCGAAGGTCCGCTGTAAATAGCTGGCCTACTTACGCGTTATGAGTAGGACTGTAGTCGGTGGTGTAGGGCTCACCAGACCTCGGCTATTTGGCGACGATACGGGCGCACGATTGCGAAACAAATCAAATACAAGTGCGGATGGCATGGAAGTTTCCTGAAGATAGATTGTTTATATGCTAAAGTGTGTTTATTAGTATCCTTATTACAAAAGACAAATGTTGACATAATTGTTCGTAAATGGATAGCTAGAAGACCTTAAAGCATAAAAGTTTTCTATGTCAGAAACAGATCAATCTATGGAGATAAAAAATTAATAATAGTTAACTTCAACTTCTTTACAATAATCTTCAGTTAACATTGAAATTATTATTATAATCTCAGCAGCTGAAAAACTAAAGTTCAGCCATAGATTTTCGATGTTTTCTTCAATCATCATTTTAGTATATTTCCTTATATTTATTTGTTTTATTACAGTTAAAAATTAAAATATAGATTCTTAGATATGTAGTTCATTTCTACTTGGGTTTCAACTTACAATGAACGTTTCTTTTACCCCAATTTTTTTATTAAAATCTATCAGGCGGTAAATCGCTTGACTCTGTTTAATATCGCAAGTAAAAATTGTTCTAGAATATACATACACATTAATAGATAGTTACTTGCAGAAGAGCTGCTGATATAAAAGTACATTCTACGAAGAAAACCAGATTGATTTCATTGGAATCCGGCCACTAGCCAACTAGTTAAAATGGCCAATTTGCATAAGGGCCGTTTGGCTCATACCCGCAACGCGGCTTGTGGGCTTGTAAGGTCGGTGAGACCTTCCTTCGAGGCCCTTTGATTTGCCACCAATTGTACAGACAAAAACAGATGTTATCACTGTTTATTTTTTGCTGTAGAGAGTTCTGTTGTAGTACTCGTATATACCAGTTATCGAATAACTTAGTGATCTCTTATTTATTTAAAAACCACATTTAAGGTTTTTGCTTTGTATCGTTGGTATCTTTGAAAAAGAATAACTCTACAATTTAAAAATATGTATCACACCCGGCATTCAATTGCTAATAACTTTTAAACAGCTAAACCAATTTTGATCAAATGTAGCTAAGAACCATCTCAATTACGTCATCTTTCAAACAAAAAAAACAAATACACAGATACACACGTGAAACTAACAACACCCCTCAATTTTTGGGGTTAACAATTCAGAATGAGACATGGAAATCACAAACACACCACATTTTACTGTAACTGAAAAAGTATAGATGTAGGTATTAGATATACCAGAATCTAGATACCTTTTTTTGCTTACCTACTGTAATATATGTAACTACTGTCAACCTATAGGTAGTATAGTTTATTAATATTGCAACCCCTAATGCCTGTTTTAGGTAATACTTATTTGTACTTAATATTTATAAAATAAACTTTTGCAGACGACTGTACGTACACCTATAACCAAACTAACCTCACTCGAAGACAGACCTTTTTCACGGTCTTTGTTTACGTAAAAGCCGTCTATTAAAGCTTCTATTAATTATAATTATTATGTTGAATTGCTAACATGAGTATCTACAGTTTAACAATACAGTACATTGATGATGATGATGATGATGACTCTTTCCCAAAACCTTTCGTGACCAAATCGTTTTATCTTGATTTTATGTAAAATTCAATAAGTATAGCGCTTTTATTTACTTATTTGAGTAAAAATTTTTCCATACACGGGAATGATGGGGAACTTTAAAATATTTATATCGAGCATCCCGCTCGGGACTTCGTTCCCGTGGAATTTGGGAAAATTATGTAGCCTATGTTACTCAGGAATAATGTAGCATCCTAATGGTGAAATAATTTTTGAAATCGGTCCAGGAGTTTCGGAGCCTATTCGTTACATACAAAAATACAAATCTTTACTCTTTATAATATTACTAGCATTCCGCCCAGGACTTCGTTCCCGTGGGAATTTTGAAAAATTATGTAGCCTATGTTCATCGGGAATAATGTAGCTTTCTAATGGTGAAATAATTTTTCAAATCGGTCTAGCAGTTTTGGAGCCTATTCAATGCAAACAAACAATCAATATTAGTATAATATCTTTCATCTCTATAATATTAGTAATATAGAAAATAGTCTATGTATTATTCTGATGTAGGTATTTATGGAACATCAAAATAGAATCAGTTGTTTTAACTTGAAACAGTAACAAACATCCATACATTAAAAGTATATAGGTATGTAAAGCAGTAGTTTCTCGAGTATATAAGGGTACATATTCATCGGGCGGCCCTCGGAGCGGTCGTCCACATGATTCGCGAAGGTTGGGTTGCGCAAGCGCAAGCCTTACACGTGTCGCGTTCGACCTCTCCGCACTTCCGATTCGCAGCCA
This sequence comes from Aproaerema taeniolella, assembly GCA_949987775.1. Taxonomy (NCBI): domain Eukaryota; kingdom Metazoa; phylum Arthropoda; class Insecta; order Lepidoptera; family Gelechiidae; genus Aproaerema; species Aproaerema taeniolella. Next base: position 7,613,875 of record OX465243.1, on the reverse strand, counting down.
CTGTAGCAGCTATGAAGCGTCCTCGTTGGCCTTAAAATAATTGAGGCACTATATGAATAAATTAAAAAGATTAATTAGGTAAATTTAAATTATAAAAATTGAAGAATGTAAATCAGCCCGCTAAACCTATTGTGAATCTTTTCCCGAGAAACATAGAAATACAAAAAAAAACAAAGTCCAGTTTGACGTAGATATTGTACTCACACATTAAAAAATAAAATAAAAATATAATAGTAGATAGGCACGCACATAGAGAATAAATGGATTCATCGTGTCCAGCAAATGAAAAGGTTTATTCAACCAAATCGCAGTACAAAAGGTGAAAAACGGCACTGGCTCCAAACGGCAGGCGCCTCTCGTTTCTGGTGCACATGCAAATTCCGACGGTGACCCATATTCGCACCCTCCCTCCGAACCCCGCGGCGCCCGCGCAGCCCGCGCGATGGATCGCAACCTCGATGTCGAATCTATGGAAATTTTCGTAGAATCTTCTAGAAACTCTAGTCGTGCTTTCAATTATTATTAATGCAATGGAAAACTGAAAATAGCATTTTCTAAATGTTAAATGAAAGAGTTTACAACGCAAAATACATCATTACTTACTTACGTAACCAATTAACCATTACAGGTCTTGGTTTCGATTATATGTACTGTTTTAGGATCAATGGTTTCTGATTTAAAACAGAAGTAAACTTCAGCCCCTAAGTAATAAGGACTGCTTAATAAAGTCTGAAATTGCAACATTATTTTTCAGAACTATTTTATCATCACTCAATGTTAAACGTCATAGACAAAATAGCACACCTACCTATACGAATACGTCATTAACATTATCATGCACAAGGGCATTGATATGTAGCATTGGTAGAGTGCCAACCGCTAAATGTTCGATTGAATTATATTTGTGCAGTGTACCAAATTCAACACAAGATAAAATCAGAAATAGCATGACTTTCTAACGGGTAGACCAGCGACGTTCGCAATCGCAATGTGATCACGAATGCACGTGGTGTCATATCATGCCATGTACCAGCAATTGACCTATTTAAGCCTGATTGACTACAGTCGGGTTTTACCTCGCCCTTTGTGTCTACCTATAAATTCCAAAATTAATTTCCCGGCAATTCTATGAAGTAACAAATAGTTTAATTAGTAAAATACATTATTTAATCTTTCTTACTTCCCGTTGTTGAATATTTAAAAACAACGTAAAGTATTCAAAATCCCTTACCTAATTAAGTACCTACATCTACACAAAAATCCTTCAACACATTAATTGAGGAAAATTCATAGCGGCCATTTAACATTAAATTAATCAGCATTGCAGGTCGACCGCTTTAGAGCCCTTCACAAATACATACGTACGTACGCCATACACGTAGGTCTACGTTTACACACACTAGTATTTAATAAACTAGCTGCGCAGAAAAGCGTCGCCGTGAATGGTTGTCGGTATGTGGGCTGACGCACACATGAGCAGCGAAGACTTTGTTTTGCCGTTGAGATTCGCGCGTGGAGTTGCGCAAGCGCAGCGTGGAGGCCGTTGACTCGGACGGGTGGCCGGCATTCTGTCAGCGCAGCGGCGCGGCGCCGTAATGGAGCGCGAATCCAAGCTACTTCTGTGCTGTTCCGCGCTTTCGTAACGTGTTTACGTCGCCGACGCCTCGCCGCCTGCGGTTTCACGACTAACGGACCACTGGACCACCGATAACAAGCCGCAAAACAGCTAATTTCTCTTGCCAATGATCCGGTTACGAAGGGCCGAAACTAGAATGCAGAGTGGAAACTTAACAGTATATCTGCATATAAGGCAATCTGTAGAAATAAGCTAATAAAGTTGTGTTAGATCCACCAAACTATAAACTGCAAAAGAATGACATTAATCACTCATCAACAACGTCATCAAAATTTTTTACTGAAATTAAAGACAATATTTTTCTTAATTTATAGGCGGTGTGATCTTTTGTTGTCAGTTATCACGGTAAAATTCCAACAAAAAACTAGACTCTAACAATATCGTGAAACTGTCGGTATTAAACTAAGTAAGTATTCATTGGAATCGTAGGTATATTGATTTGTTATGAAATAACTAACAATTCCTACAAACTTTACAAGAATGTAATGTCTTGAAAGAAACCTAAACAAATACAAAAACAATCTCTAATTACCTTTTGTGGAAAATCGTAAAATTGACAATTTTCTTCCGCCGAATACAGTAGCCCTCGCGCGTATTTTAATAATTAATATCGCTTCGACTGCTACTACTTTAGATTCCGTTTACAAGCTAGTATGAAATCATTAGTCATTATTTTGAGAACAGCTGAATAAATTCAATGTTACCAAAGTATATAAAGTATTTACATTGACATGAAAACTGCGTATTTGAGCATCGAATTGACTTATTTTCTCTGGTGTACGTTGCGCAACGATATTCGCGAACAGATAACGGAGTAGTTAGAGCGTGCCCCTCCGTCCTCTCGCAGAATTCGGTCGCGATACTCCCTCTCTATCACTCCTTGGCTCCTTGGCTAACTCTATCTTGCTCCAACGCAATGACATAGATATAGTTACCAGTTCAGTTGCGAAAGAGCGCGGATTATATAGCAGGTGGATTGTGCGGTAAACAAGTTTAAATAACTGCTTTCACATGCCTCTGGATACATAGGTATGTGAACGCAGTTTTCAGTCCGTATTAATGTAGATAACTTGACGGTTAACTTTGCGTAACCAGTCTAATTAGCAGATGTAGAGTCTGCAAACTGGAAAACAACACGAGTGGAAATTGTATAATGTATGGGTGCCACTAAAGTAGTTCTAATTTACCTATACTTTAAACATAAAGTCAATTAGTAGTAATAAAGTATGGATGTAGTGTAATCTAAGTAAAGGTTTGACTTAGAAATAAATTAAACTAAGAACATGCAAGTGCAAATTTGCATACGGAAATAGTAAGCAAGTACGATTTGCAACAATTCGCTTGGGGCGGAGCCCGCGTCATCCAATACAATGAGCAAGCTTACGCATGCGTAGCTATCGATAGGTTTCGTAATTCCCTGACGATAAGTAGGTAGACACTACATAATCGCATTATCGTCAACAAGGTGATCAAGTTTTGAAACTCTATGCTGCTAATTTTCGGAAAATGAAACTCGTATTAGGTGAGAGCCAATTTAGCTACGGTAAGTAGCTTGTAACTTATCTAAAACTAAATCTCTGCAAATACAAATAACTAAGTGACTGCGGTCAACGTTCGTGCTATTTGCGTGTACTAAATGGTCAAATCGTTTCGCGAGCGAACTTTCGTGCGGCGGCGACGGATCGCGCGAAAATATCGATTGAGCTTATCTTATCAGCATCGCTGCCGTGTCGCCCGCACTACGGGGAATGGGCACCGACGCACGCTTCGCCAGTCGCCACCGCTACGACAATCTGTAATAAAAAAATATTTATACGTACGACTCGATGAATAGAAAGTTAAAACTGATTCGATTGACTGGTAACGTCTTTGATAAATTGAAATATTTGTGCCTGTTACTACTCATCTAAGTATCTTCAATGAATGAAAATTATGACGGACATACAGACACTCTTTAACGGAAAACTTACTTTCACAATTGAAAGGCAGACATTTTGGCCTACCACGAAGTCTTGAATCTTAATCTATACCGATTTGCAAAACCACCAACCACAATTACCCCTAAGGGCATAGCGTGCATTACCAGTAATTTTAATGTCTGCAGAGCGCAATGACATTGACAATGACAGCTCTCGTACATTATTGATAGCATAATGCGAGGGTCTAGGTATTGCCTTACTGTGTGTTATAGACTATAATCAATAAGTAGTCATGCAATCATGATAATACGTTATCATTATCTTTAATGGTACCCGCGCTAGAAACAGTTTTACATGACCAATTTCCTCTCGGGCGATAACTTGTAAAATGCTTCAGATAGATTTATCATGAAGCTCTATGAACGTCTGCCGCGGCTCGGTGGGTGGGTTTAGCATTGATAGCCTCCCAATCGTAATACATTTTATCTGTTCAGGTGGGGATATTGAGAACTATTCAATTTTCATATACTCGCTGACAACCACCTCGACCAGCAGCATCACCACCAACCGAACGTGAATTTGCAAACTACCTAGCAACTGGAAATTCAGTTGGTGGTAGCGTCATCTGTTAAAGCAGCCGTCATTCGATGTATGAAATTTGAATAGGTAGTTCTTAATTTCGCCACCTGAACGGATAAAATGGCGACAGTGTATGACATCTAATTTTTTATTATTTTTTCAGTCAATTCTTCTCAACTGAAAATGTATCATATGACTGTTTATATGATATTGTGAGTAAATAAACTCGTCTGTTGGATGTATCTCGGTGGGAAGACCATCTGCTGAAGCTCTGAAGGGTGTGTACGCAGGAGCATCTATCGCCTATTTAATACACTTCTTGCGTACACCCTTCAGAGCTTCAGCAGATGACGAGTTTTCCCCCGGCATATTGCTAGCTGTTTTTTTTATTACTTACAGGATCATATTAACTTTCAGCTTACAAATTTTTATCTGGGAGGAAGTACATATCTACAGTTATATCAGTTAGAGCTTGAAGTCGTCATTTTGTTAATGAAAGATGTAATCATTCGAATCCCAGTCGGATTTTCTGGTCCACGTGAACGAAGTCGGAGGCGGAAACTCAAATGCAGGGTCCTGACAAACTTCAATCAACTCCTTATACCCTTAAACCTAATAAGCTGAAATTTATTTTACAAATGAACAGATTTGGCATAAAAATAAAAAATCACACGTATTTGTACAGCTTACAAATGCAATCAGAGGTTCGTAGCATTTATTTAATTCACAAATCCATCTGTTCATGGATGAATAATTAAGAAAGTATGTCCGTCTTCTCGATAGATGATTAATGATAATATAGAAGAGAGATTTGCGCTGTTTTTTGTTCGTTTTGAGATGGATAATCGAGTGATTTATGGCTTAAAATCCATTACCACTGACACGGCTTGACGCTAAGGTGATGAAAGAATTTGAACCCTGCATGGGTTTTTTAATATACTTAACTAGAGTCCTTGTCAAATTAATAAATGAAGAATTGACACTACTTCTCATATTATTTTTAAAGTTAATGTAAGGTTGCAAAAAATAAAAGTTGAACGCTTGTTGAACGTGATTGAATGGTTAACTAAAAATAATTATAAACGTCCCTATTGCCGTAAAATGAGTTTGCATACCTATAATTGTTATGTTTAAAAAAAACTGAAGGTACTAAACGAAAATTAAGAAAAAATCACTGACGCACGCCCCAATGTATAAGTATATCTCATGTGATACGCTGATAAATCATACTTAAAGCTTATATATCTTTTTTTTGAGTACGTAATTGAAAGAGAAAACTAAATAAACAATAATCACTGACAAAGAATTTTTACAAGAATTTTTAGAGAAAGAAAATGTTCAGTGCGTACATTTGCCACTGCCATTCGCGCCGAACATTTTTGTTTCCCTAACAATTCTTTTTTTTAAATTAAGTTCTTTGCTTTGTTACCATCCTTCCTTCTAGTTTTTTAGGAGTTACAGATTGACTTCATCCGAAAATCCATAATTTACACAAGTTGTATTAAAATTCTCATAAGGACTTGCGTCAGTTAGAAGTTAGTGTGAAAATTTAAATTTTCTTCAGGAAAATCGCGTGAATTTCCTAGCGAAAATGTTGTAACTAAAAATTTCAACATCTACGTAATGTGAAGGTAATGGAAACGAACTTGAAAAAGCTTAATTGTAAATATAATGCTAAGCAGATGCTCGTTATACTCTTGACCAGCTACCGGACCTACCCGAAGGTGAAACGTATCGTATTTACAGAAATAGATCTATAAACCACTTATTATATCGTTAATCTTAAAGAGCTGTTACAAAACGAAAGGGTATCTCTTAATAGCTGTAACGTGTATTAGTTATTTTATCTATGGTAAGCGCGCAAGATGAACAAACATCGTAAAGTTATATCGAAATTGTTCTAGCGGACTTATAATCCCAATTTATGAATTTAAAACCATATGCTCGCAGTAAAAATGGGAATGCAAAGCAAAATTAGTAGATACAGCAGTTTTGTATCGTTTTAAAATAATAAAGTCTGTAATGGATAATGCTCACATTCTTCGGCCCAGTCAATTCGTAGAATCAATGCTTCAAGTTAAAGGGCTAAGTTCATTCTAATTTGAACCTTATTATCAGCAGATAAACTTTGGTGTGTATTTGATTGAGGGAATAGACTGTACCATATTATTTCATGTGACACGTAGAATACTTTATGCTTATCCACAAATGTAAGTTAATGTAATAGGGGTGTCGTGTCTGTCTTGTGTGTTCCAAGGAAACCACGAAACAAGGGAAAACCTTAGTGTAAGTATGGCTTTTTTTTATTAACCCCTACTTCCTTACTAATAATAAAAAATAATAAAAATTTATTTCCTAGAGAACAATTTTACAAAAAACAGTGTTGAGGCTTCTTTTAAGTAAAAATTTTACTTGTGTTAGAAGCCTTCTACTATACATTATGTTGCCTACTAATATTATAAATGCATAAGTAACTCTGTCTGTCTGTCTATCTGTCTGTTATGCTTTCACGCCTAAACTACAGGTTCGATTTAAATGAAATTTTGTACAGAGATAGATTAAACCTTGGTAAAGGACATAGGCTACATTTATCCCACAGTTGGATAGGATATAACCGGATGGAGCCGCGGGCGGAAAGCTAGTGACAAAATATGGAAAAAGTATTCATCGCTAATTTTAAGAAAATCTTTAAATTGTAAAGGTTGCTAAACACAAAAAAATAGTCAATGTTTGTAGGTTACATGGTCGGTTTAGGGTCAGCGCTATTTACTCTATAATCCTGTCTGAAATGCAAGTCGCAGACGACTTGGGGGGAATCTCGCTATTCTAATGTGTAGAGAGCGCGTTTTTACCGCGCTTTTTATGCGTCTACGCAAACAGGTTGCGCAGGGATGCACTCGGAGAAAATCAATCATTTTACAATAGAGTTTTACGACTAAATGCAATACAGATAAATAATAGAGCCTCGTTCTTAGGGCTTTTACGTAGTATGTTTGGAAAAGGCCAAGATGCAGGACAACTCCAATTTAATCAAAGTTATAGCCCTCCAAATCCAGGTTATTACTACTTAAGTATTTTAATATTCTTTTAACATTTTGAACAAAACAGTGTTTCAGTTAAAATTAATGGTCAAATGAAAGCTAAATGTCGTGCTTGTTAAATGCAAGCCTTTGTGTATAAAGCTCAACATTCGAATTAAAAAACGGAGTAAACTTCCAGTCGCAAACGCTAATTAAAGCGTATTATAATTCGGCGCGATCACGATCACGAATCCGCCCCGCGGTTCTGTTGAGTTATTTAATAGTGTTTTTTGTGCGGTGGCAGGCTATTGCGCTGCTACCCTCGGGCGCGCGCAAAAAACCCTCCTGCTCACAAATACTTAGAATGTTATTTTGGAGGAACGCGCGAGGGGGGAGGGTGAGGGTACGGGCAGGGTGGAGGGCCGCAGAGATCGCTATCGCACGCACTCACTGCACGCACTATCCTACACCTAGCCACTTTAATTGTAGGTATGAAAGGTTTTCTGTTAGCGAAAATCATGTTTCACTTTTAGCAAATTGCAAACTTTCTTAATCGAGGAGGATGAGGTAAACATTAGCGCCTTGTCTTCATCAAATTAAACAAGGAATAAGAAATGGGCAGCGGTCATGACATTTTTGCATAGAGCACTGAAACAAGGTCTTCAATACCATATTTTTTGAAATCAGTATTACGTATTCTGAATGCATATAAAATTCAAAATGGTACTCATCAAACAGCAGATAAAACAACAGGTGGGGACCAACCTGTTCTCTAAAATGACAAAGAAGCAAAAACTCTCACTAACCCTTTTCATCCCATCGGGGGATGATCCTCTGAGTTATTCTTACTTTTTAACTTTCGTAAAAAAAAGTGCCTGCAAACGTAATCCAAGCAATCTTGCTCGTAATCAACCACTTTTCTATTTATAAATAGAAAATCGCAAATTACGCGTTCGCCGCAACGTTTTTACTACCGAGGTGAAAATTTTATGGCAGTAGGTATTCGTGGTTTAATGATTCCGACCGAAGAGATTAAATTCTTTGCGTTTATTTTGTAAGTATGAACAAATAATACATTCATAATTTATAATTTCGCAAATAAACTAGGGTGCTCACCGGAAGTAAATTCTGTGACTAATGCGGAAGTGCCACCCTATGCATGGTTGATTCACCTTTGTCTACTTTGTTTACATTGGCAAATTTTTGAAACCGGTGCACATGTAGACTCTTTTACTCCATACCTAAATACCATTTGATATAAACACATCGGACAATGCTATCGCTGTGGCCAGGTACTGGGCAAGCAAAACTTAGTCGCGATGAGCCATCGACTCGAAATAAGAAGAAGATTTGATATAAAATGAATATTTGAAGAAAAATCTCGACATTTCTTTTAGTTGGCTGCATTGGTACCTAAACCACCCCCATACGATTTATAAAGACGTAAAAGCCAAAATAAGTAGGTACATGAAAGTGTTGAGTTATAAAAGGCAAAAAGTATCGCTTCCGCGTGAAAGTCAAGTCCTTGCGTTTCCCTATTTTGCTGCACTAAAATGCGTAAGTATTGCGTGCGCGGTAAAGGTGCTGGGGGAAGCTCATTAGGTAAAAAAGCCGAGTGCAAACGGCGACTAATGGCGAATTACACGAAGGGGAGCGATAGCCGATATTCCACAACACCGCACAGCCACAAGCCAGTCACATTTCTCCAAAGCCACCCAATTAACAAGGCCTGCTGAAAATTTATGCATCAATTAGTTTGTTAACAGCAAAAGTGAGACCCTAAAGCGCAATGCTTGTTGTTCTTTCTAATGTTTTTTTTACTTGTCCTACCGGAATAATGGAACCCAAATTTTTAAAAATTATTTTTTAGAAAACTAAATGTCTGGTGGAGCCCCTAAGTAAAAATTATTCAGGGTTGGTGGGATCCACTGATAACTATGATCGATTACAAGTAATTATTATTCCTTGGAAACGTCAAGTTAAGCAGTTTTCGTTATTTACCTACTTTGGCGCTATGCAATGAACGGCGAAACTACGCCCCTCGCGTGTCGTTGTCAGAATGTGATGCACATTAGTGGTTTTCGTGTTTTACGCTGTTATCATTGTTTTGTATTGGAAAATGCAAATCCGAAAATCCTGAAGAAATTTTTACTGAAAAATCATTTAGAACTATTGTATGAGTTCAGGGTTTCAGGTTTTTCTGACATAATAAATAATAAATAAACGCTACACACTCAAAGGCCCACACTAAGGTTTTCCCTTGTGTCGTGGGTCCCTCGGAACACACATAAAGACAAACACAAACACCCATGACCCGAGAACAAACATCTGCTTTTCACACAAATGTTTGCCCCGACTGGGGATCGAACCCAGGACCCGCCGATCAAGAGGCAGCGTCACTACCACTCGACCAAACCGGCCGTCATGTTCCGTACATCTTCCGTACACCCTGTATAATGTTGAATTGAATTGGTGGTTAATCTCTTGACTGAAACTCCTGGCGCTCACGGTTTCATAGGTATTACGAGATACATGAATGATATCTTGTATCACACCTCGCATTAGAGAATTTCAATGGTATTTATTTAGAGTGTTAAAATAGCAAGAGAAAAAATAGCAAACAAACCGTGGTAGGTCATGGGATGAAAAGTTTCACAACTTTAGTGTCATCATAGGCATTCGAGTGTGTAGCGTTTGATTATTTGTTTATTTTGCAAATAATGATACTTAATTTATTGATACTTTAAATCAATTAACTTAAAAGTGTTTTTCTTTTGTCATTTACTATTGGATTCTCTCGTGTAGCTACGTAAGTACTTACATAAGTGCAATAAGTGCTGAAAATCAGTTTGTTGTCTGTCATAGACAGCAAGTATGCTGAGTTCTGTGTCCTATTTGCTTCTACAATCTACGTCACACATTTCGCTAACCTTTTTTAATTGTATAAGAACATTGTACAATGTTACAAATTGTTAAGAAGCAATAAAGTTTATCTATCTATCTATCTATCTATCTATCTAATGTAGCACTAACAATTGCCAGCCTTGATTATTTAGGTATCTTTCATGTAATTACAATTGTACGACAACCTTGAAGCGCTCGTAGCCCAGTGGCGCTCGCTGAGCTTAACCGATCAGTGAGGTTAAGCAACGTACACAGAGGCATACAACCTGATGGGTGACCAAAGTGGCAATTCATCACGAGTGTTTCAGTGCTTCGGAGAGCACGTTAAGCTGTCGGTCCCGGCTGTTCGCGATTGAATACAGTCGTTAAAAATAAGTCAGAGGCCATTGTTGTGTGGTTTAACAACTCTGACACTAGGATCAGTCAAGTTCACCACACACGTGTATATACCTACTCGATAAGAAGAAGAACAACTTTGAAAATGCAACTCTCTTTGCGTGACAGACTAAATGAAGGGAGGTGCAGCGGAGGCGGGCGGAGAGGGGAGGGCTATCAGCATTTCGGCGCGTCCGCTGCGTCGCGCCCTCTCCGCACCGCGCCGAATTCGCCCTCTCCCCTCCTTGCGCGAAGCTAACCTTGAAAATAGTTTTTACCGCGCGAGGGTATTCACCTCGAACCCGAATTCCGAGGGCTGCACCACACTGCCGCTTTCCTATCCTGGCTACTAACACTCTCATAGAGACTCTACTACCCGTTTCAGAAACCATGCCGTGTGACTGTTGCATTATAGCAGTTTACGCGGACCGCGGCAGGCAAAGGATATTTGACTATGTAAAGTTTTTTAGGCGAGTCGTGAGCTCGTCGCTCTCTGCATCGGATTTGTTTGTAAAACGCAACACAGGAATTTAGATGCGATAGTTGATGGATCATGACTAAGATGATTTTTTGAAATCGTCAACCGTCGTCTTGTTTTTTTTTATGTTGAAAGAACAATCCTTATCCTTTACTAATATTATAAATGCGAAAGTAACTCTGTCTATCTGTGCGTCTTTCACGCCTAAAATACTGAAACGATTTTGATGAAATTTGGTACAGAGATAGATTAGAGCCTGGGAAAGGACATAGGCTACATTTTATCTCACAGTTGGGCACTATATAACCTGTAGTCCACGCGGGCGGAAAGCTAGTACGTTATAATTATAAGTAGTTTAATGCAATACCGACGTATTAATTTATTTGAAAAAAATATTCACTAACAATAATGCGTATTATTAAGAAGATTAAGCTCTTCTAGCAAGGACCTTAATGTGAATTAAATTAACCCCTTACCTAACTCTCCATGACAGTACTTACACATTAGTAATTTTCTAACTCTTTATAGCCTTAAGACAATACAGCCAAAGATCTTATGAAAAACGAAAATACAGCTATTATCAGTAGGTACCCGTCGTGAGATCTCGTAATATCATCTCATTTATAGCAAGGTTCTGGGAGGCCAGGCGGGCACAAAATTCCTCCCGCGACGAAAGAAATAAGAAAAAGGAGGGTCATTATTTACCTGCAAGCCGTGCAAGTCGTGTGCGCAGGCGACGGAAAATAAAAGACGCCCGTACATAACCGGCCAAGGCAAGGGTAGAGCGGCAAAAAAGGTAAAAAACGACACCGCACGCCTCGCCTACGCGAAGCCACGCCGCCGCGTCTCCTCTCCCTGTAACTGCTTTGACTTCCTACGTAAAAATTTATGGAAATTGTTAAAACGGCGGTTTATCCCTTAGAAATGTTAATTAATCTTTGAAATTATGTTTACCTTGGTTACCTATAGCTTTCTAAATACAGAAGATGTCACCTTAGCCTGTGTATACTTAGTTTTATACGTGCTTTCTCGTTTAGCAGCCTATGCGCATATCGCAAAAGAATACTACGACGCTGCGGGTCCAAAGTTACATATAACTTCGATAACTATGTTTGGAAGCCATTTTTTAAACTATACGAATGACTGTCACATTGCAACTACCGTAGGGCAGCTTTCCAATAAATAATAGCACAATGGAAATAAAATGGTGACAATTTTATCCCTTCAGGTGGTGAAATTGAGAATTTTCAAAATTTCATACATTTTGATGATGGCTGCCTTAACTGGCATCGCAACTACCAACTGAATGTTAAGTTGGGTGGTAGTTTGCAATTTAATGTTTGCGGTTGGCAGTGGTTCTGCTCTAGTCAGGGCGGCTGTCATCTAGTGTAGGTATGAGGTTTCAAACGGATAAAATGGTTACCACTGTCATTGAGCCAACATTGATTACATCCGCGTAAACTAACTGATGATTTTATTTAATTACAATTTACTAGCATTCCATCCGGGACTTCGTTCCCGTGGGAATTCGGGAAAATCATGTACCTACGTCCATCACGGATAAACCTAGCATTCTAATGGTGAAAGAATTTTTGAAATCGGTCCAGTAGTTTATGAGCCTATTCAATGAAAACAAACAAACAATCAAATCTTTCCTCTTTATAATATTAGTATAGATATCATACAGACAACCTGATCACGAAAATTTTCTGCCAAGTGCGTTAACTCCCATGTCTTAGTTTTTAACTCTACAAACGACTTCCGAAACACAATTTTAGCCTTTATAAAATTTTGCCTATGAAAGGCGTCTTTGATCCCGACTTCGACCATGTTAGCTTAGAGTCATGGACGCGTCAATTAACTTTAAGCAACCCCAACTGCACAATGCACATTTTGATTGGTGAGCAGCTGCCTGTGGCGGCAAAAAAGTTGCTTTCTAAATTACTGCTATCAAACGCGGTCTGTCTAGTGCGCACCCACCTTTCTCAAGATTGTAATCGGTGAAGACCACACTTCCGCATAAAATATACGTTAACCTAGGAGCTGCTCGCCATCGGCCAACCGACCACATTTTAGCTATGCTAATTTGTTTCGCGTTTGTGTACTTTTGACCCACTTCTAACGCAATAGGCCCTACTTTATTAACGATTTAGTGGGCAAAGGTCAACTACGATATTCTTTTAATCTTGTATTCTGTTGAGAGAATTAAACTTTTTATGTGTGCGAAGGATTGGTTTATATTCACCAACAATATACTTAGATGAACAAAAAACGAGCAATGCTTACTAAGATAAAAATGAAAGAAATAAATAAATGCTATTATAAAAATCATTAGTATTTTAAGTGGTTTCGTACACATGATCTCTATTGGTTCAAGATGTTGCAATAATCTTAAGTCAGTAGGTACTATTCTTTCTTTCTTTCTTTATTCTTTATTGTACACACATATACATACAGATTACGGAAGAGAAAGGACATATACAACGGCGAGCTTAACTCAAGAAATGAGTTTTCTTCCAGCTCACCTATGTGAGAGGGAGAGGCAGTTGAAGTGGGCAAGGGTGTAACCAAGAGAAAATGTGAAAAATTAAATCTATTAGGGTGTGTAATATTAAGTAAATAATATACAAATAAAAAATAAATAAATATATTTATAAACACTATTAGGATATTTATGCTAGGCCTGAGCAATCGAACTTTCAAACCAATCTAAAACCGATGCGGGTTTTTTCCGTGCTCACCACATAACCCAATAGGTGAAAATATCACCAGTATTTAATCAGCAATAAAGAATAAATTGGGTAAAGACGAAAATGTCTCTAAAAGGCCTTGATCCTTTCCGTGCTTGTAACAACGCAAAGCAACAAGTCTGAAGTACCAAGAACAATTTGGTTGTAGATAAAAGCTGCGAGCGGCGGTGCAGCAAGTCGGAGATAAGGAACTGTTTACACTGCTTGAGTCAATGTCCTCCTCGAACCAGCACTAGGAAAACCTTGGAGTAGGCATTGCTTCCGCGTCTTACTTCTAAACAAGCCTTGAAAAGGTTGTTGACTTGAAGCAATGACGCTACGTGGGAGATTAACTACTCATTATGTTTAAAGTGCGTGCTAATGAGTTTATTGAAAAACCATTCGTTGTTATGCGATGAGTATTTTCGATTTGATCTCGATTTTAATTAGCCTCGTGAAAATATAACAGTGACCTTATCCTGTATTTAAACTCGGGCTATGCTGCCCGCTTTTGATGTACAAAAACCACACCATAGCACATTAAACTTATACAATGACATGTTGACCTTGATGTTGCTCTTACCTCGTTAGGAATAGCATCGATTTTGGTGATGCAACTGTAGTTACACTTACCTTGTAAAGCTATTCATTAAAAAGTTAAATCCAACTGCGATAATCAGGAAGCTTTAGAGATTGGAGATTTCGTCTCCTAAAAATAACTTTTCTTGAAAATGAATGTCCACTCTATGATAGTTGGTTAGCTCTGTTCGTTCGCGCCCCTAGCGGCTGCCTCGTAAATAAATTGAGCCTGCATTAGTGGCAATTGTTCGCTATTGCCGGCGCTCGCGCTGCTGTCGAATGCACCTTCCATTCCAGTCCTGGCCATGTGAAAACTGTACAAACTGAGCTGGGAATTACTATATATACAAACACTCACGCCTTTATTATCTATATATATATATATATATATATATATATATATATATATAAAGGCATCGTGACAGAACAACTTGACGCTACAGTCAGATCTTATTTCTGCTATTTTAGCTATTTTTAAACCGTCTCAATAACAGCTGGTTTAGCAATCGAGTGATGGGAATTTATTTCCCAAATCAGATTTATAAATCTGTAATAATTTTTATACTATCCCAGATAAATGCAATAAGGGATGCCCGGAACTTCTATCTCATGAGAGTTTTATAAAATCCTTACTTGTTTCTAGTCTGCACTGTTAATGGGAACCTTTGTGTAAAACAACTTTCTATGCTTAAGGGTTTAAGGTAAGCGTTGATGAATAAGTGAGTGAGTCGGGACCCTGTATTTTTATGTATTAAGATTTATCTTCTTAAAAAACCATCTTTGAATTATTTTATATTTAGAGGCTCCAAAGTATGTCACATTCTACTAAAAAATGTGAGGAAAACTTAATAATATGCATGCGTATAAATAAACCTTGGTTGATCTTTACCTTCAGCGATTTCCGCAATGGGCTAACGCACTTTAACGCCTTTAACCTTTACGAAAAACTATTAAATGTACAGTAGGTAGTCAGCAAAATAAATTAACTTAATAGATGTGTTCTATGTAGTAATGATAAGGATAGCGTTGCTGCGAAAACGAAACCTGCTGTGCGGACGTGGGTACAATTAATTTTAGGAACTTACTTATCAGGTGTCATGCAATCTTGTTATACCGCAAGGTTTTGACATAAATGATTAATTAATTAATATTTATGCGTTTCTTAGGTTCCTAGATTTAATCAAATGTTTTTAAACTGGCTTAATTATCTTATGAAAACATCGCATCGTCGTTTCAGAACGGTTTAACTCAGGTTACTGAAAGCTGGCCTTTGACCGATAATTTCGATCACATTTCTGGTGCTTCCCTCTTTTAATACTTAGATATGAGGTAGAAATCGTATAAGTAATTTGCCTATTTATAAATGACGTCGTTCTTTTACAAAAATATGGCTAACGTTTTATAAACTGTATTCATAGTATAGGCCAAGTTATCCCATTTTATCCCAAATCTCTTCTAGCTATGTTGTGCTTTATTATTTTGGACTCTCATTCAGTTGTAAGAACATTCATTGAAGATAACGCTTCTATAAATGTTTATACCGTCCTTGGTCTAAGTCAACAGGATGGAAAGTAACAGTATAATATTTAAAGTAACTAGCATTTATTTTAATGGACATTTCTGCAACTGGGAAAAGGTCTGTGCTTTTTTTTTAAATAAACCCACTTACGTAGTATCTTCTACTTAGTCCAGGGGTTCCCAAACTGTGCGCTGCGGCGCCGGCGGCGCCCTGGTGCGCCGTAGAAAGTACAGAGGGACGCCGTGAGGCGATCCTCTTTAGTATACTCCGAAACCTTAAGTATTGACGGGTACAAGATAAACAATGCCACACTTTGAAAAAATGTGTGGAGATCACCAAGCTCACTCATTACATTTACTAGATAGCTACGGATTGTATTTTATTTTTCCTTACTCTCTCTTTAATGTTTTGTTTTAATGTAGTGTTGTAATAAATAAAAAATGAGCTTCATATTGTTAATGTTTTAATTGTTGTGCCTTTCTATCTAACTAGTGTCATTGAGCCTATTTCTTTCATCTGTCCCTATCTGTTTCGACGGTCAGGGCGCCGAAACAAAATTCTGAACTTGTAAGTGCGCCGCGGACTGAAAAATATTGGAAACCCTTGCCTTAGTCTGTGGTCCCCATTGAAGGGTACCCCCCCCCATTGAAGGGGCCTCCCTTCGAAACACGACTTAGGCCATAGTCCATCACGCTGGCCCTAAACAGGTTGGTTGACTGAGCCTTTAACATAACAAAATCCCATTAAGATATAACCCACCCCTACTGGGCCCACCGAACTTTGATAACGACTACAGCAAAAAGTCAATTACAAAAAACGGAATCGCAAGATATGCGAACCATTAACTTTTTTTAAAAGTAGCTTTTTTTGATCTAACGGGACCGACTAAATTATTGCGTGAAATCTTTTGTTATTCTTATTCCTTTTGTTTTGTTATAAAAAAGGAGATTCCCACACAAATATCGTTTTTTTTATAGACATCTACATTCATCGTATATTTTGCAGATTCCTCCCATCGTATTTGGAACCGAAAATTAAATCATTGATTGAGGATCAGTTGAAATTGAAATGAAAGATACCTGTACATACATTTCAGTCTTATACAGGCCTTTAGGTATCTCTCTTTCAACCTCTCGGGTGGTTAATCAGTCCATGAAACTAAACAACTTTCCAAAGGAACATAGATACGAAAAAAAAATTTTTTGTTCCCATACAAACTTCATCAGCATATAGCGCATTTTGTATGGGAGATCAAATTTTTCGTATTTTGACCTATGTTCCTTGGGGTAATTGTTCAGTTTCATGGACTGATTAACCAACCGAGAGGTTGAAAGAGAGATACCTATAGCCCTGTATATCTTGAAGTACTAATAAAGAAGGGTGGAGTCGACTAATATAAGTACAAATATTTATTGATATTCCACTTCTAGTAAAATAAATACATCATTCTGACAATACAGCAAAAGAGACGCCTAAAATATTCTAGTAAAACCTAGGCTACGTAGATTTCGTAGCATGTTCTTAGAGTAGAATACTTGTTTGTTATTTTAGCCGACAGCTTTGATTTTGATTAAAATTAATCTTTACGCTTAAGTCTACGCAGATTTCGTAGCATCACTTAGGTAATTACTAAAAAGTTTATTACTAAAAAATACTAAATTCTGAAGTTATTCATCAATGTATCTACGCACACCTCGTAGCATTTTTTTCATAAGAGCGAAAATAGAAATATGTTCAAGAATTTATTATTATTTATTGAGGCTACGTAGCTTTCGTAGCATGTTCCTTTTATTTTATTAAGAGTTGAGAATAAATTCAAAACTTTCATCTATTATTTTCAAAACTGACATATAAAGGCGTTTTAATCTGGTTTCGTATTGCAAAACAAGCTCTATCATAGAATAACTTCTATAGAAAAGGTTTTGCAATTACTTTACGTTCCAATACCACTTACAATACAATATGTGTATGTTTAACACAATTAACAAAAAAAATGATGTGACTCACACCGATCAGGATACAAAATTCCGTTGTTCGATCAAATTTATTCATTTTTTGTGAAATAATATGAAAATATGAATAGCATGGAACTGCCGATCCCACGGCTTTGCACAAAGAATGCACAAGTCATAGCGGCACCTGTGTCCGCGACATCACACTCAGGAGCGAGCGTTGCAACCAAGTTTTAAAAAATATTTTTTAATTCTAAAGTTTCTTCATCATTCCTACCGGCAATCGAAGTAGCTAAATTTCGCTAAACCAAAACGAAGTCACAATCGTGATATAATTAGGCTATTTTTCCACTTAGCTTTTGTTGTTACATACTCGTATTTGATTTGACTTGACACCATAGAGTAACTTATTAATACGGAGAAACTATTACTCGTCGCCAGTTCAGTTCTGAGGCTCTACTCTGTTCTATCTACAAGCGAAATTTCGAAGTATATCTCTGTCTAGCGTTATACAGAATGACAGTGACAGATAGAGACAATTATCGGCTGTGCGTCGATCGCAGATTGAGTAGAGCATAAAATTGGAGCACATGGAGGAAATAGAAATGTGAATACTTAAAACGGGTCCTAGCTTATACTTAATAATACATATTATAAAGAGGAAGCTAGTTAATATTATAAGTGTGTTGTCAAATCGGAGTATTATAGCGAATTTACGATGATTTTTTTGCAAAAATATGACAATAGAGTGACGAGCAACTTTTCTACGCGAAAGAAGTCGCGATTGGAAAGCTATATACCCTGTTTTTTGCAAATCTTAAATAGTGATGTGCCACTAACGGTAACCGATGTTATCAAAATTAGGTGCCGGTTTTATATTACTTAAAGAGAAGGGAGGAAATACTTACTTTAAACGTAACGTAATGTCCCTAATCGATATAAGTAGTATTTATTATGCTCATGCACCGCTATATCGATAAAATAAATGCCGGCCGGGCATTTCGCCAGTTTTTTTATCCCTTAGAAGTATAGGAAAACATAATAAAACGCAGTACATTTTTAATTTAATTTATTCATATCTAAAAAAGTAGAATAGAATAGAATAGAAAAATCTTTATTTTATAGGACATTCAGGATGTCACTTAAAACACGTCAAGATTACAATGAAATACATACAAACATACATTAAACGATTTAAATACATACATACGCATTCGTTCTTTTGACCCTACTGACTCTACGCCTATTCGCAAAGGTGCAGTCTTCCTCAGAGAAGAACAGGCTAGAAATTCTGAGGTTGCTCTTTTAAATCGCATTACAAATTTTCTTATTTACTAATTTTAACTAAATCTGAAATAACTCTAGAGCTGAGCAGTTCATTCCCATGGCTGCCTGTCTGATAGATAATCAGACATTTTGTAATAGCCCTTTTTGCAAAGTTTGAGCAGTTCATTCCCATGGCTGCCTGTCTGATAGATAATCAGACATTTTGTAATAGCCCTTTTTGCAAAGTTTTTGAGGACGTCCCGCGTTTTTAGGGTTGCCGTATCAAAAATAGAAATTACCGTGTTTTTCGCTAACATACACAAATAACTAATATAATAGTTACCGATAGATTTTTCTTTTTTTAAAGTTGTTTGCTGTTGTCATATTTAAATATATTAGTGCCGTATTTCTTAACAGTTTAGTGATTTTGTCATAAATAATAGCGTGAATTGTCGTATTTTACTGTTGGGAACAACACTGATGGCAACTGTCTTTTTTTGTTTATAAGCATCAAAAGAGGTTTTATTATAAATTCATTTTGATAATAATTTTTAAAATGTTAATATCATAGAAAACTAAGAAGCTAATCGTCTAATAAAGACAACATTATTATTATTACGTTTTTTTAAAGTTTCGATTCAAAAATCGACAATTTAGGTACAACACTATTAAAAAAAACTGGTATCATTATTTGTAAATTTGACATTTGCATATGTCAATTTAGTCTCTGAGAATAAAAAACAGGGTATAGTTAAAATAAGTATGACCTCTGATGACTATCTAAAATCTTATGCCATTGACAGAAATCAAATAAACCCACCTGAAAAAGCGTGACTGCGACGGAAATCTCTTAGTTTGGTATAATCATTGAGATACGTAGTAAGTACAGTCAAGAACACGTCAAGCTTGACATACTAGTTTAAGCTAAGCTTTTATTTATACCACGCGCCATACATACATCAAGGGGTAAAAATACCGGAAATCTAAGTAAATCTGTAGCTGTGTTTCGTTATACAGTGGAAACATGAAAATGTTCCTACAGGAGTTACATTACTTGTCTAATAAGGCGAATAAACTTTATTAGGAAAGTGGGATAAGGGTTGCGACACAAAAAATGCAGAAAGGTCGCCCTGTGTCGTCCAATTTTGTAACAAAAACCATCGCAGGCCCTATATAAACTTTTTTATGTTTTGATAGAGGCAGGTAGACGAAGCGATGGTGAAACTTCTTGCAAACTTATTTAAATTACTTTTCAAGCAAGAGGTCACTAATAAAATAGAGAGTGCTGTATAATACAGGTACCTATATGAAGAGGGTACTTAGTGTAACTATTTGTGACATAACATTATTTTTTACGTTTATGATTGTGGGTGAATGGTTGATGAGTTGATGACCTACCTCACCTACATACCACTTTATTAATATTCCATCCCTTGGGCCTGATTTTTGAAACAATAGAATTCCAATTCGCATACGAATTGACAAGATTTGTATGAGATTCTCACGCGAATCTTGTCAATTTGTATGCGAATTGGAATTCTATCGTTTCAAAAATACGTCTCCTTATCCCTAAAAATAGTAAGTTAACTGTGATGTCAGTGTCAAGTGGGTTCTAGAGCCTCATGAAACCTGTAAAAAGCGT
Source organism: Aproaerema taeniolella (assembly GCA_949987775.1). Lineage (NCBI taxonomy): Eukaryota > Metazoa > Arthropoda > Insecta > Lepidoptera > Gelechiidae > Aproaerema > Aproaerema taeniolella. The sequence continues at coordinate 7,593,277 of OX465243.1, read as the reverse complement.
AAATACCAAAAAGCGTTTAGAATAATAATTTTCCACGTTAAAAACGTATGAGTCACCGACTTCAATCCCAACAACAGTTCGCACAAAGTAGATATCTAGTTTTTTGCGGACTACAATGCCTATTAGCAAATAACTACAAACAGAAATGTCATTCATTTATTTAGATGATGTTCTAGTTTGTAGTATATTTTGTTTTTGTTGATTTTTTTTAAAAGCGCTGAATCATTTTCGATAAAATTTATATAGGACCTCTTCAGGAGTATACTCTTTCGAACAAATAAAGAATTTTGAAAATCGGACAACAGTTGCCGGAGTAATCGCGTAACAAATATTTAAAAAAAAATACAGTCGAATTGAGAACCTCCTCCTTTTTTGAAGTCGGTTGAAAACGGTACTGAGTGAACCTAAAGTATCAAGCTTCAATGTGCTATTTAGCGTACACACTCCATAATCAGCTCCTACTACACTACCAGCTCCAGCTACACTTGAAGCGCTCGTAGCCCAGTGGCGCTCGCTGATCTCAACCGATCAGTGAGGTTAGGCAACGCACACAAGGGCAGGGAACCAGATGGGTGACCAAAGTGGCAATTTATTACGAGCGATTCCATGCTTCGGAGGGCTCGTTAAGCTGTCGGTCCCGGCTGTACGAGTAGTATATTGACTATAGTCTTTAAAACTAAGTCAGAGGCCATTGTGCGGATACACTTAACTATATGTACCTACACGATAAGAAGAAAACTACACTACCTACCCATCGTAAGCTTCATTTCCATTTCAGAAAATAAATTTTCGCTGTTTTTCCGCCATCTTGATTTTTTAGAACTAATTATTTTCTTTAAATTTTTCTACATTAATTCTTTTTTTGATAGAATCGACTTTCAAACCGTAAACGAAACCAGAAGTTGTTCGAAGAAGTTTCTATTATACGAAAAACGTACAAAATTCAAATAAATTAAAAACTCTGAACGCATCTTTGCTGTTTTATTATTCGCCATGCGGCAGGCAAAGGTTAAGAACCATACAGCCTTGTCATCTCTGAACGCATCTTTATTTTGACAACTGACATTGACATTTCTAGTAAATTTTTTTAGCACGGTTTCTGCGGTCTTCAGCGGGAACCCGGCGTGAGCGGTTGCTTTGTCAATTGAATTTTAGTTTTCGGCGTGAAAAAGTTGTTTAATGTGTAATAGTGATAGTGTATTATGCAGTAAATTGACTAAAATTCGTGTAATTATGAAAAATTCAAGTGATAACAGTGTTTCTGCTCCGTTTGGTACCGACAAAGATCCTCGCGGTTGTGCTTCTCGCCGCCAGTTTTCGTAAAACAGACGCTATCCGGTTTTACGTAGAACATGAGGAGCTTAGGGCTTAGGTTAAGTTGAAGAAAGAAGATTTTTCACTGAAGACATGGCTGTATGGACATAGTTTCCTTTGCCTTTCCCGAAAGGGATAAATTTAACAAAAAAAAAATAGCACGGTTTCTGCGCTCAAAAATGATAGTACACCACTACTTTACCCATCCTTACTAATATTATAAACGCGAAAGTTTGTAAGTATGGATGTATGGATGTTTGTTACTCTTTCACACTCAAACGGCTGGACCAATAATATTATAAACGCGAAAGTTTGTAAGTATGGATGTTTGTTACTCTTTCACACTCAAACGGCTGGACCAATTTTGATACAATTTGGTATGGAGGTAGCTGACACTCTGGATTAACACATAGGCTACATAATTTTCCCAAATTCCCACGGGAACGAAGTCCCGGGCAGAAAGCTAGTTGTTATATAATTTACTAGCTTTCTGCCCGGGACTTCGTTCCCGTGGGAATTTGGGAAAATTATGTAGCCTATGGGTTAATCCAGAGTGTCAGCTACCTCCATACCAAATTGTATCAAAATTGGTCCAGCCGTTTGAGTGTGAAAGAGTAACAAACATCCATACATCCATACTTACAAACTTTCGCGTTTATAATATTAGTAAGGATTGTCTACGCAGTAGAAGCAGTGTATAATTTTGACAGCTGATTAGTCTGATTACAGCTATAGGTGAATGTTGTGTCAGTCAAAATTGACGAAAATTTGCATGCAGTATTTTGCATTTAATCTTGCAAGTTGCATTTCTCAAAGAGAATTTAAATCACTACGTTTTAGCATTTCTGTAACCGATTTACTGCAATTAAATTCAGTGTAGTGATTCCTTTCATAACTACAGACAGCATTCAATATGGAATACACAAACAAGGTATTACTGCTAAAATGCAAAGTCATATTTTTGGACTCATTTGCTTATCAAAATTGTTAATCGGCATATCGAATATGTTTCTATACCATAAAATGAGATCTACATTGTGTACTCTTGATAAACAATAAAGATATTTGATTTGATAACTGGCCGATCGTTTGTTAATTTACCTGTTTATGTTATGCAGAATTTCCCAGAATTGAAGAATGATCGGTTACTACGGGCTGCGTTTGGCAAAGAAGTAGACAAAGTGCCTGTTTGGGTTATGAGACAGGCCGGTAGATATTTGCCAGAATTTCAAGAAGTGAGGGCGAAACACGACTTCTTTACTGTGTGCCGGACTCCTGAACTGGCGTGTGAAGTTACTCTCCAGCCTTTGCGCAGATATCCACACTTAGATGCTTCTATCATATTCAGTGATATTCTTGTGATTCCTCAAGCTCTGGGTATGACTGTAGAAATGCATCCTGGTAAGGTGTGTTGAACATTATTTAATCTAATTTAAATAAATAATGCCAGTAATAAGCTATCTATCGATCTATATTGGTTGGGTTAAATGGTCCCAAATAAGTGGACTGATCAATCGCCTGTTGGTGGGCGTCCCCACTATGTATAGAACTTGCTTGCTAATAATAATTTGGAATGCAACATTTTTACTGTTCTCTAGTCTTTTAAAAATCCAAGATATTTTCAGGGCCCGGTTTTTCCAAACCCACTTCAAGACCCATCAGAAATAAGTGAACTGAAGGAGAAAGGCGCTGTTTCAAGACTGCTATATGTTGGCAAGGCCATAACATTGACAAGACATAAAATAGAAGGAAAAGTACCATTGATTGGTTTCTCAGGGGCACCGGTATGTATTCTCCAGTACCTAAAAGTAGTTTTGAAATCTTTAGTAGTAAAGATATTTTTTTATAATTCTTTAATTAAAAGATATTAATTAAAGATTTGTGCAGGACAACAGTTCTACCTTATCTTAAATACTAATCTTAAATTTTTGTCTCAAATTCTCAATCTTGAAAAGTGTCTAATTTCTATGTATTTCCTAATGTATTATTTTATTTGTTTCAGTTTACACTTATAGGTTACATGATAGAAGGTGGTGGAAGTAAGACAATGGAAAAAACCAAAGAATGGTTGGAAAAATATCCAAAAGATGTTCACAAATTACTCTCTTTGCTAACTAGAGTCATAATAGATTATTTAGTTATGCAGGTATGGTATTAAACTACCTTATTTTATTAACTACTAGCTTTCCGCCTGGGCCTTCGTTCCCGTGGGAATTCGGGAAAATTATGTAGCCTATGTTCATCGGGGATAATCGGATAACATAGGATTCTAATAGTGAAATAATATTTCAAATCGTTCCAGTAGTTTCGGGGCATATTCAATGCCAACAAACAATCAAATCTTTCCTCTTTACAATATTAGTATCTAGACTGACGGTCAAAAACTTAATAAAAATTACATAGCTTGAAATATTCATTAAAATGCTGTCTTTGTTTCCTAAGTTGTAAAAATAAATAAATAAATGAAAAAATTTGCCTCTCCACACAACCTGGCTGACCAGCTGATCGCCCTCGTATGGAAAGTCGGGAAAATTATTGGGAATTTCATGTTATACATACTAAGCAGGATTCTGATCTTCTGATTGGAGCTGAGGTGGTTAGAAAAGCCACAAACTCACATGTTAGAGCCTAAATGTGAAAATAGAAAATGTTATTTGGTCACTTAAGGAAAATAACTCTCAAAAGATTTACTAGTTAGCCCCCATACTGTACTTTTGATTACAGGTTGAAAGTGGTGCACAATTATTACAAGTATTTGAATCAAGTGCTGACCACCTCACAAGGGAATCATTCGCAGAAGTGTCTACTCCATACTTGAAAGACATAAGAAGTGGAGTCCAGAAGAAACTAGAAGAAAAAAAATTGGAGCAGGTTCCTATGGTATGTCTTATTATTATTTTTTATGATACGAAACATCACTTTTTCAAGTAATTTTTGCTATTTTAAACAGTGGCCAATTAACACATTTTGTTACACCATTTTATGGAAAAATCATACAGCACAGGGCATGCCTTATTTTGTGATACCAGGACATGCTCTCTGCAGAACAAGCTTTAAAGTTTTATTTAAATACCACTCTTGACAGTAAAAAGTAGCCTACTAACAAGTTCTGACTTTTCGGATTCATACTACTCTAGTCTATAAGTTCTATAACATTTTATTCCATAATTTCTAGACAATTTTCGCTAAAGGCGCCGGACATTCCCTAGATGTACAAGCCCAGCTAGGATATGAAACTATAGGCCTAGATTGGACTGTAGACCCTATTGAAGCAAGGAAAACAGTTGGAGACAATGTCACACTACAGGGCAATCTAGATCCTCAGGATTTATATAAATCGCCTGTGAGTATCGTTTAGTGTTTCTATATTCATAAACCTGCAATATTTTTGCACTCGGAGCACGACGTCAAAAACCGAGTCGCAGTAAAATCTACAAGAACTGACACGGAGTGTGTGGGATCATAACATCTAAGTGTCCCAAATTCGTCATCCTCACCTGCTAGCAGTGCACCCTGCTGATCAACACGAGGCACCGACCTACTACAAACCTTATGGGGTTTCTTTTATTAATATTTGCGACTTCACCATTCTCAATTTTAATTTCTATGAAAATGCTCTTGGCAAAATTACGAGTGTGAACGCCATTTTTCCAAGAATTAACCTTTTCACCGCCAAAGTCTGATTTATCAGACAAAATTTATTTATTTTTTTTACTTTAATATCGTTCACCAAGCGTTCGCCATACGCCGACATTAAAAAAAAAATCAATTTCTTGATGTCATGGCGTGTGGTGGGCGGTTTTGACGAAAACTCTTGGCGCTAAAAGTGTTAATTAGAAGAACTGAAATTTATTAAGTAGCTTTAGGTTTAAACATTCTTAGGTTTGTATTAAAGAACGCGACTCATCTATACTAGACTAGCTTTCCGCCCGCGGCTCCGCCCGCGTGGACTACAGGTTATATCGTGCCCAACATTTTCTTTGCTATAAACCTCACGGAGCCCGAGACCTTTCCAACTAATGCAAAACCGTGGAAATCGGTTCATGCGTTCTGGAGTTATAGCGTCAGGAAGGAAAACCCGACTTATTTTTATATAGTAGATTAGCAGTCATCTTTGTAATTTTGATAGTGAGAGAAAGAGACAATCAATACTTAAGTATAGAATAAAGATCAAGACTTGAGTCTCCTTCTGTAATACGGGCCTTAGATGAAATCAAACTATAATTTTATCATTTGTCAGCAACCCTAGTGTCCGATTTACGACCAAGGGCGTCGCCAGCCCTTGGCCCAGGTGGGGGCAAGTTAATAATAAGGAGGATGAAAAAAATATGAATTGTAGGTACAGTCAAGAGCATGAAGTTTTACACTAGTAGCGCGAGTCTTTCTTCTATGGTGAATTGGCATTTTTAGTTCCAACTTTGGTTCCTTTGCAGTTGGCTACTTTTTTTTCACCTCTAGGGGGGGGCAGCTGCCCCTCCCTGCCCCCCCTTGGCGACGCCCTTGTTTACGACCTTATTGATAAGGATCGTACGGTTGAAAGTGGCCCGTACATTCGGAAGATTTTAAATATTCCTCTTGGTTTTCTAGAAAAAATCCCTTTGTGTCAATTGTACTTAATCTAAACACAAACTGTATTTTGTTTACAGGAAGAAATACGACAATTAACAATAGACATGGCGAAAAAGTTCGGAAAACACAGATACATAGCCAACTTAGGTCATGGTATTACACCACAAACCCCATTGGAGAGTATGACTGCGTTTACGGAGGCCGTTCACGAAGCTTTATAGACTTAAAGCAAATCATAATATGGTTCTTTGTTAGGGTCAGTTCACACCGCGACGCGACGCTGCGCGCACATTTTAATAGAGCCACTCAAAATTTAATTTTATTTATTACATGTGAGAATATAGAATACGGCACCACGCAGCGTTGCGCCTCGAGATGCCTCGCGGCGTGTTCACAATGAAATGCCTATCTTTTAATGTTATAAATAAAATTCTATTAAAATGTGCGCGCAGCGTCGCGTCGCGGTGTGAATTGACCCCGATATTATCGTTTTTCAACCTTTGGTTAATTGCTCTATGCCTCAACACTAAGTACACAGTGCCAGCTGTATTGCTAGGCCATCAAAATAATAAATTATCTCCGCCCGGGACTTGGTTCCCACGGGAATTCGGGAATATGATGTGACCTATGTTACTGAGGAATAATGTAGCATTCTAATGGTGAAAGAACTTTTTAAATAGGTCCAGTAGTTTTTGAGTTTATTGGTTATAAACATAAAAAAATCTTTCCTCTTTATAATATTAGTGTAGATAAGCCACCTTTCTGGTTGAAAGACGATGACTTAGAAATGTGGGTATGATGGGGATTTATTTAAAATGAAATTGTGTTGCAGCAATATTTTACTTGGGTTATTAAAATTAATTATTAAAACGAATGTTACATAGAATATGTTGTCTTTGAATTCTGGCTTGTCGCTGGCAAATCTTCTTCATGGCTTCCTGCTGACTTCTTGACATACTGGAAAGAAATTCACATGATTTATTAAATGTTTTACACTTAGCACATCAGGTTATCATCATCACATTTTCACTTAAGCCTACTGTCCACAGAGGCGTAGCGTATTTAGGCTTGGTGTACGCTTGCTTGCTGCTTACATACAAAACTATGAAACAATGTCGACGACGGCGCGGCAGGGTCGCGATCGCGTCGCTGCATTCAAGCTTCATCACACCTGTCGCCCTTCGTGTCATACTTCATCGAGTACACGGAACTGCATAAGCTGCAGAGCGTATTTAATGTAGGTCAGGACAGCTGAGACATGTCGCCTGGAGAGATCTCACATATTCAGGTCGATAGCAAATCGTATGGACTACAAACAAGCAAACTTTTATCGTTTGTGTCTGTATACTTTCGCCAAAAAATCAAAAAACCTTGGTTCAGCCAGCCGGATTTTGCACTTTCCGGAGCACATCAGATCTCAGCTCCTGAAGGGTTTTCGGGATTCGTTCCTAATCAAAAGTAATGTGACAGAAATCTAAACTAATTTCATCCATCGTGATGCAACGCGCGCGCGCGCGTGGATCGTATCCATCGCGTGCGTGCTTTTAGAGAAATCTTGAAAAACAAGTATCCAACCAACCTGATATCTGGCTGGCTGAACCACTTGTTTTTCGTCGATTTCTCGCTAACTAACGCGTTTCACTCTGAACTTTTTTGATCAAAGGTATGTGATGGCACAGGATATCAAGTACAGGATACCGGTTTGAACGCCCGTAACGCATGCATTTTCCGTAACGCATGCATCGGTCGATGTATCGGAAAAGGGGCTTTCCCAAAATTTTCTAAGGCCCCAAGCAAAAAAAAATTTTGGCCCCTTATAATGAGCGGGGGCCCCAAAGGGTTGTGGTGTTAAGATAACCCCCCATTTTCTTGCCGGGAATAAATAGAGGACCCTTCTAGGAACAACGTTTGTATGGGCCACTTTTTGATTGGGCCCCCCACCCTGTTGGAGACCTGGGGCCCGGTTTTATTGCGCGAATCGACGCAGTTTACGATGTTGATCACCCTCCCGATACATCACTTTGCGCTCCGGGCCTCCTTAGGGCCTTTTGGCTCAATCATTCTTCGATATTATCCTCTTTTATGCGGCACGTAACCAGTATAATGGCGCCGCACGCCGCATTAAGACGTCATAATAATATTGCACGGAGTCATTCGTTCTCATTGCGCAATATAATGTATCGTCAAGTGTACCTTATTAGGTGATATTGAAGGATGACTTTATACATATAGTATTGTTTAATTTAATTTTTAATATAATTTTAGTCATCTAAACGGCGCCTTGTTCAATTAATTAATGCCTCAATACTTGATTCAATTAGGGACTGTCCTTGCAATACTGAAAGCATGGTCACCTAGTTTCATCAATGTATGGAAAAAAATAATCGCTTTTAACTTTTTTTGTGCTGCATTTTGAGCCATCACAATCGAACCATCGTATTTATCATCTCTGTCACAAACCTTTGGTCTAGATTTCTCGAGTGTAGCGCGAATGTTTGATCAGGAGCGAATCCCGAAAGCCCTTCAGGAGCTAAGATCTCATGTGCTCCGAAAAGTGCAAAATCCGGCCGGCTAAACCATGTTTTTTTGATGAAAGTATACCGTCACAAAAGATGAAAGTTTGCTTGTTTGTCATCACATACGATTTGCTATCGACCTGAATATGCGAGATCTCTACGGGCGACACATGTCTGAGCTGTCCTGACCTACATCGTATTTTGAAGCGCCTTAGACAGTAGTAGGCTAGCACATTAGGTCATCGCATTTTTGTTGCAAAACCGTTCTTATCGAAGAAATCAAGGGTACATTGCCAAGGAAAACTTAATCTTAAATGTAGCAGCAGAAGTTTGCACTTCTTTTATATTCAATTGATCTTCGATATTGACAGATTGCTAAAAATATTTGTTTAACTGAAGCCTATACTCTATTGAAAATGAAATTTCATTAGTATCTTAACCTCGCTTATGTTTCATCTACTAGCACTTAACGTGGGGAAATTTTTAAGTTTCGCTAAATCTAAGAATTTCAAATTCGCTCAAAATAAAAGCTAATTTTACCTGTGGGTTGACTTGTATTTGTTCGTCCATCTCCTGAATATATTGATGGAGTTTGGTGCATGCTGCCATCTGTTGCTCCAGGATGGACAGGGTTTCTGGGGAAGCGTATTTCTCTGGGCTATCCAGAAATACCACCATACCGTCCTTCTGGTTTATCATGGCATATATTTCACCTTCTTCAATCTGAAGTAAAAGTTGAAATTATTATCAAGATCATATAAATTTATTTTTTAGTAAAAAATGTTTTACAATATCATAAATGTGGCTTTTGTCCTTCATTAACGTAAAAACTGATCCACGTTATTTTTTAAACAGCAAACTATCCCTAGAGAGTGCCATATGCTACTTTTTAACGTATCTTATGGCACTCTCGGAAAGCTAGAAAAGTGACAAACGCAAAAAAGTCCAAAGCGCAAAATGACAAAAGAGCAAAATGTCCAAAGCACAAAATTACAAAAGATAAATGCCAAAAGCACAAAATTGTGACTATGGAACCCTAAAAATGATGTCCAATCGGTTTTGCCGCATGAACTAAAAGTAATTTTGCGGTTTGAACATTTTGCTTTTTTGTCATTTTGCGCTTCGGCTTTCTGTTTCTAAACGATACAACTAGCCCATTTTTGAATGCTTATACAAAACTTTTCCGAGGCACAACTAAGTACATCTTATCCATAAAAACAAGATTTTAGAGAAAGACTGATGGATAGAGTTGATGATTGAAAAATTGGCCTTAAGTTTTAATCTGCCAATTATTTTTTGTCGTACCAATGACAATGTTTTTTTGTCCAGAATGTCGTAGCAACTTTTACTGCATATGTGGCAAGACTGATTTAAAAGAAAACATGACTCAAAAAGAAAAAAACCCGCGTCATATTTTGCAAAAATATATAAAGGTTATTTTCTACCTATAACATTTTTTATTACACTTTAATAAATGTATATTTATACACACCATGTTAAGGATATAAGATTCGGCTTGAGTTGGACCAGGAAGCTGCACCCGTGAAGCCACATCACTTAAAGATAAAGTCAAAAATGTCTTTGTTAGCCTCTGGATGTCTTTTTTATACATTGAACTTAAAACCTGTAAGTAAAATAATTATGATTCAGATTTTAATTAAAAAATCAGTTTCTGCCCATAAATAAATAATGGGCAACATCGCAAAAATCACTGCTTGTGTTGTGATTGTGTGCACTCTGTGCTATTACAATAATAAGGGTTTTCAATGAAAATAGGGTAACCTGATGCCTCTGTACATAGCTGGTTTAAATTATGTTTTACGCAGTTATTACTGTATTTTAATGCCAAATTAAGTATGTATATTCGAATGAATCAATTAATTGTACAGCAGTAAAAATATAAACAAAACTTAACACACTTTACACAAAACGTATACGGCGTAAAATGTTGTTGTTTAAACTCTCCGTGTCGTGATCGGTTGAGAATAACATCACCCCATCTCTTTCCGTGGGTGACGTAAGAGGCGACTAAGGAAACACAATGAGACCTGCCTTCTAGTAATCTATCTTAGGCAACGACACCTCATTTTGTTTTGAATATGAGGTGGCGTCCTATGGTCTCATGCGGTGTGGTAGGCTCTGTAAATGGCCATCTGGTTCGCGATCACTCTCCCACCGAAGTCCGACGCCAAACAGCTTGCTGTGTTTCGTCGGTGGGTTGGGAGTACCAGTGCCTTAATTGGCATTTTCTGGGTTAACTCGCTCCATCGTCGACCTCATCTATGACTATGACCTTGGTCAAGATTGAGGTCAAGAGTTAACCATCTTTTTTTTTATAAGCCCTCTGGATCCCACTGCTGGGCAAAGGCCTCCCTATTAACCCATCTTACAATAAAGAAAAAAATTACACTGGCAAATTACTTAGAATGACGGTCCAAATTCAGGCAATTCAGGCTCTGCTCAGCTGTCCCTTATGCCCTGCATTTTCGAGTAACGGAGCCAGTTGTCTCTGCATAGGCTACCAACCTACCATACTAACTACCAACCACGGTCCTGTGTGCGAGCAAGAGGGAAGACTGATAAATGTGATTGGAATACGAGACGGAAGAAAGTTGTCACAAAACTTACCTGGTTAACTAGTCCCATGTTCTTGTCTCTGATAAAAGTCTCCCTATGTTTAATGGCTGCATGTTGAGATGTAGCTAGTTCATGATACGCCACAGAAAGAGGCTTTAGAAATCGGCAAACTACCTGTGATGTGTACTTTGGTAAAGGTAGAAACTGAAAATAGGAAACATTGCACTTTCAGTTTTTTATGCTTCAATATATGAGAACACTTAAAAAAAGTAGTTACAAAAGAGCTAGAAATAGTCGATTCCCCCGGCGCACAGTGTCACGTTATCACAATTTTGCGCTGCTAGTGATCTAGTCAAAAATCCTCGAAGTTACCAGTGCTTTAATTGCCTGGGAGTATCAGTACCTTATTGGCATTTTCTGGGTTAACTCGCTCCATCGTCGAACTCATCTAGGACCTTGGTCAAGAGTTAACCCATCTCACAATAAAAAAAAGTTATTGGCTGCCAAATGTGGAGTGATTTTCTTATACAAGTGCATCAATGAAAATTCATAATCATAAATCCATCCATCCTTGTGAACGTTACGTTATGCTAATGTGACATTAACCGCCGGGAGATACTCGATATCAAAAAAATTACCTTTCCATGTAAGATGAATGACACTAAAATATATTTTTTGTAAGCTTCAAGCATAATGTGTGAGACAACCATAGCTGGCACCGTAACTACAACCTCAAAGAAATACAATGCTCTATCGTAATTCTTCATGGCTGTATAGATCATACCTCCATAGTAATAGTACAGGAGAAAGTGTTTTGAATCATTGTTTCCTCCAAGCTGAAAATAATTAATTAAAAATTTATAAATTAATTCAAAAAATAAAAAACCCGACTGCGTAGTAAAAACTGAAAAGAAAAAAACAAGTAAGCCCAGTAGTCGAGACTTTTATTATTGAATGTTATTGAATAACATAACGATTTTAACAATCGGGACCCATTATTAGGAAGCCGGATTTTTTATGGGTCCCGACTGTTAAAATCGTTATGTTATTCAATAATAAAAGTCTCGACTACTGGGCTTACTTGTTTTTTTCTTTTCAGTTTTTATTACGCAGTCGGGTTTTTTTAATTTTTTTAATTAATTTATTTTATTTTACACTTTTTAGTTATGTCAGATAATCATATTTGTTTAATGATCTCCTCATTAGCTGTATATCTCACTTGCATAAAACTTGAACAATTTCCGAATTAAAAGCCTACATTTAAGTAAAAGATCGTTACTAACAACTTTAAATCGTCATAGATCCTAAACGGTAATTTTGGTTGAAAATCGATAAGAGAAACCTAACAATTATTTTTAAATACCTATTCAACCACTTGACATAGTTCGTCAATTTTCATTTTTTTTCACAATTATGGCGTTCAAAATCAGCCATTCTGATTTTTCTATTTTTTATAGTTTCTGTGACACTTGCGGCGTCATGACAAATACAACGACGTATCATTCATTAAAATCGGCCCACGCGTTTGGTCTAAATAGTGCCACAAAGGTACAAACATACATACATAGATACATACATAGGCTGATAAACACATTACCCTCCTTTGCGTCGCGCAGTCGGGTAAAAACATTAGACACACTCAGTCCATAAGAAAAAGTGTTACCAAAATTTAAATCATAAAATTTCCATTCATAGCATAATCAAACATTACAGATAGTAATGGGGGGTTAAAGTTCCTGAAACCCCTTATACATAGGAAACCATTGACGATCAACCACCACCTCTAACTTAACTAGAAACGCGAATAAAAATGGAGCTCCATATCTACAAACAATGGTAGCATTAAGATCCTATATATCACTTTTAAATAGTGTTGCACAGGGCTAGATTTTCATCACAGTTGGGTTTGTCAGTGTGGTTCTGAATGAAAATTATTATTGTCAAGATAACTAGGCTTTGATCACTCAAACTTTTCATTACAAACAAATTCCTGCCTGATAGTGGTAACCAAAATCTGAATGAACATGTTTTAATTAAATCAAATAGAAAAGAACAGTCTTTTTACCTCGGCGCCTATGCCTGTCACATCTGTGTCTAAGAACTCCAGTGCTGGCTTCATACATTTCGATAGCAAGCAAAGTTGGCATAAATCGGCATGAATTGAGGTCAGTTGAGAATCAAACAACTGTATCTTCCGGATAGCCTTTTTTAGAATTTCTATTCCTCTGATTGGTTGTTTGGTCTCTACTAAGTGATTAGTAAGTAAGTGGCATAAGTCCGCATCTGAAATGATATGCAAACAAATATATACTTTCCCATTTTTAAAGCAAAACCTTTGAAAGCAACAGTTTAAATGTGATGGTTAGGGCGAAAATTAAGGAAGAAAATTTATTTCAGGAACATCATGCCCAAGTTGCAAAATGTCGAAATTGTTGAAATACAATTCTCAAAATAGTCTCACAGAGTAAAAAAGGTTTTAGAATTGAATGACAGTTTTTAACCTTTCCTGAGCAATTAAATTAATTTCTGAGTGGGACTTGCAAACAGGACAAATACAGATTACTTATTTACAAATAAGGAGATTACTAAATTTTCAAACATTATTCAAAATGTTTGAAAAAAAAATCCCTAATAAAACTCCAATATTATTGTTTCAGATTTACCATTTCGTCAAACTCTTAAGGAAAAGATAAAAATAAAATGTTTACTATGGTAAAAAAAAAATTTTTTGAAACTTCTAAGTATTTAGACATAATGGGATTTTATGTTTTACAATTTGGACATTTCAAGATTTTGGACATTTTACAACTAAGTAATTCTGTATCAAATTAACTTGCGATTTTTAATAGATTGTACTTACACAGGTCTGGTGAAAAACGAACTTGTTCTCCATTACAGTTGTTGATAAAATCATGTATCTGTTGGTACATAGTTGTCCTGTCCACATCCGTGTTACCCTTTAAATATTAAATAATGTTTTTACAGTCTTTCCATCTTAGACTTTGTAAGCTATTACTTAATGAAGTCGAAAAGGGCTTATCAGTCTGAATAGGGCTTGTTGGCCCGATGCCGATTTCAGTAATGTGAGTAAAACTGAAATATTTAGAATTAGACAGTTAAAAAAAATTACCTGAGGCAGAGAAAATCTGGCTACAAGGACAGCCAGTACTCCAAGTGAATGTTGCTGGATGTCTAGTGTCTCCAGCACATTGTTTAGGAGAGCACTGTTTCGCTGCAACACTTCGTCAGACTTGCCAATTACATCACACAGCTCCCTGAAGCTGCCTGATAACCGTTAAATGTTATTGTTAATTTCATTACAGCTACAATAATTAAAATGAAAAACGATCAAAATAAAACTACCTGATGCCGACATCGTCCTCACGTTGTTAACAAACTGCTCTAAGGGTGAAGCCATTTTCTGGACTTTTACACAATGATATCAGGACTTAATTAACTAATTATGAATTATCGAGTGTAATTCAAAGTAGAAATTGTTTTATCACTATTTTTTTTTCAGACAGAAAAACGACGAAACGAAAACTGCGACGGTTGACTGATTGACAGTGTCATGTCAGTGACATTATTTTGCTTAAATGTATCCATTTTGAGATGGGCAAAGGAATGCCCAGAAAACGAGCTTAAAAAACAAGCTGTTCGTCCCCGCCTTCGTTTGTCTAGAAAAGAAGCTTACCAGATCTTCTGGTTCAGTCCTTGGTTTTAATTTACCTAATTAATGTTAAGTCAAGTGCTTGATCTATTTACGTAATATCCAAATCATTCACACAAATAAATCACATTTTTTTCTAAAAAAAACCTGAGTATAAATTAACTATTAAAGAACGCACCCTTTTACTATCAGTGATACCACATAAAGCAACAAGCCCTAAAGCTAGGGAAATTTTATAGCTTTTAATAAAACTATTGCAATAAATAGACTCAGCTCCCGAAGCCAGCCGGATGGCATAAAGGCTGGTCACCGTGTAGTTTTTAGTGTGTAGTTCCAAGAAGGAACTGATTTTACACGACGCGGGCTGTGTGTCTGAATAGCAAGAAAGAAAAGTTACAATACTTATCAAGAGTAACTTTATGAATCTGGCATCCAGAACTTATAAGGTGTCTAAACTAAAGGGGTTTTTATATTATCCGATTGGTTCTCGATTAAGTTTGGACTGGCGGAAAATTCATAGAGCCATCTGGTAACACTGGAAAAATAAGTTGGTGTAAACCTTTTGTAAGCAAAGGGAATTAGATTAAAAATTAATTTAAAAAGAAGAATTTTCTTTTCTACGTTCCTCATGAATACCGATGATATAAAGGACCCGTAGTTTGGAAAAAGGATTTTGTCGGAAATAAAGAAGATAAAACTCGGTAAACAAGGTTTGATATGAATAATTTTTTTTCAGACTAATTTGACACGAATCCGACGTCCCCTTAAGTCATGATGTATTTTTTTTTGTCTTCACCAAGTGTTTAAGTATATCGTTTTTGGTCTTCATAAAATCTTCTTTTTCCTAGCGCTTAGTTAGTCCCATAGAGAATATAAATCACTTTAGTCCTAATTCGGGGATAATCAGGGTAGGTAAGGTACGCTGTTTTTTTATATCTAAATGGTTCGAGTCATTAGTAATAATAATACCTATCTTTCGTGTTCTATTATATTTTATTCACAAACTAGTCGTACACTCATATTAGTACAATAATTAGGGTTAGAGGGTCTTAAAATAATAATACAGTCTAATTTAATATAATTAGACAGACAGACCACAAACTCAAGGATCATGTCTGAGTTGAAACGCAATAGGAAAGGAGAATGGGCAAATTGGTACAACCCTCCAATAGCGATGAGTTATATGTCCCTGGACAGGTCTTTTCAATTGGAACAATAGTTACTATGACAGCTAAGTTGTAATAGTTGTCCGTTCGGAGTTATAGGTACCTAAAGTTAAACAAATAAAAAAAAATATTTTGCAATTATTATCGTTTATTGGGGAAAATAACAATAATGACGTTGTAGATTACAGTATTCCATAATTATTTACAGAAATATAAAGGGATTACATTGCTTAGATCAAAAAAAAAAACACCTTATTTACCTTACATACTAATATATTATACAAATATTTTTTTTTACATTTACAAAATAGAGTCAATTACATTTTGATTGTTCACAGTTCGTCCACGATAACATCATTTAGGAACACTGCCGGTGCAATAAAGCCTTCATGAATTGCATGTCCTAAATACCAAATAATTGATATAATATGCGCGCATGTACCCATGGTACGCCGTCCTGACAAGCATGTACAGTAGTGTTGAACAATGTTGTTGCTGCCTTCGATTTGGTTACTTTTTATCAAAATGTAACAATAATAAGTTCTTGCCCGGACGTGTCTAGATTGAATGCGCCCACGCAGAAGCCACACTTCTTCATTAATTCCATAATCTGGCAGGTCATCCAGTTGATTTTCTCTGTATGTCTCAATAAGGTATAAACCGTTATTAAGATGCTCCGCGCAGTATGATCTTGCCAGTTTTAGCTGGTATGTACCCAAAGCCAGTATCATTATCTGATTTAGGGTGAGCCTTGGGAAGTTTTCAATATTGTGGGCTTCCATCCGTTGAAAATCAACCCTTCGGCTATTCAGGCGCTTTCTCTCGACATATGTGTATAGAAGATTCGGTGAATCCAATGTTTCTCGTATATGACTCAGGAACTCTTCTGCATGTTCATTATCTGTTATCGGTACATGGAAGTGATTTATAATCGCTGTTACGTTTAAACCTGCCGTTCACAACTTCCACTACCCATCGGCACATTGTAATGGCTCGTGATTCGTTTGCCTGTTCCGTAGTGAGCTGGGATTCTCGACGGTCTTTTGTTGGTGGCACGTAATATTCATAACCCCAGGCTTCGATTGCATCCAAGCTGTCTCTGAACCCACGGTCCAAAATGAACACGTCATTTGGTTGAAGCAAATAATGTAAAGGGTGTTCTTCGTCATTCATGATATCCTGCATTATTTGCGCGTCAGTTTTTGTGGCAGCGTACGGCCCCAAAACATCAATAATATAACCATCTGACGATACAATCAAAAATGGCTTTAAAAGATTTCTAAACTTGTGGAGGCTATATGACAGCCGCTGGAATAAGAAGTTACTACTTTTATTGATGTAGACATATGTTCCATCACATATTAGAATTAGTTTGGTATTCTCTTCATTTCCAAAAAGGTTTTTTGGAATGACTAGGTTTCTGTCTAAAAGATTTCTTCTGTCAATGTGATCTAACCCCAAGTGAAGTATTACATATTCATTTGTAAGACATTCACGTGCAATGTTCAAATATCGTTCCAGTTTTCTCCTGGACATATTAAATAATGACGCAAGCCTTTCATCTGAATCTCCTGTACGAAGTTTTGTCAGGTATATACCTAATGCAGTTCTTGGATCTTTGCATCTTTCGCTGAGTGAAGGAGTTTGCTCCAAAATAGAATCGAATTGATCACCATCAAGTCCAACCCAGAAACGCATGTCTTCATTAGACATGGCACCTCTTACATTAAAATTGAACCTCGCTCCACGTGCAATGGTTGCTCGCAGTATGTCGCAAGCATCACTAAACTGGGCTCCAGTAAAATAATTAGTGGTATTGCAAAAATCTGGCAGCTCATCCCAGTTGTTTCCTTCGAGGTGTTCTCTACATACTCTTGCACCGTCGGGGATATACAACTTGTATTCGCACAACATGTGAACTTTTATAGCTTCTGGTATTCGGTGTCGTGTATCATTACCGCAGTTGGAAAAGATACAGTGCCCAGGAGTACTAGGTGCTCTTTTGTATTCAGGAGCGAAAACTTGGTGAACATTTTGTTCATCAGGATCATTGGCTTCTTCCACTTCCGGAACAACACCAGGTAGTCTAACGGCATTTTCAGCTCTCTGCCAACATCGATGACATACGCTTCGTGTGTTATCAAACACAATCTGGAAACAGTATAATTATTTCATTAAAATCGGATTATAATCAAAACCGTTTAAAGCAACATTGTTTAGAATACTATATTGGTTGCATTGATCGAAAACATTTTGGAGAATTATAGGGTTTTTACCGACTCGCTGCAGACGCGGTCATAAATCATTATCAGTGTTTCTATCTCGCTTCTACTTAGGGGTCTTATGGGCTGGCCTAGTTCCGCGTTGTTTTCATGTCGATAGTTAGTATCGATAGAAAATCATTTTTGCGAATATTGAGGTTAGTTAAAATTAAATGTAGAGTTATATTACTGAGACACTTATCTATTACTTTATGAAATGAATATACTAAGATATAACAATATATTTATAAATAAATAATGCAATATTTAAACAAAAAGTCAAAACATTAATGTATATTTTCGAACGTTACACATTACAAATACAACATCGTTTCTTATGTTAATTAGACAACTATGATGGTTATTTAGTGGTCCTCATTACGTAGCAAGTAAGGGTATTTTGCTACCTGAGTCGATGACTCACACATATCGATACCGACGTTGCGCTGCTCCCAACCCTTTATCTGTTATGATTTATGACCGCGTCGGCAGCGAGTCAGTAAAAACCCTATAGTGTAACGTCAAAAAGTGTTTTGAACAATAATAGGTAGGTAACACGGCCACATCTGGCACAGTATAATGGCCAAAGTCTATTAAGATAGTAAAAGTAAACAAAAGTGTCGAGTTTAGGGTCTTGTCTCTGTTTAAGTGCAATAAAGTGTTTACATACATACATACTTCTCAGAAACAAAATACACTACGCGCATTAAAACCAAAGTCTGTTTTTCTCATGTCTATTCATTCAGTTTATTTATCTGTACACAAGGTAGGTACTTAGGTACATAAGACGCACCGTCAAATGTATATATTTATATCTCTAGAAATATGATAAAATACTCACCTCCAATACTGCATGTTGTTGGATGTATGCAGCAAACTCTGGTTGCGCTCTCGGAAGATTATCCGTTAAGACGTGTTGTTGATACCTTCCGCGGTAGAGCCCTCGCCGACACATAACACAATTGCGAAAACCTTCCATTGGAGCACAATAGTCCGAGGTCCGATCAATAAGCAGTTCAATAATCCAGTGTGATAGCCAAGTTCAGAAAACAGATCAGAGCACAATGTCCATGTAAATAGCCGGGTCAACGTTATAAGCAGATATCAGTGTCCGAAAAGATTGCCAAGTCAAAGTCGTTAAGAAGTATTGCATAAACAAGAAACGTAACACTCGCGCACAGTACCAATGAACGACTGTTACTTGACTTACCTGAGGGTCCCAAGTTAGAATACGGACACACCCCCGCCGGGGAGCGGGGGCGAGGTGCGCCCGCGGCTCGCCTCATACCACGATGGTACCCAAAACGCACAAACAAAAGAGATGCAGCTATTAAAAGTCATAAACCATGCTATTATTCTTTGAACTGGCCAGGCGGTACACCTAAAAGTGATTGTGTATACTGAAAATAATACTTACAATAATAAAAACAATGTTGCAATAAAAACTCGCTCATTGTATCGTAACAAATAGCGGCTATTGTTCAACAAAAAGCAAATCAATGTACGAATTACGAGGCACACCAACCAAATATTTATTTCAAAATCCCTTTTTGGAAATGGAGAAAACATTAAACTAATTCTAATGTGTGATGGAACACATGCAGCGGCTTCTCGGGACCTTGACCAGCTCATCGGTGCATCTTGTGTGAGGCCTACCCACTCTGTGTCTTGTCAATGGCTATATTCACGCTTATCGAACTTGCCCTAAGTATAAAAAAAATATTTGTATAAAATATATGTAAGGTAAATAAGTGTTTTTTTTTGGACCTAAGCAATGTAATTCCTTTATATTTCTATAAATAATTATGAAATACTGTAATCTACAACGAAATTATTGTTATTTTCCCCAATAAACGTTAATAATTGCAAAATTTTTTTTTTTTTTTTTATCTTTAGGTACCTATAACTCTGAACGGACAACTATTACAACATAGCTGTCTTAGTAACTATTGTTCCAATTGAAAAGACCTGTCCAGGGACATATAGCTCATCGCTATTGGAGGGTTGTACCAAGGTCCATACATTTTTGCCCATTGTCCTTTAACCATTTTAACCTCATAACTTCACATAACCTATAAGTAACTCAGAGTAAAATCTACTTAGGTTTTTGTACTTAGCTAGAACATTGTACAGGGACAATGGCACATCATGCTATCCAAAACTGTCAAATTTCTTCAATCGTTTTTCAATTTTATCTCCAAGTATTAGAGTTTACTACCCATTGGGGAAATTTGAAACTTTGTGGTAACCTGATATGCTGTTGACTGTACATAATATATTTTGAAAAAAAAAATTAGATTATAAAATACCTAACAGGGATTAAATGCATAAAATTGCTGTTTTTCTTCAAGCATTATTTTATTCTTTTTTTTTAACTATAGCTAAAAAAAATATTTTTAAACTTGACCATAACAAATATTTTGTACAAAATTAATTTATTTTTTCTTTAGACTTAATTACTGATGAAAATGAAACTTAAAATTCAGCTTGTTTGATCTAAACACCTTGATGCCCATTCAAATTTATATAATCATTTTAACTTACCGCTTTCGATAACGAAGTAGGTATTTATGCTAATTAATATTTCAAAGTTATCCAAACCTCTCCAGAATATTTTGTTAAATTTGGATTCAATCCAAAAATTTGTCTTGAAAAATCAGTTTTCCTAAAAATGGCTTAAAAGCATTACATTTAAAGAGGTTCTAGCGTTAAGCCACATACTCCTAACGTTTAATGTTTCCAAGATATAAGCAAACAAAGTTGTGCCAGTGGCACTAAAAGTAGGTATCTATGTAAGTACTCGTAAGGCTGTTGAGTTGAAAATCTGCCTACTGTTGGGACCACTGACACAACTTTGACAGTTTATATCGGAGAAACTTAAGTTTTTACGGTTTTGCGCTTTTAATACATTTAGGTAGTTACGTAGTTTCACTATCGAAATTGCGGAGTAGGTATGCCAAAATCTTCTAAGTCCTTTTTATGCAAAATGGCAGTTTTGTTTGTAAAAGAGAAGCCAAAGTCAATGTACATAAAAGGTATTAAATATTTTTGGGCCAAGGTAAATTCAATTCTTGATAAATGGTGTTCATTATTTTCGTGATTTCGTCAATGATAAAATGGACACTGGCGAAGTCTCCAATATCACGTAAGAAACTTTTTAAGTTAAGGGTTGCAATAAGTCAGAGCCTCGTCCGTTGATCAGCAGAATGCACCGCTAGCTGGTGAGTAAGGATGACGATTTTGGAGAACTACTTGTTCCACCTGATAACCCTTACAATGTGTCAAACGTGGCATTTAGTGGTTCTATCTCTATAACCACTGATGCTCGGCCTACCCCGTTAGGGATTATAGGCGTGAGCGTAGTATGTATGTATGTAAGATGTTATAACCCCACCCCATACACCCCTGGGCCAAGATCAGGGTATGATTTTTTTCAAAACCAACGATAGCTACTTTTTCCACAATAGCTACGAGTAGGTTTATTTCACACATTCACATAATACCTCTTTAAAGTACATTTGTTCTGTTCATACGATATTACACTCCTAGCCCCTAGCTAGATACCTATCTAGGTAATTTAGGTATAGATGTATTATTAGTGTTAGATATTATAACTTTTACCTGAATCCAAAATTGTGTTCTTGATTCAACTGCTTTTCTCATAAATAATCAATTTATTACTAAATGAGTATATTCAGTATTTTGATGTTATTGTACTTAAGAAGCGCTCGTAGCCCAATGGCTCTCGCTGATCTCAACTGATCAGTGAGGTTAAGCAACGTACACAGAGGCAGGGAACCTGATGGGTGCCCAAAGTGGCAAATTATCACGAGCGTTTCCGTGCTTCGGAGGGCAAAACCATTTAAACTAATTTAAACTAAGAAAATCTCATCTATATTTATATTCTGTTGTGCAAAAGTAATTCCCTCAACTCAACTCGATGATCCATAATTTTGTTTGTTTGTTAAAACTTCATTGACTTAGTTGCCTGACTCTATATATTAGGTCCAAAAATTCAATAAAGTTAAAGGCACGAGTGTTTACTGTATGTCTTATGCATGTAAAATTTTATTTTTCAGCCTGTCATTGAATTACAAAGTTGTAAAAAACTGAAATTAGCAGCGATTCCTCTACCAACTTATCAAGATTTGTAAATTGTAAACGAATTAATAGATTTGGTTACTTTTAAAAGTTATCAGAATTTTCCAAACATTGAAATTGGGTTATCTTTATCATGACTGATGTAGAAGAATCATTGCAAAATAAATTATTTGATTGTTTGACACAACAGATAAATGAATTTGAATTATTGAAATCGATGTATCCCAATCATAATGAAATTGTTCTGACTGATAGCAAAGTACTAGATGACATACGTGTATTTTTGGAGAGAAAATCAGAGTATACTCCAAATCACTTAGATTTTGTTGTCAATTTGTTTATAAATAGTTTCAAACTAGAAGTCTGCATCAATCTGCCAAGTTTTTATCCAACTGAAGAGCCCGATATATTCGTAAGATGCAATCAGTTAAATCGTCAGCAAGAAACAGTTCTAAATACAAATCTAACTAAATACATTAAAAGCAACCACATAAGCGAAGTGTGTTTATATACAGTTATATCATGGCTACAGGATAATATAGATGAATTTCTTAAAGAGTCAGATGACAGGAACGAAGTCCAAAATCAAGATGAGACCAGCGATGCAGCGGATGACAAATTTGTGAGATATTGGATATATTCACATCATATTTATAATAAAAAGAAACGAGAAGAGATCACAAAACAAGCAAAAGATCTAGGCATAACAGGGTTTTGTTTGCCTGGTAAGCCTGGAATCATTTGTATTGAAGGAACTTCACAAGATTGTAAACAATGGTGGCGCCTTATTAAATCTATGACTTGGAAAAAAATCATCATAAAAAACATCGAAGAATTTCAACTAAGTGAGCAAAAACAAGAACAAAAATTCACAAGTTTCGAAGAAATCCATTTTCAGAATCCTTCTATTCCTCGACACAGTAAACATGCAGACATGAGTGGGTTTTCTAAATTTATGGAAGAACGCGGTCTCAATAAAATGTTTAATGATTTCTTTGGTCTTTTGTAATGCTTTTATATTTTTTGTTGTTGCTTTTATATTTTCATATATTTTGTTTTTATATTTTTTGTTAAACATAAAAATAATCTTACATTTTGAATACCTAGAGGAGAGATTCTAATGAAACTGACTTGTTCCAGTTTTATAATTTGTTATATAAGTACTTACAAAAATGTATCATCTTATTGCTTAATATTACTACCAAAATAATTAAAAGACAGTCACTCCAACTAATTGATCTTAAATCTTGGAACATGGTCAAGCTGCATCAATGTTTTTGTATTTTTCTGAGCACTTATTTTGGTATTTCTGTGCCGTTTTACTTTTTTACCTTTGTTTTATACTTTTAACACTTTTTTTAAAGTTTTTGTTTTTGTTACAAGCTTTTATTTAGTTTCACCTGTCCCGATGACTGTAATGTAATGAAATCCTGCAAGTTAAATGTGACCCACTTTTGTATATCCCATGACAATGCAATATTATTGATGACAAATAGCTGATCTGATGCTGGAGCTGGAAGGTGGCCATAGGAATTCCGCAATAAAACGACACAACCCCATCGAGTTCGGGCTCGTTCGATTCGTATTTACCAGTACTTTACTCATATAATGGCAAAAAGCTTGGTTTAAAAAAAAAGTTTTAATTTTAGATGTATTTTAATAAAAGTACAATTCTTTTTTCAAAGAAAACAAATGTATGTCTTTCATTTTTCGCCCTATCATCAGCAAACCCCCGCCATCATAACCTTCGTTACCTAACCAACTCAGTCGGGGTGCTCCTACACCTACGCTCGCACTTCATTTTTAAAATCAAACTATTTATTCGAATGCTTCCCATTGTGCAATGAAAACAATCATAACAGAGTAAAAACGAAAACCAGTCATGTACATCGCATTCTTACAGCGGTTTCGTGGTAAGACGGTTAAAAGAACTTTTTAATAAAAAAAATTGTGGAATTAACTCATTTTATAACAAGTAACACAAATATTACTTAAAGAAAAAAATAAAGTGATTATGATTATACTTAATGTTGACCTAATGAAACTGCCTGCTTAAACTTAATGATTACAATTTATTTTGACCGACAAATGTTGCTTAATCTACTATTAAGTACCTATCAAAATATAAAACCCTTATATTTTGATAGGTACTTGATAGTAGATTAAGCAACAAGGGGATAAAACAGTGTATTATTACACGGGCAGCATATTGAATCCTGAGCGAAATGAAGCTCGGGAATTATGTTAAGAATCCTGAATGAAGTGAAGGATTCAAGTCTGCCCAAGACTAAGACACTTTTATCCCCGAGGAGCTTACTCTACTTTATACACCTACTGTGAGGTTAAATAAAAAAGAAATTATAAATTCATCCC
The DNA here is from genome assembly GCA_949987775.1 of Aproaerema taeniolella. Classification (NCBI taxonomy): domain Eukaryota; kingdom Metazoa; phylum Arthropoda; class Insecta; order Lepidoptera; family Gelechiidae; genus Aproaerema; species Aproaerema taeniolella. The sequence continues at coordinate 7,568,730 of OX465243.1, read as the reverse complement.
ATCAATAATGTTTTGAGCCTCCGTTTCTATGTCGGAGTCGCTGGAATTACCTACATACTGGACCTTTTTTTTAGATTTATTAAAAAAGCTTACCAAACAATTTAGTAACTCGCGGTAAAAATCACAGATCCAAAATCACCGACGACGTTTTCTTATAATATTTAGTTCCGTAGGCAAAGGAAAGTCAATAGCTAAGACATACAGCCAAGTTTTTATAATAATTATTTTTAATAAAAGTAAAATCTCTTTGATGTGTCAAATTTTATAGTTAAAATCTCCTTGGACCAAGGAAGTTAAGCCTTCAATAGCTTTGTTTTTTTTTCGAAATTATTTTTGATAGAAGTTTTTGTTGAAATTTTGGCGTTCCATATTTAAATGTCATTAATGCCCAAGGGAAGTTCCATACAATTCTATTTCCCTTAAGCTTTAATGGCTTACTTTTAAATATAGAATACGTACTCCAGATGCAGGTGGTGTATTTAATAAACGTTTTAAACCTATGTATTTTAGTCAATATACTATTAGATTGAATATAACTCATAGATATAGAAAAAATAAGTTAAAATATAACTTTTAATCTGTAAATAAGTATGTATAGCTTTAATCATTATTATTTTTTCATGTGCAAACTACTTATGTTGTATAACAAGTGATTTAGTTTAATCATAGACATAGAAAAAAAAGTTAAATATTTAATAAAATAAGTAGATAAAAGACGTTTATTATCTTTTATGACATTTAGATAAAGTGTAGATTTTTTTTTTAGATTCCGTAGTAATCTGCGAACCCTTATAGTTTCGCCATGTCCGTCTGTCCACGGGTTTCCTAAGAAATCCTTGGTACTACAGAGCTGAAGGCATGATCATACATATTATAAATCACGCCAACCGACAGAACTGTAGAGTAAAATCGTACCCTTCTCGAAAATAAGGCTCAGCTTAGCTCAGTTCCATTGCTCTTTCAATCAATCAATCATTATCAATCAAGAAAAACAAGAAATTGTTTGTTGTATTTTTTCCGAAAATTCCAAGTTTTTCTCTGGACAAAAAGTCCAATGGCTGAGTTTTTGTCCAGTTAATGACCTAACTACTAGAAGCTTTATTTTGTTTAGATCAAGATGTATCATTGCGGTATGCGTCAAATGGAAGAGCGGCATGTAGCCAATCAAGTGGACCTAATGGTGTGGAGTGACCGGCTCGATTTACTGGCTATTAGCAATTTTAAAGGTTGGTGGTAGATAAAGTTAAAGTTTTCCAATTTATTCTTGGTCTGACACCAATTTGGGAATAGAGACAGTAAAATGTGTGATTGTGTATAAGATACCGTTCAAGAATCACTATATATGACCATTCAACTGCTAATTGGTTTTTACCGACGTGTGGTGGTACCAATCGATCTAACAAATTTTCGTTTTTCATCCCATCATCAAAACACTTCTCAGACTGTTTCCTTTATTAACGAATAAATAACTGATTGAGGAAGTAAATATGAGTTTTAATTGTAGATAGAAATCCAAAATACAAACAAAGCTAAAACAAGACAGACGTCACAACAATTACATTAAGACACGTCATAGACTATCTTGCAAAGGAGATGAGTAGCCTCATTTCTTCACATCCCGTCTCGTTTTTATCTTGGCTATGTTAAGCCTATAAGACTACTTAATTCTTTAAGCCTTGGCTTAAACAGCGGCTTAGTCAAGAAGTCAGCAAGTTGCTTTTCAGCTTCCACCTTTAAGACCTTTAGATCTTCTGTAAGCACACATTCACGCACGAAGAAATGCCGGATCTGAATGTGCTTTGTCCTCTGATGCCTTTCGTATGGTGGGTCGTGAGCTAAACTTATGGCAGATTCATTATCAAGATAAAGTTCTGTATGGACATATCCGGTCACAATAAACTGTAGAATCTTCTTTAGCCATATGACCTCTCTGGCCGTTTCACTGGCAGCTACTATTTCAGCCTCCGTGGAAGAAATCGCGACTGTCTTCTGTCTTTTACTTTGCCAGGCGATTGCTCCTCTTGAATATAGGCAGACCATTCCGGAAGTGGATCGTCCTGTAGTAAGATCTCCTCCATGATCTGCGTCACTATAGCTTTGTAGGCATTTTGTCGCAGTGGAATTTTTATATGTAATCCCATAATTAATAGTGCCCTTGATGTAGCGTAAGACCCTCTTCACTCTCGCCACATCCTCAGGTTTGGGATTGTCTAATGTTCTTGAGACAACACTAACAGCATACGCTATGTCAGGTCTTGTCCCAACAGCTAAATAAGAAAGTGCACCAACCACTTGTCTGTATGGGAATGGAGCTGCTTCTTTCTCATTCTCTTGTAGGATAGCATCTTTGACTATCGGCGTCACAGCAGCTTTACAGTTCTGCATATTAAACCTCTCCAGTAGACGCTTGGAATAACATTTCTGATCAATTTTTATTGACCCATCAGTCTTTCTGTCAATTTCAATTCCCAAAAAGTATGAGGCAGATTTTGTCGTGATCTTGAATCGATGTCTCAGTTCACACAAAAATCTCTCAGTCTCTTTCGGGTTCGCAGAGGCGATCAACCCGTCATCAACATATAACGCCAGAATCAGCTTCTTATCTTTACTGTCTTTGTTTCTTATGAAGAGACAAGGATCACTCTCGCATTGTTTGAATCCTATCTTTAGGATATACTCGGTAATGCAATGATTCCAGCAGCGAGGTGCTTGTTTCAAGCCATAAAGACTCTTCTTGAGTTTGCATACCTTGCCTGAACCATCAGTATATCCCTCAGGGGGTTTCATGTAAATGTCCTCATTTAAGCTTCCGTAAAGGAACGCGGTCGAAACATCGAATTGAGACAATGTTAAATTCTCTTGTGCAGCGACACTCAAAACAGCTCTTATTGTGCTCGTCTTTGCTACAGGACTAAACGTCTCATAGTAGTCCAGCCCTTTCTTCTGTGAGTAACCTTTTATCACCAAACGAGCTTTATATTTATCAACCGTACCATCAGGATTGGTTTTAATCTTAAAGATCCACTTGCATGGTATTGCTTTTCTCCCCTTGGGTAGATCCACCATATCCCAAGTTTGGTTTTCTTTAAGAGAGTTAATTTCGCTTTCCATTGCTTTGCGCCATTTATTTGCTTCAATACTTTCAACTGCTTGCTTATATGTGGTCGGCTCTGACATAGGTTCTTCAGATTTGGACAGTGTATGACAGACGTTGCAGACAAAATCACGGTATCGGCTTGGAGGTCTCAGATTTTCACGATTCCGCAAAGTCATTCTACCCTCGTTCTCTATTTCAGCGATAGGGATTGGGGCATTATCATCTTCTGCATCCTCATAAACATTTTCATTCCCAATTTGATATCCTCGTGATATGTCATCGTCTTCATCATTTACAGAGACGTCTTCATTTCTGATTTGTATCCCTTGTTCTGTTTCAGTGCTTTCATCATTGACAATTTCTTCGTCACTGACTACTTCCTCTTCGCCATTAACTACTGATTCATTATCATTGACTGAAGCTTCGTCTTTGCTAGATCCATACTGGAACCCCAAAAACTCAAGGTTGAATTTACTGCTCTGGCTACAATTCTTTCGAGAATTTATCTGTCTTTTTTTCTCTTTCTTAGGCTCTACTTTGGCAGGCTTTGACTTGGTTGCTCCCAAATCTTCTTCTTCTCTAAGTAAGGGATATTCTTCGAAGGTGACGTCACGTGATCGAATCAATTTGTGATGTTCCGCATCCCAAATGCGATAACCTTCATCGCTGTCATATCCGACTAAGATTCCCTTCTGAGCCTTTTTGTCCAATTTCTTCCGTTTCTCTTTTGGAAGGTGAGGATAGCACGTAGTTCCCACTACACGTAAGTGCTTTATTCTTGGCTTCTTGCCATGCCATGATTCATATGGTGATTTCCCATCAGGTCCTGGTCCCGTTCTGTTAAGGATATACACTGACGTCAGAATCAGTTCAGCCCATAAGCCTTCTGGCATCTGTCCATGGGCATACATCATGGCTCTTGCCATCTCAACAACAGTCCTGTTCTCTCGCTCAGTAGGATTCTGCTGTGGGGTGTAAGGCATCGTCAATCTCTGTACGATTCCTTCTTTTTGCAGTATGCTTCGAACTTTAGAATTGTCAAATTCACCTCCATTGTCGCTCAAAATCTCTTTCACTTTTATACCGGCTGCCTTAACTTCAGCTAGCATCAGTGATAGCTTTTGATGAACTTCCGACTTCTCTCGCATCACATATACCCAACGGTAACCGGTATGGACATCTTTGAATAGCACGAAGTATCTATTCTTTGCATAAGAATACGGGAAAGGTCCACAAACATCTGTACAGATTAACTCTCCAGGTCGGGTTGCCTTCTCTCTGGTACCAAATTTCAATCGATGAGATTTTCCATAGATACAACCTTCGCAAAGTTCCTTTTTTAATTCTGTTTTAATGTTCATTTCATTTTCGAGCAACTTCTTTATATGTGCTTTATTCTGATGACCAAAACGTTCATGGTATAGTTGTAAAAGGTTCTGCGTTGTCAATTGGTTTACTTCTGCAGGCTTCATGCATCGCATCTCTAGTCTATAAAGATCTCCGTGCAACGCCCTTTTACCAATGAGACGCTTTTCGCCATTTACTCTAAATATGCATGTTGTTGGAGTAGATTCGAATGTACTGTTTTCGTTTGCGTCATGCGCCGCAAGGACTGAAAAAAGATTTTTGCTTATGGTGGGTACGTACCATACATTCTTAAGCATAACATTATGTACTTCACCATCTACTTGTGCCTGTGCTTGAATGGTGCCAATCCCAATTGCTTGGATTTCTGTACCATTTGCCCCTCGTACTGTGTGCTTGCTCTTAAAATGGCTAAACTCCACAAAAAGATCATCTCTATTTGTTACATGGCTGGTTGCTCCATTATCCACATAAAAATTGATTGTATCTTTAGCTTCATTACCCGTTATGGAAAAGATTGCCATGTTGACATTTTTAGTGTCCTTTTCTGACTTCTTCGGCCTTCCATCACTTATCCATTTCTCACATTGTCTTACAAAGTGACCGAGTTTTCCACAGTATTTGCACTTCTTCCTATCTTTTCTTGTCTTTTCCTTGCTTTCGTCTTTACTCACAGCTTTGACTTCCTTCTTTCCTGTCTTTACCCATAATGCTTCGGCACTGCTGCTGCCTTCACCGTTTTCCTCTTTTCCTTTCGCAAGAATCTGTTCATGGGAGCATAGCTGTACAGTCAGGTTATCGACAGTGCGCTCATTCTTCGTCATCAATAGCCAGCTTGATTCAAACGTCATATATTCCGGCGGTAGCGTGTCAAGAATTTTGTAAATTAATAGTATATCTGGCAGATCCTTTTCCAGGTCCAGAGCTCTATGTAATTCGTGCCATAAACTCTTGAGCGTCGAAATATGAGTTGCCATATCATGCGTAGCATCTCTCTTGTATGAAAAGAAAGTTTTGCACATTTCGTACCTTTTATCTACGTTGCAGCCTTCGTAAAGTCTGTGTAGCTCATCCCACATATCCTTGGAGTAAGTAAAACGCATCATTTTCTCGAGTATGTCATCTGGTAAATTTGACGTCAACAGGACGGAAATTATGCTGTCAATTTTGTCGTAGTCTTGAACTTCTTTCAAGTACTTGGTCTTTTCTTCTGCTGTGGCACCAGGCAATAATGTTGGCCTCGGTGTTTTTCCTTCCAACACATCTTTTGCCCCAGGTAGCCCTTTAAGCACCATAAAAACTCTAAACTTCCACGTTTTAAACTTTTTGGCATCTAAGTCCCCTATTTGAATCTTGGAAACGTCCGCAATTGATTTATCCATCTTTGATTACAGACTTCGTTCCGTCGAATTTTCAAATTTTTTTCGAACTTTGTTTTGGTTTTACCACCGAAACTAAATATGCCAAGCTAAACCCTCAGTTCAATTCGAAAATTTGTTCTCTGCTACCATATTAACGAATAAATAACTGATTGAGGAAGTAAATATGAGTTTTAATTGTAGATAGAAATCCAAAATACAAACAAAGCTAAAACAAGACAGACGTCACAACAATTACATTAAGACACGTCATAGACTATCTTGCAAAGGAGATGAGTAGCCTCATTTCTTCACATCCTTTATACCAGTGTTTGTCAAACTGTGGGTCGCGACCCCCAGGGGGGGTCGTGAAGCCTCATTCGGGGGGTCGCAGTGTAAATCTTACACTAAAATAAGACAATTTCAGTGAAAAGGCTGTTCCTGTATAATGATGCCTCCCGTCGTCTTCCGCGTCTACCCCGCGGCAAACTCTTTTATTATATTTTAAAATCTCCGAAGTAGTACATAGATTTAGCCTAAAAGAGTCTTAGAGACCTTAGGGGGTCGCCAGAATTTTATATGAAAAACACTGCTTTATACTAAGTTTTCCAAACCCAGTAATTTATACTTACCTATACTTATGCGCAATTTTTGTAAATTTACAGGAGAAGTACAAGTGCATAGACTACATTGGCAAAAAGTGTGGAATCTTCCACCCCCTAAGGAAAATGTCACAGTACGGGCTATGGCTTGGAGACCTGATGGCAAGGTGGAATGGAACATTAATCTTAAAACTTTTACCCTCTAAAATGTAGAGAGTATGTAAGCTTATTATTATAATCATGGACTTATGTCCCAGACCTTTGAAAACATGTGTGGGGCCAAAGTCAAAACATACAGGCATGTTAGCAGTTTAATAAAGAAGAAATCTTTTACCTTAAAAACTTAGTATTTGTTGATTTTATTCATTTTAGAAAAGATCTACAGGTAGACAAACTTGCATGACTGCATTTGTTAGCCCCATAATTCTTAATTCCTCTAAATTTATATTACAGGCATTGGCTGTTGGATATAGTTCTGGAAGTGTTTATATTGTAGACATTGAAGATAAGGAAATTCTTGATAAATATCACCTGGAGGCAGAGACTTCAGATGAGTTTGAAGAGGCTAACTATGGGATCACATGCATAACATGGGCTGTTAGAGAAGGCACTTTGGAGAGTGCCACTGAGTATAATATTTATGTAAGTACATACAGAAAGACCTATATGTATCACATTCAAATAAATTTTCTAGTTTCCTGAAAATTTATATTTACATTGTAGGTATTGTAATTTCAGGATGATCCTTCAATATTCCTTCAAAAACCGCCATCATGCAGCACAAGTGGGTTTAAAAATCAAAGCCCAGATGATAATATAAAAGATTTGAAAGAAATACAAGACCCTACACAACTTAACATGCTGATTGTTGGCTATGGGTCTGGATACATTTACATGAGTATCTTTGGAAGATATCCTTATGGCACTATAAACTTACCGCAAGTGGCAAAAGATGATTGTGGGGAGTATAAAATACTGGACATTTGTATGTCAAATGATTTTAGTATGATGCAAGTAATCTCCCTGGATAGAAGTACAAAAATTTTATTTACTACACTTATTAACACCAGTGTGTTATCTGCATATGCTGAGGAAATGTACATAGTAGCAAACAAGCATAGCCAAGTAGTCCAACTGATATCTTGTTTAGACCAGACTATGACTTCAATAACGGAGGCTTGGGAACATATTTTGTTAGAAATGGATACAAAGATGGCGTACTATGCAGCTTCAGTGCCTGATGGAGGTGTTTCAGCTGATTTGTTGGAACTCCTTATGTTAGGTTTGTATTTTTTGACAAGTAACAAGCACACGACGGGTTAAACATGGGTGGCCACCTTTTCACCGCCAAAGTCTGATATATCAGACGTTTAAGTTTTGTGGCCTCGCGGCCAAAGTCTGATATATCAGACAAAAAAATTTTTTTTTTACTTTAATATCGTTCACCAAGCGTTCGCCAGTAAAAAAAATTTAGATGTGGCATGTGGTGGGCGTTGTTGACGGAAACTCTTAGCGCTAAAAGGGTTAAATTAGTTAGCAAAAACTTCTAAATATCTCCAAAGAATCCAATCGAAATTAAAAAAAAGTCGGAGAGGCGAAAAGGACAATGGGCAAAAATGTATGGACCTTGGTACAACCCTCCAATAGCGATGAGCTATATGTCCCTGGACAGGTCTTTTCAATTGGAACAATAGTTACTAAGACAGCTATGTTGTAATAGTTGTCCGTTCAGAGTTATAGGTACCTAAAGATAAAAAAAAAATAAAAAAATTTTGCAATTATTAACGTTTATTGGGGAAAATAACAATAATTTCGTTGTAGATTACAGTATTTCATAATTATTTATAGAAATATAAAGGAATTACATTGCTTAGGTCCAAAAAAAAACACTTATTTACCTTACATATATTTTATACAAATATTTTTTTTATACTTAGGGCAAGTTCGATAAGCGTGAATATAGCCATTGACAAGACACAGAGTGGGTAGGCCTCACACAAGATGCACCGATGAGCTGGTCAAGGTCCCGAGAAGCCGCTGCATGTGTTCCATCACACATTAGAATTAGTTTAATGTTTTCTCCATTTCCAAAAAGGGATTTTGAAATAAATATTTGGTTGGTGTGCCTCGTAATTCGTACATTGATTTGCTTTTTGTTGAACAATAGCCGCTATTTGTTACGATACAATGAGCGAGTTTTTATTGCAACATTGTTTTTATTATTGTAAGTATTATTTTCAGTATACACAATCACTTTTAGGTGTACCGCCTGGCCAGTTCAAAGAATAATAGCATGGTTTATGACTTTTAATAGCTGCATCTCTTTTGTTTGTGCGTTTTGGGTACCGTCGTGGTATGAGGCGAGCCGCGGGCGCACCTCGCCCCCGCTCCCCGGCGGGGGTGTGTCCGTATTCTAACTTGGGACCCTCAGGTAAGTCAAGTAACAGTCGTTCATTGGTACTGTGCGCGAGTGTTACGTTTCTTGTTTATGCAATACTTCTTAACGACTTTGACTTGGCAATCTTTTCGGACACTGATATCTGCTTATAACGTTGACCCGGCTATTTACATGGACATTGTGCTCTGATCTGTTTTCTGAACTTGGCTATCACACTGGATTATTGAACTGCTTATTGATCGGACCTCGGACTATTGTGCTCCAATGGAAGGTTTTCGCAATTGTGTTATGTGTCGGCGAGGGCTCTACCGCGGAAGGTATCAACAACACGTCTTAACGGATAATCTTCCGAGAGCGCAACCAGAGTTTGCTGCATACATCCAACAACATGCAGTATTGGAGGTGAGTATTTTATCATATTTCTAGAGATATAAATATATACATTTGACGGTGCGTCTTATGTACCTAAGTACCTACCTTGTGTACAGATAAATAAACTGAATGAATAGACATGAGAAAAACAGACTTTGGTTTTAATGCGCGTAGTGTATTTTGTTTCTGAGAAGTATGTATGTATGTAAACACTTTATTGCACTTAAACAGAGACAAGACCCTAAACTCGACACTTTTGTTTACTTTTACTATCTTAATAGACTTTGGCCATTATACTGTGCCAGATGTGGCCGTGTTACCTACCTATTATTGTTCAAAACACTTTTTGACGTTACACTATAGGGTTTTTACTGACTCGCTGCCGACGCGGTCATAAATCATAACAGATAAAGGGTTGGGAGCAGCGCAACGTCGGTATCGATATGTGTGAGTCATCGACTCAGGTAGCAAAATACCCTTACTTGCTACGTAATGAGGACCACTAAATAACCATCATAGTTGTCTAATTAACATAAGAAACGATGTTGTATTTGTAATGTGTAACGTTCGAAAATATACATTAATGTTTTGACTTTTTGTTTAAATATTGCATTATTTATTTATAAATATATTGTTATATCTTAGTATATTCATTTCATAAAGTAATAGATAAGTGTCTCAGTAATATAACTCTACATTTAATTTTAACTAACCTCAATATTCGCAAAAATGATTTTCTATCGATACTAACTATCGACATGAAAACAACGCGGAACTAGGCCAGCCCATAAGACCCCTAAGTAGAAGCGAGATAGAAACACTGATAATGATTTATGACCGCGTCTGCAGCGAGTCGGTAAAAACCCTATAATTCTCCAAAATGTTTTCGATCAATGCAACCAATATAGTATTCTAAACAATGTTGCTTTAAACGGTTTTGATTATAATCCGATTTTAATGAAATAATTATACTGTTTCCAGATTGTGTTTGATAACACACGAAGCGTATGTCATCGATGTTGGCAGAGAGCTGAAAATGCCGTTAGACTACCTGGTGTTGTTCCGGAAGTGGAAGAAGCCAATGATCCTGATGAACAAAATGTTCACCAAGTTTTCGCTCCTGAATACAAAAGAGCACCTAGTACTCCTGGGCACTGTATCTTTTCCAACTGCGGTAATGATACACGACACCGAATACCAGAAGCTATAAAAGTTCACATGTTGTGCGAATACAAGTTGTATATCCCCGACGGTGCAAGAGTATGTAGAGAACACCTCGAAGGAAACAACTGGGATGAGCTGCCAGATTTTTGCAATACCACTAATTATTTTACTGGAGCCCAGTTTAGTGATGCTTGCGACATACTGCGAGCAACCATTGCACGTGGAGCGAGGTTCAATTTTAATGTAAGAGGTGCCATGTCTAATGAAGACATGCGTTTCTGGGTTGGACTTGATGGTGATCAATTCGATTCTATTTTGGAGCAAACTCCTTCACTCAGCGAAAGATGCAAAGATCCAAGAACTGCATTAGGTATATACCTGACAAAACTTCGTACAGGAGATTCAGATGAAAGGCTTGCGTCATTATTTAATATGTCCAGGAGAAAACTGGAACGATATTTGAACATTGCACGTGAATGTCTTACAAATGAATATGTAATACTTCACTTGGGGTTAGATCACATTGACAGAAGAAATCTTTTAGACAGAAACCTAGTCATTCCAAAAAACCTTTTTGGAAATGAAGAGAATACCAAACTAATTCTAATATGTGATGGAACATATGTCTACATCAATAAAAGTAGTAACTTCTTATTCCAGCGGCTGTCATATAGCCTCCACAAGTTTAGAAATCTTTTAAAGCCATTTTTGATTGTATCGTCAGATGGTTATATTATTGATGTTTTGGGGCCGTACGCTGCCACAAAAACTGACGCGCAAATAATGCAGGATATCATGAATGACGAAGAACACCCTTTACATTATTTGCTTCAACCAAATGACGTGTTCATTTTGGACCGTGGGTTCAGAGACAGCTTGGATGCAATCGAAGCCTGGGGTTATGAATATTACGTGCCACCAACAAAAGACCGTCGAGAATCCCAGCTCACTACGGAACAGGCAAACGAATCACGAGCCATTACAATGTGCCGATGGGTAGTGGAAGTTGTGAACGGCAGGTTTAAACGTAACAGCGATTATAAATCACTTCCATGTACCGATAACAGATAATGAACATGCAGAAGAGTTCCTGAGTCATATACGAGAAACATTGGATTCACCGAATCTTCTATACACATATGTCGAGAGAAAGCGCCTGAATAGCCGAAGGGTTGATTTTCAACGGATGGAAGCCCACAATATTGAAAACTTCCCAAGGCTCACCCTAAATCAGATAATGATACTGGCTTTGGGTACATACCAGCTAAAACTGGCAAGATCATACTGCGCGGAGCATCTTAATAACGGTTTATACCTTATTGAGACATACAGAGAAAATCAACTGGATGACCTGCCAGATTATGGAATTAATGAAGAAGTGTGGCTTCTGCGTGGGCGCATTCAATCTAGACACGTCCGGGCAAGAACTTATTATTGTTACATTTTGATAAAAAGTAACCAAATCGAAGGCAGCAACAACATTGTTCAACACTACTGTACATGCTTGTCAGGACGGCGTACCATGGGTACATGCGCGCATATTATATCAATTATTTGGTATTTAGGACATGCAATTCATGAAGGCTTTATTGCACCGGCAGTGTTCCTAAATGATGTTATCGTGGACGAACTGTGAACAATCAAAATGTAATTGACTCTATTTTGTAAATGTAAAAAAAAATATTTGTATAATATATTAGTATGTAAGGTAAATAAGGTGTTTTTTTTTTTGATCTAAGCAATGTAATCCCTTTATATTTCTGTAAATAATTATGGAATACTGTAATCTACAACGTCATTATTGTTATTTTCCCCAATAAACGATAATAATTGCAAAATATTTTTTTTTATTTGTTTAACTTTAGGTACCTATAACTCCGAACGGACAACTATTACAACTTAGCTGTCATAGTAACTATTGTTCCAATTGAAAAGACCTGTCCAGGGACATATAACTCATCGCTATTGGAGGGTTGTACCAATTTGCCCATTCTCCTTTGTTTTAATATTTCAATCTATGTTTCTTGGGGAAGTTGATTCAGATATCTTTTTAAAATTTATTTAAAGTTACATCATGTCCCATTTGGAACAGACCTATGAGTGGCCAAGGGGTAGGCTTTTGTCCTAGTGGATGTATGGAAGGCCACCCATCAGGTGACCACCTGAATGCACTGTACAATAAGGACAGTTTTACAATGAAAACAATACATATGGAAAATGTACTACCCAAATGGGACATGAGGTGAGCTACCTATGTTAACTCATAAAAACAAGATCAATTAAATCTCAGGAATATTACTGAAGCTTTTGATTTCTACCCATAATTTACTACAACTGGAATTTCACTAAATAACATATTTTACAGGAGTTCCATCTGATGAACTTGAGCTGTTCTTATTACAAGAACTTACTGCAAAAGGATTGAAAAAGTTTGGAAATTCAGTTGAATTGAGTTACTCAACTATACAGAAGCTGGTCTTAAAGCAATTGAACATTGTTGGACAGAGCTTGACATATTATCTTGCTGAAATAAGAGGACTAACAAGGATTCAAGATAGATATAAGGTAATTATTAAAAAAAAGCCTATTTTATCATGACAAGCTCTGCATTTTAAGTAATGTAAAGGGTGTACTGTGTCTAATTAATGCCTGTTAAGTGTGACTGTAGTCACCGTAAAATTTGGTATAAAAATCTTTAGTTAGCTTTATATTGGGTAATTTTAAATTAGGTAGTGAGAATTCAGGAAGTTATCAGCTTACTAACTCAAAAATGTTCGATAATGCGCAGAATGCCAAAAGCGCTCAATAACAAACGAGAAAAAAACGTCCAAAGAGCAATATGAGAAAAGAGAAGAGCAAAACGTATAAAGCGCAAAATTACGAAAGAGCGTTTCGCGCTTTTGACATTCTGCACTTAAACGGAGCAGTTCATCCTCTAAAGTTTCACTAAGTTACCTATTTAATGTCGGCCCATAGTGTAAAAAAAATATGAATTAAACATATCTTAATTTTTTTTCCAGATTTTAGGCCTTGAAGAAATAGTTGTGACTGAAGCCATCAAAGCTTGCTGTGCATTTTTAAATAAATGTCTTGAGCTTCAACAAGTAATAGACACTTCGATGCGCAACTATAAAGCATTTTTCAGATGGCTGTTTGTTGTGATTGTCCGTTTGTTAGATGAACAAACACCAAGTGAAATAGTGAAAATAACACAACAGGATCTGACACACATTGCAGACTTTCTATACAATTTTGATAATGTTCAAGTTGAAGGTGCAGAAAACGCACCTGAAAAACCAGTGAAATTCAATTTGGAAAGATTAGGGCAGTATTTACAAGATCAAGATTTGACAAAGTTGCCTGATGATGAGGACAATCCATGGCACAAATTCCTTAAAGAGAACTCTTGCCTGCTTAAAGATACTGAGACAATTTTTTCCATGTCAGAATTCAGAAAGTTTTCTCTGGTTCAACAACAAAAGTATCTGAAGAATGCTATAGCAAAAGTTTTCGATGTCTCTGAAAAAGATGTTGGAAAATATTTTTCAGTTCTGTTCAATGTAAGATGTATAGAAATTGGAAATAGTACAGATGTTGAGAGTAATTTGAGAGTCTCTCAAATATTTGATTCAGCTCAACAGAGATTTATGTCATCATTTCTGAAAAGTTTCCAAGGGAATGAAGAGATATGTTCAATGTCTGTGGATGTACATGACATCCAAGCTTGCCGAGCCACTGCAACCAAATATTATTTTTCACCAACTTTATTACAACAGGATAGTGAGCAAAGTGAAGAGCACAACCTAATTGTTTTCGATCTTCAGTTTTATTCTCCTGAATACCTGTCTGTGTTAACTAGTCATCCAACCAGTGAAGAGAGTTGCATATTTATTCAACTACCATTGAAGCTGGCATTAAACAATGCTGCTGAATGTAAAATCTCATCTCGGCACAGTGTTTTCTCTGAAAAGACACCTAAAAAAGATATTTCGCCTATGTTAGATCAGGGTGGTATTAAAGCTCTGGAAAAAATGGATGGATTTAGGATAGCAGTTTCTGGTGGTCGGAAAGTCGCAGTGGTGTTGAATAAGACTCGGAGAAAAGTAAGAGTGTTTGAAATGGAAGTTGATGGTGAAGACGACGAGGACGAAACTTTGGACTCCACTCCACAATCTCAAACTACTAAAAGTGATGATCAAGGCACTCCGGATAAACTTAATTTTCGTAATCTCTCATTTTAAATTGAAACACTCATAATACTCATAATTAATAATAAGTAAAATAAATTTAAGCAGTATGAACTGATTTTTATTTACATTTCCATTAAAACATTTTGTGGCACTTAACTTAAGTAGACTGAAAAAACTTAGTCATTCATTTGATGACCAATTTTGTGTTATGTTATGATAGCACTGCTATTAATTCCAAAAATAACATGGGTTGCCCTCATTTAGGGTATCCTACATACATAAAGTAGGTATGTAACATAAAATATAAATTTTTGGATTTTCGCCAACACACATTTAGATACAATCTATATTTAACTCTTGACTGACAATAACCCATGTAAAATTGAAGGAGACTTAGGAAAGAAGGTAACATAACAATTTAATAAAAATAAAAGCATGATTTATGTGTGCATGTCCCATGGATGTATAATTATTGGATCTGGATCTCTTACTTTTGTATATCGCTAACACAAATATATACTGTATTTGTATAATTTTAGGGTTCACTTTTGAGACACACAAGGGAAAGTAGTAATCCGACACAGGCGCGATAGCACGAAAATAGTTGTGTGTCCTTGTCTCTCAAATTGCCTGTATGTCATTAAGAGTAGGGTGTCTGTATGTTCGTAATAAACATGAGTTGAGTAATACACCTCCGTGCTAAGTGGAAATCTATGGGGGAGCAGCAGTGGATGTCTTCCGGCTGATATGATGATGATGAAACTAAATTTAAGCGTTATGTCTTTTTCTTTCTGAGTCGAAATGACAAGGACATGATGCTTCAATTTAGTTTAGTCCTGTCAAATTATTTTGGTGTGTCCATGGACCTATTACAATAACTGGACCTCGCAGTGTTATAACAATACCGAGCCGAAGGAGAGGCTCAAAAGTAGAAGTGCATCTCTTTTCAGTAGGGTGCCCATGTTTTACTTGTTTTGATAAATTCAACCCAATTTATTCTTGTAGCTTAAACCTATAAAAGTAAGTGCATGACATTAATTATCAGATAACGGTGTCGATTCTGGCAGACACACCAAAATAATTTGACAGGACTAAACTAAATTGAAGCATCATGTCCTTGTCATTTCGACTCAGAAAGAAAAAGACATAACGCTTAAATTTAGTTTCATCATCATCATATCAGCCGGAAGACATCCACTGCTGCTCCCCCATAGATTTCCACTTAGCACGGAGGTGTATTACTCAACTCATGTTTATTACGAACATACAGACACCCTACTCTTAATGACATACAGGCAATTTGAGAGACAAGGACACACAACTATTTTCGTGCTATCGCGCCTGTGTCGGATTACTACTTTCCCTTGTGTGTCTCAAAAGTGAACCCTAAAATTATACAAATACAGTATATATTTGTGTTAGCGATATACAAAAGTAAGAGATCCAGATCCAATAATTATACATCCATGGGTGTGTCTGCCAGAATCGACACCGTTATCTGATAATTAATGTCATGCACTTACTTTTATAGGTTTAAGCTACAAGAATAAATTGGGTTGAATTTATCAAAACAAGTAAAACATGGGCACCCTACTGAAAAGAGATGCACTTCTACTTTTGAGCCTCTCCTTCGGCTCGGTATTGTTATAACACTGCGAGGTCCAGTTATTGTAATAGGTCCATGGCATGTCCAAGTTGAGAAATGTCAAAGTTGCAAAATATCCAATAGAATTTGAGTGTCCTATTCAGACCCATCCAAAGGCTCATTGAGACTGCTCTTTAAATGGTAGGTCAAACGAAGATGTGTGGCCCTAGAATTCCTGTTATTCAAAAATGTTTATTCAAAATATGTTTTGTTCAATCATTGCTACTTAACATTAGTTACCTACATATACACATATAGTAAAAAAGAAACAATCTTATTTATAAATCTGAAATTTATCTTTTACTAACATAAAAATTTACTTATGATTACTTATTTACAGTATCTACTTACCTATTTATCACATTTTATATTTATGAAATTTCAATATTGTGGAATTATACTTAAGTAACAGATTGTCTAGTGTAAAAAAATCTTTCAAAATTACACAAAGAGATACATAATCTTAAATGAGACTTGGTGGTGATTTTATTTGTATGTTTTCAAAGACAGAATTAAAATCGGTGTCTAACCCTTGATTATCAATTCCATATAATAACTGTTCTGATGACGGATTCCTGCTTGGCCCAGCTACTGGTTGTGGGGTTGCTATGGATGTTGTGGTACGGTTGTATATTTCGTCACCTTCCCCCTCTTCCTCTTCTTCATCCACTGAAATTAAATGTTAATTTTTATTACATTTCTCATTTCAGTAAATCGGTGGCCATCATACAAATGGTATTTTACGCTATATTACGTTCGAGAATTTAAAATTAATAAAGTTAAAAAAAAATATCTCTTGTTTTACTGAACAGGCCAAAGAAAATATAAATATTCAACACAGGGTGCCAAATAACAGAGCATACCCTTTACGCTCTATAGAAGTTCTACATAATATTACGTAGTTGGCTTCTGCTATTTTTTTAGCAGAAGTATTATATAAAATTCTTAATAAGGTAATAATAAATGCAGTTTTTACTAAAATAAAAAGATATCACCGGTAAATGGGTAGTGAATTTACCTGGCACAATGGCTCTTCCATCATATTTGCTCCATTCTTTTCTCAAGCGGTAGTACATTACAGCACAGCTTATTAATACAATGATAGAGACAACTATTGCAACCAGTTTCACAGCATCCATAGTAGAGAATGTTGATCCTTTCACAATCATCTCAACTCCTCCCACACTGTATCCTCCATGGTCCAGCTTTTTAGAAATACATCTATAGAAACCAGACTCATTTGGTGACACATTCTGAAATAAGCATACAATTTTAAATATAAATTGGAGTTTTGAAGTAAAATACAAACTTGCATTTACAATACTCACATCGATGTGTAGTTTTCCTGATAAAACTTCATATTTATATTTTCTCTCATCATAAGGGCTGTCTGGGCCAATCACTTGGTTAGTATCCAAAAGCCAATACATGAAATTATGATTATAATCATTGCTATTGCAGTTCAACACAGCTCGACTTCCAGCCGGTACTTCCATCACTATGGTGTCCTTGAGGACTGGAGGATTTTGAGTCACAAATGACATTTTTAAGAACTGTCTAAAACTTTTGATGGAGTAGCTATATCCGTAAGGAGTTGACGCACTCACTAGTTTGTGACATAAGCAAACATACTCAGCAGTGTCAATGATAGTGTGCCAAGTTTAAAATTATCTACAACACACCAAAGTCACATGTTGTGTTTATATAAGTTCAAGGTGTGTAATTATATCATGGTGAGTACGTTGATGTTAAGAGTAGTCGGAAGTGATGTTTCAATACCTGCTGCTTCCACTTGAGTGTTTTATCAGATGCATGAAGACTTCTACACATAGAACGGGCAGTAGCATCCATATGGGCGTCATAACTACATATATAGGTAAGTTAACCCTGGTGTATTCAAGTTTTATACAAATTATGATCTGAGCAGCCATCTTCAGGCCTATAGCTGCGATATACCATACGTGCTTGTTTATAGTGCCTCGAAATCTTTCAATGCCATTTCTGCAGTGAGATACCATGTGAAAGAGGACGTATATCAATAAAATGCTGTCGTAAACCCACATTGGTATAAAGACAATGAACCAATTCCAATGTGTTCTGGATTCTAGTCTTAAACACAAAAGTATTAGGAAGACTAAGAAGATAAACCATGTAAACAGCGCTCTGTGGAGTATCGCCATATTATTATGATTACAAAATAGCGACTGGCCCGAAAGAGATGTTTACGACACTGGTACTCTGTGTGACACTGTTTTCACAGGAATACGCAGGAATTTTCCATAAAAAACACTGAAACACGAACACTGAAAGCTAGAAAATAGAATAGAATCTTGTATTATGGCAATCTGCGAAGCTAGAAAATAGATTTGATCAAGATTCCATTGATCGATTGACACTGACAGACAGTAGTAGTAGTTTTTTTCATCCATCAGGATAGGCAGAGGTCGGACCATACAGCCAAGTCTTTCTTAGGTAATTTCTTCCTCTCAGTCTTCAATTAATTAGACTTGGGAAAAACAGTGACTTTTGTATCGCCGTGACTGTCGTTCCAGTTACTTAGAAATCACAGTGAAAAATCACCGTGACTTTGTCACATACGTTATTTTTCTCGATAGGAGCGACTAACCTGACCAAGGAGTATGTAATACTACAAAGTGACACGATCAACCGTCATGACTGGTATAAGTTACGCTATAGGTGTGGGCAGAGGTCGAGTGACTAGAGTATGTTTTTGTTAGTAACTTTGTTCAGATGTGAAAAAAAATTGTTTTATTTGTTGTTTGATTGAGAGGTAGGTAATTATTTGACAATGTTTTTCTGTTCGGCAAGGTGTAAGACGGATTTAAACCTTCAACAAATGCCTTGAATCCGCGGTCTTCAACAATAGCTATAAATTTATAAGCTAAGCTTTACTTTACATATCTTGCAATTTGCGACTTTACCCACACTGTCTACAGAATCGAAACAATTCCACAAGTAACTACTTTTCATTTTACGAGAATCCACCATTATGATTGAAAAAACACTGTTTATTTACACTTACCTACACTAAACACTTAAATTTACTCGACCTACATATTTACGTCAGTCCAAAATAAAATAAAATAATATAAAACCAATATTCAAACAAATAGCGTCTGAACCGCTTGTTTGCTACTTAGAAACTAAAAAAACTTAAAAAACTAACGACTCACTTTCACAATTTTTTTACCTGATACAATAAACCATGCCAATCACATCCAAGGCCAAGGAACAATAAACAATAACTACCGGACCCCGCACCTCGCCGCGGCGCGCCGTTATCAGTCACCGACCGTTCGGACCGTTCCACCGCACGCCCCTCGCCGTTCCATCCACCCGCGCGCGCCCTGAGACGCTGTCACGCCCAGTCACGAAGCGGCTGGAACGACGTTATTTTGGAACGTTGATATTTCGAACCAAGTCACTGTGATATCCTTGGTAAGCCGATCACGGTGATTTTTTCACTGTGACGTTATTTATCACCCAAGTCTACAATTAATTAAATGAAGGCAAACGAAAGCCAAATCTTTTATAATACTGACAGACAGGACAATTTAATTTTTTAATTCACTTGTCTTGCTTGTCTGTAACTTGTATTGTAACACACCCTGCTTAGTTCGTTAGTGTATTGTAACAACACAGCCAAAATGTGATTGATTGATTGACATTGACAGTTTATTGATGCATTTCACCTGCACCTTGCACAGAGTAGAGTACTTTTTGGCACATTGCAACTGCAAATCTTGTGTTCGTGAAACCGGGTGGAAATCTTAGGTGGAAATTTAATAAATTGTAAATAAAAACTATCTAAATGCGAGACTTTAAAATGATAGTGCAAATTACAGTTATCATTACATTGATTAAATTATTTTTCATACCACTTTAGTAAGTATAAACTAAATAAATATTTTCGCAATATGACCAGCGCAATGGTATTGTATTTATATTTTTTTTCAGCCGGTCTACGGACTTTGAAGTTCACCGAAACTGGCTGGCGGTGACCCATAACCTCTCTATCGATAAGTGGTATTACGATAGCACTTCAGAATGGACCCTGGACTATCCACCGTTCTTCGCATGGCTGGAGTATGGTTTATCCCATGTGGCGAAGTGGTTCGACCCAGAGATGTTGTATTTGACCAATTTGAATTACGACTCGGAAATGACAGTGTTGTTCCAAAGGCTTTCTGTGATTGTGCTGGACATTATGTATATTCTAGGTGCTAAAAGGTCAGTACCTAATGTCTTTTCTTTAATAATTTCTTTTTCTAATTTTTTTTACAGCATTACAGCATAACGTCAAATAAAATAAATAATAGTTGAGTGATCCTTGTGAATTTAAAAGGTATACTTACTTTTTTTTTCAGTTGTGCAGATCTGGTCACCAATGGGAATCTTCTTGTTTTCATTTTGCTGGTCTCAAACCCGGGACTGCTGATGGTGGATCATATTCACTTTCAATATAATGGATTTCTTTATGGTTTTCTTCTGCTTTCTATATCCAATATGATAAAAGTAAGTTTCATTCATAATGATTCTATAGGTATTGTTATCAATTAATATTGTAATCATACCTTGAAACAAACTAACCTAGTAAAAAATATCAGTATTTGTAAATCTACTTAATTATGCAATTCAATAATTAGACAAAGGTCTTATTATGGAATTGCAATAAAAATATCAAATTAATTTAAAATATCTAAATTCATTAAGTAATTTAAACATAAATTCTCACTGATTTAAATCCATAAAAAAGTATTTTTCACTTCTACATAATTTGCTGATATGAATTTTATTAGTAGACCAACTTAGCCTTATAATATGCATTTCATCTAAAAAATTCCAGACAGAAGAGCTTCTTAACTATTATTTTGAGTTTAAAGACTTTTATTGAAACTTAAGCACTTTTAAATAAAGAGTTAAAATTGAAATCATTCAATTATTATCTGTAAAATTAAAAATTTTTTGCTGTTACAGTCAAACTACATCAGAGCTGCATTATGGTTTGCAGTGTTACTCAACTTGAAACACATATACCTGTATGTAGCACCAGTCTACTTAGTTCATCTACTGAGGGCGTATTGTTTCACTGTGTCATCATCGGATGGGGTCCACACTCCATGGTATTCATTTTCAATAATGAATCTGATAAAGTTGGGCATCATAGTCAGTGCTGTGTTCGCTTTGTCATTTGGACCTTTTATTAAGCATCTTCCACAGGTGAAAACCTTTTTTTCTTATTATATTTAATTCTAAGAATGTGCCAGCTCCCAAGCACACTTTAAGGCCTGTATTATAGAGGGAGACTCAAGTCTTGATATATATTCCTTATGTATTGATTGTCTCATTCTCTCACTATCAAAATGACTTAGAAGACTGCTACTTAAGTATAGATCAAAATCTGAGTTGCGTTCTGTAATATGGGTTAGAGTCAGTAATTGGGATG
Source organism: Aproaerema taeniolella (assembly GCA_949987775.1). Classification (NCBI taxonomy): domain Eukaryota; kingdom Metazoa; phylum Arthropoda; class Insecta; order Lepidoptera; family Gelechiidae; genus Aproaerema; species Aproaerema taeniolella. Next base: position 7,547,072 of record OX465243.1, on the reverse strand, counting down.
TGAGGATGCGACTGCATTGTGAGCGAAATGCTGACTCATGTGAGAGAGAGAGAGAGAGATACATTTATTCATGACACGGTACATGTAACATACCTACAACACAACACAAAAAAAACAATTAACCACTACTACTGGCCACTACACTACTGCAATATGCAAAAAGTAATGGGAGAAAGGCAGGATTTCATTTTTTGTAATGTTCATGACTTTTTTCAGATATTTACAAGACTGTTTCCATTCAAAAGAGGACTATGTCATGCCTATTGGGCGCCAAATTTTTGGGCATTGTACAACATGGCTGATAAAGTACTGCAAGTTACATGTAAGTCAACTTGTAATTTTTACCACAAAGCCCTTTAGCTAGAGTTGGAGGAAATTTGGAAAAAGACAGAGAGAGACATACTTTTTTTCAAAAAACACAGTAAGTATATGTAACAAACAGTACAACACAAATAACAAAAAAAGAAAATGTTTTCAAAATTAGACTAAATAGTACATTAAGTAGGTACAAACATGTACTGTGCCGGTATACGGGCTGTGATGTAAAGTTTACATTTAATTAAATTCATGCTAATACTGTGAAAAGAAAACGGAATTATAAGAATTAAAATAAGATCAAGGATGTGAACCTTGAAAGTCACAAATGCTAAAAAAAACTGGGCTATTTATTTATTTCAAAAAAGTGGGTGTTGTGAAATAGATTTAAAAAAACATAAACAGTATTATTCAAAACATACTGCTAGCAATATTATTTACAATACAAGATACTTTAATTGGAATATATAATTGGGATAGCGGGAAATACATGGAAAAGAGAGGCACGCATAAGAGAAGAATGGCAAAAACTAGGGGAGGCCTATGCCAAGAAGGCAATCCAAATTCAAACTAATGAAGAGGAAGAGATTTAGCAATAAAATTAATAAAACGAGAAAGAGGGTAATGTTTATTTATGATAAATAAAATTATTGCGATATTTAAGCTGTTATAAAAACAAGTTTCCTTTTCTAAAATAGTAAAATGCATGAGATGTAATAATGTAAACAATGTCAATGATTTAAAATTTAATATGTGTAATGTTACAGTGAAATTTGGAAATAAAGGCTATTTGTATTTGTATACTTTAATTGCATACAAGGAAATAAAATAAAACAAAATTAAAAATGGGAAAAATGCTACACCGGATGCTTCTTCACTTATTATAAAGGAGACACATCATTGCTTTTGAGCAACACACCTATAATATCTGTCTTTTCACCACTATGCTAACTAATTCCTACTAAAAGAAAAGAATTAAAAAAACCGGCCAAGTGCGACTCGGACTCGCGCACGAAGGGTTTCGTACCATTATCGCTATAAAAACTGCAAAAAAATCACGTTTGTTGTATGGGAGTCCCCTCAAATATATATTTTATTCTGTTTTTTAGTATTTTTTATTTAGCGGCAACAGAAATACATAATCTGTGAAAATTACAACTGTCTAACTATCACGGTTCATGAGATTCAGCCTAGGATAGACTTATCCATAAAAACGGCAAAAAATCACGTTTGTTGTATGGGAGCCCCCTTATATATTTATTTTATTCTAGTTTTTAGTATTTGTTGTTATAGGACCAATAGAAATACATCATCTGTGAAAATTTCAACTGTCTAACTATCATGCTTCATGAGATACAGCTTTGAACAGACGTATCTATAAAAACGAGCAAAAAAATCTCGATGTTTGTATGGGGGCCCCCTTAAATATTTATTTTATTCTGATTTTTAGTATTTGGTGTTATAGAGCTAATAGAAATACATCACCTGCGAAAAGTTCAACTGTCTAACTATCACGGCTCATGAGATACAGCCAGGTGACAGACGGACGGATGGACGGATAGCGGAGCCTTAGTAATAGAGAAATAATAATTCTCTTTATTTTACTAGTGCTGAAATTCGGCGTACCGATAGCAAAAACGGAAGCAGCAATGACTGGTGGGCTGGTGCAGGAATATGAGCATGTGATTCTGCCATCAATCAAACCACGCTTCACGTTTATGCTGACGGTAGCTACCATGCTTCCCGCGTTAGTCAAACTCTGGCATCTTGGCGCTGATAGAAGATACAGGACTGTCAGTTTCGTCAGGTTAGTTATTACGAGTAACTATTGTTACTCGTATTTCTAAAACGTTATTATAATTCCCTGCCTGCATCTGTATTTTCGATTTCATATAACCCGAATATCTTTAAAGTACGAGTGAATAGGCTTCTTCTGGGTGAGCTCGCTACATCCTCGACCGCATCTTTGCCCTTGAGCTAGATTGTGGTCAAGAGCAAAACCATTATTAGTATATAATTTTTTTTTTGCCAAATAGACATATACACAGGCAATGTTAATTGGTAGTAGGTATTTGTTAGGCCAAGTTGATTTGGATAGTGTGCCCTTGATTACCTATAGAGGATCTCCTATTGAGTTTACCAACACTGCGAAAAATCTTGGTTTTATGCTTGGATCCAATCTCTCTTGGTCAGCGCATGTTGCTGGACTCAGTTGGAGAGTTCACTTTTCAATTCACTCCCTCAAACGCCTCCAAAACTTTTTACCTTTAAAAACCAAGATCACTCTCGCTCAATCCCTTATCCTCCCCCTCATTGACTAAGCTGATTCCTGTTTCCTTGATGCCACTGAGGAGCTCGTGAATAAACTTGAGCGTCTGCAGAAACTCTGCATTCGCTTTATCTTTGGATTTCGTAAGTTCGACCACATCTCTCGATATCGCGAGCAACTCAAGTGGCTACCTACTCGTCTGAGAAGAAATCTTCACCTTCTTTCTCTTCTTTTCAATGTCCTTCATAATCCTTCTTATCCTAATTATCTTCGCGAGCGCTTCTCGCTTTCAAAACCTGTTGACCAGCCCTGTCGTCCTTCCGTTAGGTCACTCCTCTGTATCCCTTCCCATCACTCTGACTTCTACTCCTATTCCTTTTCCGTTCATGCAGCCCGACTGTGGAACTCACTGCCTTACCCCATCCGCAATTCCGAGACACTTCCGATATTTAGAAAGAAATTAAAGGAACATTATGTATCTATTGCTTTCCCTTCAGTATAATGAACATAATATTATATGTATTGTTTATGTATGTATAAAATAGATGTCTGTGTATTTATATAAAGTATTTATATATTATATTTATGTGTAGTTGTATTTTTATGTAGTTTATATTAGTATTTAGATTTCATTGGTTAATTGTGCACGTCTGTCTTTATTTATTTTACGCCTCTCACTGTCCCAAGTCTGCTGGAAGAAATTTCTTAAAGAAATAAGCTGTACCTTTTGTGATCGTTTTTCTATGTGTCTGTATTAATATTTGTGTTTTTTCCTGTGTACAATAAACTGTTAAATAAATAAATGAAATACATACAGCAGTACGTCAGGTTACGCATTTGCACAACGAAAGCCGATGCTATTACGAGGGAGTTCAAACTTACCGCAATTGGGGGCTAGTATAGTCTGATGTGCTGCCGTGTGAACTTACTTACTTACCAATAATATGTTTTTAGAAAAAGAAGTACATCAATCCATCGATGTATTTTGGTTTATTTATCTTTAAAATTGCTTTTTATTTTGCACTCAAAAGCAGATCACTCCTCACAGTTGACCCCTAATTTCACGGAGTATTATGAAGCTCTAAGTGTAAAGCTTGATGTGCTCTTGAGTTTACAAGTACTTCTCATCACAAAAATGACAGAGAAAAGTTTAACAGTTTTCACACTCATTTAATACTCGTAGCTTTCAGCCACATGTCTCGTAGCAATTGTCTACGACAATGTGTAGCAATATTTTTTGGCGGGAACTAGTGCCTGGGCCCTGTTACTATCATTTTCGCGCGTTGTAATGTTAAGCAGAACATTACAACGCGCGAAAATGATAGTAACAGGCCAAAAACAGTATCTGGACCGTAGTTGTTCGTAGTTGTATTACTTTGGTGAGGTTATTGTAGCAGCATAGAACACCAGCACCCAAATTGCGGTAAACTTGAACGTATTATATTGAACGTATTATTGAACGTATTATTAACCGTGTGGTGATCGGTTGAGAATAACACCACCCCATCTCTTTCCGTGGGTGTCGTAAGAGGCGACTAAGGAAACACAAATGAGACCTGCCTCCTAGTAATCCATCCCAGGCAACGACACTTCATTTTTTTCTGAATTTGAGGTGTCGTCCTATGGTCTCATGCGGTGTGGTAGGCTCTGTAAAGGGCTGTCTGGTTCGCGACCACCCTCCTACCGAAGTCCGAAGCCAAACAGCTTGCTGTGTTCCGTCGGTGCGTGGGACTACCAGTCCCTTTATAGGCATTTTCTGGGTTAACTCGCTCCATCGTCGACCTCATCTTTGACCTTATGGTCAAGATTGAGGTCAAGAGTTAACCCATCTTATAATAATAAAAAAACGTATTTATCAAAGCTAAACCGCTCACGTTTCCTTTCTATTCAGCCCAGAATATTGGGTGACTTTACATTAGTTAGCGAAAAATAAGGATCTGATTCAGCCTTGAAACTGAACAACTTACGCCCAATTTCACCATATTCTGTTAGTTAGTTAATCCACAATAAAGATGTTAATCAGTCAAAACGACAAAAACAGTATGAAACTGATATTGTCAAATCTCAGATTGGCTGCTAATCGTCTTTTCAATAACTTACAGAGTATGGTAAAATTTGATCTTAAAGTCACAAAATTGCAATATACATAAACATCAGACTGAATTCTACTCAAAATACCCGCCCCGTGTCACCCCTGCTGGTAAGAAGGTGCCTTGCAGCATTGCAACGCTGGATAGCGATGATAACAGCCTTTGCACCAAGAATGACCCAGAGCGGGGATTAACCCCTTAAGTGAGTTAGTTCTCGAGTTCGACTCGTACTTAGCCGGTTTTATTAAATGATTGCTTCTTTTCCAGATGCCTGGTCGTATGTGCAACGTGTTCGTTTATGTTCGGATGGCATGTTCATGAGAAGGCGATACTAATGATTTTGGTTCCGTTAAGGTGAGTTTTTCGATTAATATTTTTATTTTACCTATTTATCGATAACTAGCTTTCCGCCCGGGATTTCGTGGGATTTTTTTAAAATTATGTCGCCTATGTTACCCGCTGATAACACTGATATTATTGGTGAAAGAATTTTGGAAATCGGTTCTGTACTTCCAGAGATTACTTCTTACAAACAAACTCACAAACCTTACCTCTTTATATTGTAAAATATTAAAGTATATAGAGATTTTAAATATAACAGACACATAGCACAATACCTACAGAGCTAACATTGTGAGACAATTTTGTCGTATGTATCTTGTTCTTCCCTCTCGTTCAATCGCATAGCGTCAGTACGGAACAAGAACAAAATCGAATAACAAAATTATCTCACGCGTCCATATTAGCCCGACAGGCCACTGTATTAAGTAATTGAAAACCCGAAACCAGCTTCTTAAAGTTTATTATTCACAGAAATACCTATTTGTTTCAGTTTTCTGGCAGTCCTCGGCGACGTAGACGGAAAACTATTTTTGATTGCATCAACGGTAGGCCACTACTCGCTGTTCCCGTTACTTTACCCTAAAAACCTGTTATCAATTAAAATATTTCTATTACTGACATATTCGGCTATAGCATTTGTCAACATACCATTGCTTTATGTAAATAAAAAAATAAAAAATCGGATTCGAAAACTAAGATTGCCAATGTTAGGACAAATTGAATCTTTGTATATTTATGGTTTGTTAGTTCTATGTATTTATGAGAATGCAATACATAAAGCGCTAGGATTAGACAAAACTTTGCCGTTTTTGCCTCTGATGTTAACATCCGTGTACTGTTCCATCGGGATCTTCTATTTCTGGTTGTGTTACTATTTCTATTTCTTGAATTTTAATCTAAGTAAAGTAACAATTACTAGTGTAGATAGTAGGAAATCAAAGTAGAGAATTTTCGTGTCATAAATGATACTGAATATCAAATTTTCTAGTCTAATCATTGAACTCTTATTTTGAGGACAATGCTAGTGTTTAAGCATAAATTACTACATAAACAAAAGACACTAATAAATTTTGTTTCTTTTATACTGTTGAGTTATATATCACCGCATTAATCTGAGCAACTTTTTTTAAACAACATTTACGAGTGCAGTCATTTTTACCAGCCCATATACGTCTCCACCGAGAGGCACGGGCCTCCCTTCGAAAAAAAATCAGAAAATGTTTTGCCTTTTCGCACTATTGTACTTTCAATCGGACAGCAAAAAATTTTCTGTATGAATTGGGTTCAGTTTAATAAAATAATACAAAAGATATCCTTATTATGTTTAATAAGGACTATTTCAAAAAGGCTAATAATAGACTTAGGCTAATAAATGACGTGCGCATGTATGACACGATAAATAATTTACGAATTCGTAATTATTTTCTTAATTTGGAAGGAACGAATATGATAATGTAACGTCTTGTTTTTAATTTTTATTTTCTGCATTTTATTTGAATGCATTCCATTTTTCAGTAAGATCATTAATTACAGCGTTAAATACAAATCGTACGAATTTTTGATAGCTTAGCGCCAAAGTAGCTTCTTCCTAGCGCTTTGCCCGATTTGGGATACGCTAAATAACTAACTGAAACGTAGTTTCAAGTAAAAAACGTACTTGTTGAAAACTACCCTTAAACTCTATATGATAGTGTTGTATTTATTTACATATCATGTTACCTGTACATATATTGCTATATTGTATGTATTTTAAGCGCTATTCCAAAGCAGGAGAAAATCGCCTAGTATCGATTCAATCAAACATTCCAATTTGCATCTTGTAAACATTTAAATGTAAAGTAATTGAATGTTATGTGCCCTTTATTTAAGAAATGTTGTTGTTGTTACATAAAGTAGGTACGTACTTAAAAAATTAAACATTTTATATTATATTATGTTACCGTTTTCTTTAAACCGTTGCCTATACACTTATTGACATGGGTTTGCTCTAAGGTTTGTTTGAGGTATTTTGGGTACCTAGTTTGGAAATCGGTCACCCTCGTCAAGGCTCGACTTGTAACCTTTTGTGTTCGTGTGCCGGATTTGTTTTTCCGCCAATATTTTAATATGTCAAATATACTTTCACCTCTGTATGTTACGTTATGATGTTTAGCGTAGAATTCACTTAACTTTGTGATTCGGCTTACAAAACCTTTCTTTGGTTTAGGTGAGTGGGTACTTATATTCTACTGTTCGATAAACTGACGCAGAAAAAATGTTAGGCAGTTTTAAATGTTCCTTTGGTCCTTTGGTTTAATTAGGTAAGTAAACTCATAAGAACATTATAGGTACTCAAACTTTTTTGAGTTTATAGCGTTCCTATTCCGTATACATAAGAGAGAAAATCGCACTGCAATTGCTCAGCGTCTCGGTTGATCTTGAGTGTACCTAAGATCGATTACAAACCTAAACTATAAACGACAAAAGTAGGTAAGTATCTCATCAAATTGTCTGGATGTGTTTGTCTTTTGAGTGTGTCCAAAGTTTTACCGCACATTTTAAAAAATACAAAGGACCAGATATATTAACGCCACCATGAGATTTTTTTTTATTTGACGCAAGTTGACGTACCACGCAGCTATTTAATACACCTAAACTAAGAATAGACGCTCAACGATCTCAGTCTCCAAGGAAAAATAAATTTGATATTTACGTAATACAAGACAGGCTTCAAATGACACGTACACGTGTTTACACTGAATAAAGGGAAGGCGTCGATCGCGGTATGAATATTCAACGGGGTCTAAAGACGACAGAGGGGTGGTGCGATTACACGCAGATTTGGCGCGGGGTGCGGGGCGAAGTGTCATTACCGTTAACGTTAAACTCCCCTCAAATTGTCACTGTAATGATGGCTGTTCACCACCTTACGACGCTAATAATAAATTATTATTGATTGGCTTTAATTTGATCCCGCTCACATTATGCTCATTCTGCTTGTAATCTCTCGTCACGGGAAATAGATTGTTGGAATAGATGCACGTTACTATAAAGATTAAGTACATCTGGGAAAAAATAATGTAAAGATTTGATATGTTGAATGAGATTTATTCCTAAATGAAGGTACCTACCTTTATCAAATCAAGGAAAGTATGTACAATCTATAATCAAGTGTGATTACATTTGGATTGTGTACTGTTTTTTCTAGATTGTAAAAAAAATATTTCAGTACTGCACTGGTCCAAGAAGTGGAAGCACCAGTTTGTTTTTTCCTTAGGGATTTTATGCGGTTTTCAATGTCATTCAAGGATTTTAAGCACATCTTTTAACATAGCCTTTTTGCATTGCACCCATGCGAAACCGGGAAGGGTCGTTAGTACAAAATAAGATCTTAAACTGTGTAGGTGTTCAGATATTGCTTATAAGTATTTATTTACCGACATACGGAAACATATATCAGCGTTATAATTTGAATACTTGCCTACCTGATCCAAAGAACGCAAATCCCTGAATATTTTTCTCGTTCACACACCAGTTGGTAGCTAAAGTTATTCGTAATAGGTTCAATCGCTCGATTCATCGGATTGGAAGTTTCAAAATAAAAGTGAAATGGGGTGGAAGAAGTTGCTCATTCAGATTCGTGATTCAGCATTTATTAACTGTGTGATTAAAATGAAAACGGTCATGTCTGTGTTTTGTTGAGAAGGCCTGAAAATTTGTTTCAAAAACTTCAGTCAATTGTGTCTCTAGGTTTTTAAATAAGCGAGATTTAGAAATGTAAAGCCATAAAATATAAGTATAAAAAATAAACGATACACTCTCAAACTCCCACACTAAGGTTTTCCCTTGTGTCGTAAGTCCCTTGGAACATAGACAAAGACAGACACGAACAATCATGACCCAAGAACAAACATCTGCTTTTTACACAAATATTTGCCCCGACCGGGAATCGAATCTAAGACCTGTCGACCAAGAGTCAGCGTCACTATCACTCGACCAAACCGGCCGCTTCAATTAACGAAATCTAATTATTCTATGTATTTATCTTGCTTATTCTTTTGCTTCATTTCCAGTGTACAAAAAGATATTTTTTTAAACAACAGGATTTTTCTTTCATTAAGCAGATTCTTAGTTATCTGGTGAGCTCATCTCATGCCCTTATTCTCACATTGTTCTAAATTTGCCATTTCGTGAGGGGGCTTTTCACTTTTTTATGGCTTGCCGAGAAATTTAATTTCTGTTTATGTTTTGTGATGCATAAATAACACGAATCCTGTTAATTTTAGAAAAGTTGGTGTTGAGAGATATATTAAGCCAGGTTTGTTGATGGGTAAATAGATTTTAGGCTTTTATCAGACTCGTAAACAAATTATTTCATATTATGGATTAATAAACGATACCTAAGTTATTTTAGTATTTTTAAAACGTTACCCGCGTAAGGGATAATCACAAATCATTTCCAGGGAAAGAAAAATGTTCGGTGCGAATACCTAACTTATGATATGTACTTTAGTAGTTTCTTTCTTGTATGGTTTTTAGGGAGTCTTTAGAAGGTCATTAGTAACTGAATTTACATGATTTGTACAATATATTCGTAGGGGTAAATACTAGTATGTACTGGAATACCTTTAATGTCTTGAATTATGCACATATTTTCAGATGTTTAAACCTCACCTCTATTTCCGTTTCTACTCACGTTACGTATACATGCTCTTAGACCTCAAAGATACCTAGGTACTCTACATAAACCCGCAGTTCGAGTACGATGGTGATAGCGCGCGTAACGCGCCGCGGTCCTATGTCAAAATGTCAACATTGACAACGCCAGCGGGCGAGCAAGCCTTTGCGCGGGGCCCTCGGCGCGCAATCAAAGTGAAGTTTCAGCGTCAGCCGAGTGGCGCGGCGCGCGATTTTGTCGCCATCTTGCTCGAGCTGCTGAGGCATCTCCTATGATCTCCAGTAAACGAGTGCACTACGTGAATCGCAAGCTGTGTGTAATCCATTTTTATGGCGTTTATCCTTAGATTTCTTACTACTTACGTTGATGTCCACTACATAACCACGACGGTGCCCGTTTCTTTTTCATAAAAAGTAAAATCAAATACGCTGTTACAAATTGGGTAAAGTTGCCCACAAATGCCGGAATTGTTTTGTAATATATCAAATTAATGACTTTAATTTTAATTTATTAAACATCAATTTAAGATGCAGACATCCGCTCTGCATATGAATTTGTTCATTATTAATTATTAATAACGTCAGTCGACTACGACTTATATTAAATAGTTCATCTATTTGAGCACTCCGTTGGGATATGACTTATGAGTTTTGACATAACTGTCTTCAGAGGAGTCTCGTTGCGATGTGATGGGATTTGGGGCCAAGTAATGAGCGTGCGTTGGCACTTGGCAGTAGTACACCGTAAATGCACTCAAGCTACATGTCGGAGCAACAGTTAATTGACACAATGAATGACATTGCCAAATTCTGTAAGCAACGCACGACAGTATCGGTTGAGCTGTAATTAACTAAGATACAATTTTAGTCGACATTAGACGTTTTTTTTTTGGCATACATACAGGAGCTTCAAAGTAAACACATAACCTGTATTTATTTTGTTTTTATGTCTGGGATATTTGTCTTTTATAGGGTAGATAGGTAGTACCGCGAGCCGAGGATATACAGGTGAAAATGTACTGTAAGCTATGAGTTTTTTTTTGGTCACTTAAAGTTTGTTACAGAATCTGGAGGTTGCTTTTCTTCATGAAGCTGAAAAACTTTTCCCAAGGAACCCATTATGAAGTTCTAAAAAAAATCTACTTCTCCCATTCTTAACATAAATTTTTGCTAGTTTGGAGTCACCTATGTCTATTAGCGGGGTAGGTACTCATGTGGATGAGGGATGTAATGCGGTTATGCCAGGAGAGATGCAGGAAACTGCTTTCCATTATATTTTATTACATCGCATCAGCAAATACGAACTCTACCTACATGCAAAGGTTTTTGTTTAATTAGTTTAATAACTTTTGTTATTGTGAAACTTTTAAGTTAAAGTGGTATTGCTGGGGGTGTGGTGTCACATTTCATTTATCGAGCTTCTTCTTCTTATCGTATATAGTCAAGTGTGTGGGGAACTTGGCTTAGTACTTACTTTGGTTAAATCGCTCTCGCACTCTGAGCAATAAAAACAATTTTTACCCGTACATGTATTACCTTAACGTGTATTTTGACGGCCTTTTGTCTAGCTCACACGCAAATGAAAATATGTATTTTCAATGTTACCTCTACCGGAAAAAAATAAAGGCTGTACAAAATTGGAACGATTGCTCAGTGAGTTAGAAATCACGTTCACTGACGCGTTTGCTCTACATGCCCCAAAATGTTAAACAAACTAAAATACTAAAAATGAATAGTCAATTGTTTGTGGTTACGTCTGTTTGTGCAATGTAGTGACGAAGTTTTTGTTGGATATTGCGCTGATACATATGACTATTTTTGGATTCATCCAATTATTTTATTTTGTTAGATAGGTAAGTATTACGAGTTTAGACGTACAGAGCTCCCCAGTGCACGCATGAGTAACCTGATATGCGGCCCTCTGTACAAAGTTGATGGTACGGTAAGTTCTAGTTAACATTTTACTATTGGATATTGTTGTTTTGCATAATGGAAAATAACTTTTTTTTTCGGTTATAATTTGTGGTCGATTTTCCAACTCAAAAAACATAGCTCAAAAATTGCCGTAATTCACTCAGGAAACTTTGTGAAAATTGATATATTTATCCCAAAAATATCCTATACCTAGAAACAGCCTTAAAATTGAAAATGTTTTATCACCCTCGAGATTCATCGCTTTCAACTCTTAAAAGGCTAAACCAATTTTAATTAAAAATAACTAAGATAAGAACCATCTTACAATTTTCCAATCATATGTTTCAAACAAAACAAAAACCCCATCAAAATCGGTTCGTCCGTTTAGGAGCTACGACGTCACAGTCAGAAACACATTATACAGATACTCGAACACATACATTCGTCAAACTTATAACGCCCCTTGTTTTTGTCGGGGGATAAAAATGTCCCCCCGAAGTTTTCAAATTTTCCAATGATTAGAAATAAAATTTTCACGAGTTCCCCCGACTGCAGATTTATGCAGAAAGGTGTAAGTACCTAACTAATTTAATATAGAGTAGTTCCTCTAAAGTGCGGACTTGTAATTAAGATTACGTTCATACCTTCTTCGCCCAGGGATATCGCAAGGGTTACTCATTTTAATCCTAAATGGCTTGCGATGAGTTTGTACAAAGTTTCAATGAAGTTTACTGACCTGAACCGTTTCTGACCCACATCTTCGACGGATGACCTTCGTCCCTTGCTTTATTATTATGTAATTTAACACTCACATACCAATCGACGTTCGTTTACCTACTATAGATCAAGGGTAAAGCTGAATTTTATCGAAATTCCTACGGTAACGAAAACCTAGATGTCCTCTGGATGGAATTTAAAAAATTCTCATTAAATTAATGACACTTTTTGTGAATGATCGTGGAAATATTTTACAGCCGAGCATTGATTTTCCATTTGGGAAGAATGACTTGAAGTTTTTCTGATGTATTTGTTTTTGGGGAAGTTAAGTGCGGTTGTTTTTTCAAGATAAAGCAGCAATAAAGGGGTAGGAATACTTAACGGTTTTAATTTTGCGATATCATCGAAGGGTTGTTTTAGTAGTTCTTTGTAAACAAACGCAGAGATTATTAATAGCTGGATAAGTTAGACGAGTGCTTATTTGATGTCATGGCACAGCGCACATGATCAAAGCGGGTATCAGGGCCTATGTGTGGCCATTGGTGTGCACCAATCGGATGAATTAGCTTGACACACAACATACTTTCAAACATAAATGTAACGTCGTGTTTATGGCCAGTAACATTTTGCGTTATTGCTTGGTTTATGAGAACGGTTTGGTTGAATGGCTTGATTCTCGATCGGGTCAAACTTTGCGTAAAAAGCAGGTGTCACAGGTTAGGTGTCATGTGGACCCAATGTATGAAACCTAAGTGCAGGCTTTTGAATATCTGGCGTCGCTTAATGTGTAGTGTAAGTAGTATCTAGGAAAAAATCCGGTAAAAAAAAATTGGGCTACGCGAACTGTGGGGTGTAAGATTCCGTAGTAAATTATATAGTTTCGCATCTAAGTAGTTTACTACGAAAACCTAAAAACTGAAATATAAGCAATAACCAATTAGTGTAGATAAAGGTTTCAAATGTTTTTGGCGATACAACCGGTTTAAGAGAACTTATTTATTTCTTCACTGAAAACCAGGAAATAGTCCAGGAAGTGGTACTTCAAAAACATGTGAACCGAAGAAGAATTAAAATAGTTCTGAAGTGCAGTAGCGATAGATTTAGGCGACATTTTACGTTCATTCTTAAGCATCGTAATGGTTCGGATCGTTTTGTAAGTTTTAAGGTTGGAGTTTGGTGCAGTAGTGGCATTAACATAACTTTATATTCACTCAGTGGCGCCGGAGTTACTTCTGACGTCGTAAATTTCACCAAGTTACAAACACGCGCGATGGAAATTTCGATTCAAAGTTATTGCTGTCCATGAATAACATAGCGAAGATAAGTACCTACGTGTTTTTAAGATTTGCACTAGACTTGTGGTAGAAAATTTATTTCAAGCAATTTTTTTAAAGATTAATAACACCCAGACGCAACTGTTTGCTTCAACCGGGATTCCACTCCGGATTTGACAGATAAGCAATTGAGCAGCCAGTGTCACTAGGTACCACTAAATCGAATCATACGCACGCACTGACTTGAAAGACAACACCTAAAAATAATATAAATTTTATTCAAAGTTGTTTTTAGACATATTTTTTTTGAAATTACAAGTTACCTACTTTTGCTTCAAATTTTTCTTGCATTTCCTCATCCACAGTCGCCGCTGGTTCTCGCAGCACGGAAGCGCCTCGCATCGCTTTTCAGGAAACGATGGCTCTAGGTACTCACTGAGAACAATATCAAAATGGTTACAGGTATTTTAATGATACTATATAAGATGCTCGGAGCCTGGTAAGTATACTATAAAGAGAAATTCGAAACTTTATTGAAGTTCATTCAGTTTTAGACTTTTAGTGGTGAAATAGGGATTCATTTGTATAGGAAAGGATTATTCACTTGAGATTTCAACTCGTAGGAGTTTATGTTCCAGTCAACCTCTTAGGGGATGAAATCGGTTAATTAATTAAAAACTATTTACAAGCGAAGTCGCGAGCAAATGCTAGTAAATATATACATTCTTATTTATATCATCTAACAAAGAAAATTGTACGCATTTGAGTAGCGATACATTTGAGCGCGTTGAAATCTTTTGTTCTCCTTATACCTACAGATAGCCAACAAAAAATACTATATTATGATATATATATTTTACCAAATATTTTGAGGTAATTAACGGTATGCTAGAAAATATATATTTTTGATAAAGTAATTTCTAATTATCACTTGCTCAACGGTAAAGGAAAACATCGTGATCAAACTCGCCCGTCCAAGGAAATTTTCGAAAGACGAGCGGTCCACCAACCCGCATTAGGTCAGCGTGATGAACTAGGGCCTAAATTCCCTTCGTGTTTCGAAGGGAGGGCCGTGCCCCTCAATGGGGACGTATATGGGCTGGTAAAAAAAATATATATATATAGTCAGAGGTCCGTGGATCGAAACCGCACGCTCTGCTATCATGATATAAAACAATCAAAATCAATACCTAGAAAAATATTTGATTATTTATTTATTTATTTACTGATTATTTTTTATGTAATAGTGACCGTTTTCGTAGTGCAACTGTTTAACCTGATGTGCTGTTGTGTGTACACAATAGACATACAAAAAGAAATATACCTACAAAGAGAGAGGACACAATAGGTACCGCTTAAAGAAGTTTCTCTTATAATTATTTTTTACTTACTCAGCTTCTTCTTTCGGAGGCAAAAATAGTTCCGGAAATATTTTGGGATTCAAATATTCATGTTCACTTTTCTTACTGCATAAGCTTTTATGACTGGTTACAGACCTGGGTAAAAAATACATCGCACTAATAACTAATAAAAAAAAGGGTTGCACTCCGGGAGTGCCGGCAGAAGTGAAAACTTGAACATTAACGTTGTGCATAATATGGAAATAAAACAAATTACACAAAAAGAGTCCGTTATTCTCTCAGGATTCGAACCCTCGACCTGTTGCTTACAATCTGGCAACTTTTCCACTCGACCAAACTGTCTACTTTCAATTCAGTAAAAGTCTATCGGTATTTGCGCACTATGTGCGAATAATCGTTGACATCAGTCACAGAGATAATTTTACCATAGGGCTGCCATCCGTCCGGGTTTCCACCCATACTTCAAAGTACACAACTCTGCTTAAGAAGTTTTCTCTTCAAAAAAGGTGGCAACCCTATCCTACGCATTTTCGATCACGGTCACATGACATCTGACGATCTGACGCGAGTTTAACATTTTTTCCCCATACTAAAGTGCTCAACGCCGCTAAAGAAGTTTTCACTTCAAAAATACGACGCACTAATAAAAAAGTGTTACGAAGTTTTGCGACTAGATACCTTCCTTTCTCGCATACATTAAATCTAGGTATTGTCGTGAGCATTTCCGAGCTTCGGAAAGCATAACCGTTGGTACCGGCTTTTGTAGATTTATTACAGAACTAGCATTCCGCCCGGGACATCGTTCCCGTGGGGATTCGGTAAAATTATGTAGCCTATGTCCATCAGAGGGAATGTAGCTTTCTAAAGGTGAAAGAATCTTTCAAATCGGTCCAGTAGTTTCGGAGCCTATTCAATGCAAACAAACAAACAATCAAATATTTCGTCCTTATAATATTATCGGAGGTAATGTAGCTTTCTAAAGGTGAAAGAATCCTTCAAATCGGTCCAGTAGTTTCGGAGCCTATTCATTGCAAACAAACAAACAATCAAATCATTCCTTTCAGTATATATTAACAACACTTCTTATTATAACCCCTTGACTCGAATGTGCCGACTGTATAACGACGTAGTGGAAACATACCCGAATGTAGATGTGTTCAATAATAGTTTCAGTAAGTACCTTAGTAATCTATTTTCTATTAAATTGTAAAAGTTTTTAATAAAAAAAAATATTACTTATTTGCTGCTCAAACCTAGTTCTCCTAAGTTAAAATTATTTTTGTATTTACAAAACAGGCTTTAAAAGTAATTTCATATCTCTTTTGTCAAAATAACAAGTATTTATTCGTTTGTATTCGCCTAAATGTTGTTTACTAGTGTACATTCTCAGTGGATTGTAGTCCAGAATCAAAATTTAGATTTATACAATGTAATCTGTAACGACTGTGATCTGTCATGTATACTTTTACAAAAATATAAATAAATAAATAAATTCCTCTTTATAATATTAGTATAGATCAGAGGCCGTTTGGCGGTTTGAAATTTCTAACATGGCTAACATAGACGCGTGTCATAATGATATCATATCGATGTCGTACTGTCTGTTCCGTACTGACGCTACGACGAGAGGGCGTAACGAGGTACGAGTATATACGACAAAATTGTATTTCGCGTCTATGTTAGCTATGCAGGATTAGTCAATTTGCCCACTTACTTGATTATTCCTACTACCTAACATAGATAAAAGAGAAGTTTCTCCTACTCATTAATCATTTTCTTGGCTTAAGATGTGATTCAGCTCACGAAACTGGACGACATACCTACCTTCGGCGAAACATGTAAAACAATTTTCCTCTCTTCATATAACTTGAGCGATAAGCTTTTTGCCTTGTTATGAGAAGTCGACATTTTCGTTTGAGAATGCATGAAATGGGGTTCCTCGGGGAAAAAAGTATTGGGTGACTTGTCTTCTTTTTCTTCTTCTTATCGTGTAGGTTTAGTCAAGTGTGTGGCGAACTTGGCTAACCCTGGTATCAGAGTTTTCAAACCGCACAATGGCCTCTGACTTGGTTTTAACGACTGTAGTCAATCGACAACAGCCGGGACCGACAGCTTAACGTGCCCTCCGAAGCACGGAAACGCTCGTGATAAGAGAGCCACTGGGCTTCGAGCGCTTTGAAGTAGCGAAAATTAATAATGTAAATCAGCCCATGAAACTGAATAACTTTTCCCACGGAACAAATGTTAAAAAAAAATTTAGCTTCTCCATACAACTTGTACAATCAGCTCAAATCAAATCAAATCATTTATTTGCTGAATATGAGTGTAATAGAACCTCTGAAGAGTTATAAGTTTTGTTTTTAAGTGTCTATGTTTTTTGATTATTGAAGTATGTTTTTTTTGATGGCCCTGTTTTCATGTGAATAGAAAATGTAAAGTTATAAATGTAGTTTTAATTAAATACTTGCCTCCGCATCCGTTTCGTTTCATCTGGCGCCCCCGGTATAGAAATAAAGAAGCAAGAATGGATGCCTTCATATTGGAGAGAAGAACTACAAGAACTTTAGTAACGAAAACAGTTCATCGTTTTGAGCAAGCCCTTGCAGATGGTAATAATAGTGATGCTCAAATAGCTTATAAAACCCTTCAGGACTACCATTTTGCTCTGGAAAAACTAAATGCAAAGGTTTTAGAAAGAATGTTAGCAAACGGTGCCCAAGAAGAGGACATAACAAAAGAAATTGAGACAGCTCAGGGCTACAAGGAAAGATTTTACAAGGCCGAAATCTTAATGGCGCAAGACTGTAAGTTGCCGCCGGAAAGCGCTAGTGACGTCAACAAAACTGCTCATCGGGTACGTCTACCTAAAATTGAACTTTATAAATTTGATGGCAATATGCTTCACTGGATTAAGTTTTGGAACACCTTTAAGAAAATACATGATGATGCCTCTCTTTCTAAAGAAGACAAATTTTACTATCTCATTCAGAGTGTAGAGAAAGGAACAAGAGCGGCTAAGGTGTTAGACAGCTTCCCACCCAGTGCGGAAAATTATGATAGCGCTATCGACAGCTTGAAGTCTCGTTTCGGTGATAAGGATTTATTAATAGAAGTTTATATACGTGAGCTCCTGAAACTGGTATTTGCCTCAATGAATAAATCCAAAAAAATAGATGTGACAGTATTATATGATCAGTTGGAGTCACATTTACGATCATTAGAAAGTTTGGGTATAACTTCAGAGGCATGCGCTCCCTTACTGTATCCTTTGATTGAATCTTCACTGCCTGAGGAGCTACTCCGTGCCTGGCAACGCCATGCTGTCGCTTCTAGCCCCAAGAGTCGTTTAGAAAGGCTCTTAGAATTTTTAGAAAATGAAGTGCAAAATGAGCAACGTATTTCTATGGCTAAAAGTGGATTTGACTTGCCTCCGAGAAACTCTCACAATAAAAGAGCAGAGAGCCCCAGCGATTTACCTTCCACGGCGGCTTCTCTATCTGCAGGTAAAACGAGTTGCATATTTTGTGGATATGACCATGAGAGTGAGAAGTGTCTTAAAGCCAAAAAGATGAGCATCGAAGACAAAGAAAAATTAGTAAGAGAAAATAAGTTATGCCTGCGTTGCATCAAGCCCTGGCGGAGGTTCCACAGGTGTAAATTGGACAAGAAGTGCCCTAACTGTGACAGGTATCATCTCCCCATAATGTGCAGAGGTACTTCATCATCTGGACTTGCGGCAATTCCATCTGATACATCACAAAGCGTTCTGCAAAGTGTCACAAACATTTCTGTATGCAAAGATGTTTATCTACAAACTCTAAGGATAAATCTACAGAACGGACCAAAACGTAAGGTGGTTCGGGCCATAGTCGACTCTGGATCGCAGCATTCTTATGTGACAAAAGATGTGGCCAAAGAAATGTCTTTCATTCCCAACGGCGTAGTGAACATTCAACACGGTCTCTTTGGCGGATCCACTTCGTCGCCAGAGACACACAACAAATATATAATCTCTGCACGCAGTTTGACGTCGTCATTCACTTGCCACTTAGAAGTTTTTGACAAAGAAGTGATTTGTCCAAATATTTCCTGTATTAACGATCGTGATCGTATCGAAAAGTTAGAAAAAATGAATATTCGGCTCACAGATGTTGGAGAAAACTGTGAAGATATCTCTGTGCTTATAGGAGCCGATATGTTAGCGCGATTGTTCACACCGAACATGATTGAGTTAGATAACAGTGTGACTGCGATTGAAACTAAGCTGGGATGGACACTGATCGGCCGAAGATCTGATTCATCAGTGAGACAAGATACAACTCTTCATGTGGTCACTCTGTTTGTGAACGAATCAAATATTTCGAACCTTTGGCGTTTGGATACTCTGGGTATTCGTGATCCCACGGAAACGCAATCGCGTGATTTAGAGATAAAGAAGATGAGAGAAAATTTTGTTGAGTCTACGTCAGTTAACGCCCTAGGGAAATACGAAGTCTACTTACCATGGAAACCTGATCACCCTCCACTGTTAAATAATTATGATGTCTGTCTTAAACGATTGCAACGATTGACAGCCAAATTAAGAGATGAAATGTTATATGATGGTTACAATGATATTTTTAAAGGGTGGCTATCTGAAGGTATAGTAGAAAAGGTGCCCAGTGGTGAGTTATCTGACGAGGTATCTTATTACCTCCCGCATCGTCACGTAGTCCGATTGAGTAGTACCACGACGCCTATTAGGCCGGTGTTTGATGCATCCGCTCATGCCAGAGGTTCACCTTCTTTAAATCAGTGCTTAGAGACAGGTCCGAATTTATTAGAACTAATACCTAATATATTGATGAGATTTAGAGAAAAACGATTAGGTGTTATTTCTGACATCAGGAAAGCCTTTTTAATGATTAGCATTCAGCCCGACGATCGTAATTATTTGAAGTTTTTGTGGTGGGATGTTAATGACCCGAATGTTTTGCGGGTTTATCGTCATTGTCGTGTAGTGTTTGGTCTCACGTGCAGTCCTTTTTTGCTTGGGGCTACGATCGATCTACATTTAGAGAATGTGTTGAGGTCAGCTGTCACAGTGGTGGAGAAGTCGGTAATCTGTAAGTTACAAAAATCTTTTTATGTAGATAATTGCGTGACAAGCGTAGATTCTGAGGAAGAATTGGTTACGTTTCGAGAAACTGCCATCGAGCTGTTATCGTCTGGTGGGTTTGATCTACGTTGTTGGGAGCATACTGGCGAAAAAGAACAATCTACAGTGTTAGGTATGACGTGGAATAAGTTAGATGACACTTTGTCTTTGAAAGATATCCCTATTAATCAGTCGCCAGAAAAAGTTACCAAGCGTTTTATCACAAGATATTTGATTGTCTTGGTATAGTATGTCCTGTGCTTGTATTTCCAAAATTATTGCTACGACGTCTGGGTTTAGAGTGTGAATGGGATACAGAAGTAAGTGAAGAGGATAGAAATAAGTTCTTGGAGTGGTATTCTCAACTTCATCTACTTAAAACCTTTAGTATTCCTAGGTGCCTTATAGGTGATTTTGATTTAAATAAGTCTTTTCATCTTTTTGTGGATGCAAGCTCAAATGCTTACGCTGCTATTATTTTTTTACGTTCTGAGAATAATGATGGTGACGTTCGTGTGCGGTTTGTACAAGCTAAATCCAGAATAACCCCTAAATCTCAGACTTCAATGCCTCGTTTAGAGTTACTTGCGGCTACTATAGGTGCGCGTTTGTTAAGTTCTACTTTAAAGGCGTTAGATTATGAAGGAAAATGCGACTATTTTTGCTGGAGTGATTCCACGACCGTGATAAGTTGGGTAAAGCGGAATTGTCAGTGGGGTAGGTTCGTTTGGAATCGCGTTCAAGAGATTCGTCAGCTCACTATTAGTGATAATTGGCGTTACGTTAGAGGTGAGGAAAACCCGGCCGATCTACCTTCTCGTGGCTGCGATGCTTCACAGTTACTGCAGAGCAAATGGTGGGAGGGCCCTGAGTGGCTTCTAATGGCTCCCGAGCATTGGCCTACGCCGATAGTAGAGGTGAACGAGTCGGAGATCGATGGTGAGAAGATTAAGACGAGCGATCGTGTACGTGTTTCTCTCTTCAGTACGGTATCCGAGACTCTGTTATATTTTTCTAATTTTAGTAAAATTGTTCGCATGATAGGTTGGATATTGCGTTTTATTTTGAAGTGCCGTCAAAAGGTTTTAACGTCTCATCGGATTCAAACTAGGAGTTCATCGTTTCCTGTGACTATTGATTCCGAGTTATCTGCTAGTGAACTTAGGGAAGCGGAGTCAGTTTTATTGCGAGTTTGTCAAAAGGAGAGTTTTGAAGGCTTGAATGATCCTAAGTTAATGAACTTTAATGTGTATACGGACCAGGTCGGTTTAATTCGTATTAAGACTCCCATCGCTTATAAGAATGATGCTTTTGAGTTTAAATATCCCGTGGTTCTAGACTCAAGTCACGAGTTAGTTATGCGATTACTTCGATTCGAACACAACAACAATCAACACGCTGGTATCCAAACTATTTTGAATATCTTACGAGAAAAATATTGGGTTTTGCGGGGAAGGCGTGCATTGCGTAAGATTAAAAACTCATGTGCAATTTGTAAGAGGTATTCTGCTAAGCAAGTTCAGGAAGTTGTTCCGCCGTTGCCTGCAACTCGAGTTAATGTGGCTAAGGTGTTTCAGGTGGTTGGAGTCGATTGTGCGGGCCCACTTTATCTAAAAGATAGGCAGAAAGTGTGGATATTTTTATTTACTTGCGCCGTTTTTAGGGCTGTCCACCTTGAGTTGTTGAGTTCGTTATCTACTGAGGTATTTTTACATGCTTTCAGACGATTTGTCGCCCGTAGAGGCACTCCTGATACGGTGTATAGTGACAATGGTGGGAATTTTGTCTCGGCAAGAAAACATTTGCCCTTTATTGATTGGCACTTCAACCCTCCGAGTGCTCCCTGGTGGGGAGGATTCTTTGAAAGGTTAATTCGGGTTGTCAAGGATATTTTACGTAAGGTTCTTAGAAGCGCTTCAGTTTTTCAAGAGGAATTAAGTACTGTTTTGTGCGAGTGCGAAGCAGTCGTTAACGCGAGACCAATCACTTATCTAAGCGAAGACCCGAATGAGAGCAAGCCATTGTCTCCTGCAGATTTTTTAATGCCATTGCCTGGGGTTACTTTAGAAATTTCCGCACCTCAAAATTTTATAAGGGCTTTTCGTAAGCTGGAAAGTATTAAAGCTTCCTTAAATAGCCGTTTTCGTGTTGAGTATTTGGGTGCTCTTAAAATGCAAAATGCTCGATGCGAATCGGTCTATAAGATTAGGGAAGGCGATGTGGTCCTAATAGGTGACGGACTCACCAAGAGATTGTCGTGGCCTCTGGCTCGAGTACTTCGTTTAGTGCCGGGTGCCGACGGTCGGGCTAGAGTGGTGCATTTGAAGACCGGAAAGGGAGAGTTGGTGCGGCCTATTCAAAGGGTATACCCTTTAGAGATTCTTAATTATTAAGGAGGGCTGCCCCTCTTCCATTTTGCGGCGGGAGGATGTAATAGAACCTCTGAAGAGTTATAAGTTTTGTTTTTAAGTGTCTATGTTTTTTGATTATTGAAGTATGTTTTTTTTGATGGCCCTGTTTTCATGTGAATAGAAAATGTAAAGTTATAAATGTAGTTTTAATTAAATACTTGCCTCCGCATCCGTTTCGTTTCAATGAGTACAAAGATGGGCCTATTTTAAAATGTGGTTCTGTCATATTCGGCTGATTTGTCTTTTTAAGTAGGTCGACATTTTTTTGAGGTTTTTTAAAGTTCCTAGGGGAAAGTTCTTTAGTTTCACAGTGGAGAAAAGTTTCGATAACTAATTTAAAGTTACTATATTCACATTTAACTATATTCTTCTTAGTAATCCCTATCCTTAGTATGTCTGTTACGTTATCACGCCTAAACTACCGAACCGATTTTGACGAAATTTGGTACAGAGATAGTTTAGATAAGACCTTGGAAAAGGAGATAAGCTACATTTTATCCCATAGCCGTGCACGATATAACCTGTAGTCCAAACGGGCGGAGCCGCGGGCGGAAAGCTGTACCACATGTAGCAAAAAAACTAGCACAATTGCGTTCAATCAATTCCATAAACGTAAGGTAAAGAAAAACAAAACTAACTTGGTAGCAACAGAGCTCATAGAATGGAACTTGATAGCAGAAGTGGAAGACGGCAGAGGAACGAGCATGATGTCAAATTTGTCCCGCGGCAGCCCGAGGATACCCACGTGCACTCCATGACTTGACAGTGTTTCTTCTGGTGCTGATATGGCGTGCTCCAAAAACTTAAGCCTCGGTGACGTCCTGAAGAATATATATAAGAGGTACTTTAGGAAGGTGATACCAAATCAATCAATTTATTGTATTGAGTTAGGAATACTACGATTTTTTCTAACATTATTTTAAAATTAAATGTTCCTATGTGCCTTTTAAGAAGCTGTTTGACTTTAAATTTTATCAATCTATAAATAAAAACCATTTTCATGCACAACCTAGTCCCTTTTGACTGATATAGAGTAAGCTGCAGTTCTGAGTAGAGTTAGCTGCCGTTCTGTTTTACAAGACGCTACACAATCAGGGCCCACACTAAGGATTTCCTTTGTGTCGTGGATCCTTTGGAACATACACAAATACAGACACGAACACTCATGACTCGATAACAAACACCTGCTTTTGACACAAATATTTGTCCCAAAGAGCCGGCCCCACCTGAAGTGGGAAAGTGCAAGGAAGAAGAAAAAGTGAGTCAGCATACTTTCCGTTGACGATGACGCCTAGTGCAGCAAGGCGGTAGTCGATGGGGCGTAAACTGAAGACTTCCTCAATGAGAGGCGAGCGGCTGATGTGCTTCCTCTGGCGCGGCCTGGTGTGCCCGTGCAACACAGCGCGGGCGGCAAGCTGCTCAGCAGGTACCGGGCCTTTAGACCGCACAGTCGAGTTGAAGTGCTCTGACTTCAACAAACGCTGGGTTTCTTGCTCTATTCGTAAATAAGAAACAACACAAATACAACATGTACTTAGATGTGTCAAAGAAATGTCAAGACAAGGATAAAGTCAGAGTTTAATTATAGTCCTCGTTCAGATATATTTTCTCAGTATTTCCAGCAGCTTTTATTCCTATTTGGTATCATCATGTCGTGGAAATGACCTTGCGCTCCTTAAAATATCCTGCGCACTGACTGCTTTTATCATCATCATCGTGGAAATTTGTAAATGCTAACAGTAAATAGGCTAACGGATAAACCGTATGAACCACTCTAGTCAAGAAATGTAAAAAGTGCTTATATCTGCATATAAAAAATCCGAAAATAATTGTTTTAACCAAAGAAAAACTTCTTATAAATACCTAGTTTAGGAAAAGCTCGACGTCCTAGGCTGATCCACACAATTTGTAGACATATTCGAATCAAAGTTTCATAAAACCGTAAATCTTTTTCACCCAGGGATTTACTTTTCTTATACGCTCCCATATGGTGGAACTTTTTCACGTCACCGCAACCTGGAAATTTCTACACGTTTCACATCTAATCTAGAAGACAACTAAAAGCATCAGAAAATGGACAACAGCATCTTTCTGAGTATTTTACTGTAAATGCCAGCCTGCCTACCAGGGAACATGGCAATATGAACATAACATTTCTTCCAAAGTTATGATTGAGACTATTTGAGACCTTTCTCTCATCAACAAAACTTAACGTCGTCGTAAATCTTTCCATGAAATTCAACAAAATTCTCCAAAGAGTCTATATGAAATTCTCAAAAATAAATTTGACTCTCCATGCTAAGGTCACTCAAGTATATACACTGGGCGTCAAAAATAAGTAGTACACTTTTCAAATTGCAATTACTCCTAAACTATAGTAGTTACACTTATGAAATAAAAAGCAGTTTATAGTAAACTTAACGAAGTTTATTAAAGTTATATTTTATTTGGCATGAATAAAGTTTCAAACTTAAAATTAAGATAAATACTAAAAAGTATCAATTTTTAACGATATGTCAACCACTTAATTTTCACGTTTTGGAACTTTTTCACAATTTAATAACTTGTGTTGCCGCCTCGGGCTCTAATTACAGCTTGGATCCGGTTTGGCATGCTGAACACTAAGTTTCGGAGGCGGTGTTGGGGAATATTTTCCCATTCTTCTATCAGCGCATGTTTTAGAGCCCTGAGTGTGGCAGGAGGTGGACTGCGCCTTCTGACTAGCCTCCCAAGCTCATCCCAGGCGTGTTCAATCGGGTTGAGATCTGGGCTTCTCGATGGCCAAGCCATCAAGTTGATGCCAACCTCCTGAATGTACTCTTGTACGTGGTGAGCAGTGTGTGGCCGGGCGTTATCATGCATTAGGATGGCTCCATCACCCATATTTATTAAATATGGCCCTGCATACTCGTTGAGGATCTCCGAGGCATATCTTTCACCAGTCAAAGTCCCATTTTCTATTACCACAAGCTCTGTGCGACTCTCTGAAGAGATACCAGCCCATACGTGTACAGAGCCCCCGCCATATTGGACTCTTTCCGAGATACAAGCTTGAATGTATCGCTCACCGGGTCGTCTGTAGACTCTCCGCCGTCCATCTGAAGTGTATAAAGAGAATCGAGACTCATCTGTGAATAAAACTCTAGCCCATTCTTCTTCGCCCCATTGTACGTGTTGACGGGCGTAGCGTAGTCTTGCTACGCGATGCTCTGTCTCAAGTTTGGGGCCATTTGCTGGTCTTAGAGGCTTCAGGTTAGCTTCAGCAAGTCTTCTTCTCACTGTACTCTCACTGATGTAGTCTGTTCGGGTCCGAAGAAGCTGTTGCTGAACCTCAACTGCATTAAGGTGTCGATTTCTTAACACAGTGGAAACAATAAAGCGATCTTCTCGGGTACTTGTGCACCTGGGTCTGCCATTACCTCGTCTCCTTAGATGGTTTCCAGTCTCTTCGTACCTTTGCTTTACTCGCTGAACCGTTCTTAAAGTTACACCCACCCTCCTTGCAGTACGACGCATACTGATGCCCACTTCGAGAAAAGCTAAGATTCTTGCACATTCTTCTGGTGAAAGAGGCATGATTAGTCAAATTTACTCTCTGAAGATACCTATGCTTTTCAATTACAATTGCTTTATCAGCAGCGAATGTGTCAAACACAAAAATCCTAAGTAAGACAACACCTTTCAACAGTTTAAAAAAAGTGTTTTTATTTATTCGTTTTTTTTAAAGTCAAGCATTATAAGTTCTTATAATGCATGAAGTTTTTATTGAATAAGATTAAATTTTCTTTTTAACCTTTTTTGTTTCAAAGGTCTAAGTTTTATAGTTTGGGAGAAATCGCAATTTTAAAACTGTACTACTTATTTTTGACGCCCAGTGTATAAGGAACCGAGTCTAAACATGAAAGAAAATTTTCACTTCTTCGTACAATTTATATTTTCCCTTAGTATGAAAAGATTTTTTTTAATAATCTACACTAATATTACAAAGAGGAAAGATTTGTACCTATTTTTGTATGTTTGTATGTTTGTAATGAATAGGCTCAAAAAGTACTGGGCCGATTTAAAAAATTCTTTCACCATTAGGATGCTACATTATCCCTAAGTAACATAGGCTACATAATTTTTCCGAATTCTCACGGGAACGAAGTCCCGAGCGGGATGCTAGTTTCATATAAGTTCCCTGGAGAAAGTTCTTCAGATTTATGGGGAGGATTACGCCCTAAAGTTTTGCTTTTAAGGGCACCCTATATAATATAATGAGGACATACCGGTTAGCATCCTGCTGTATTCCACAGCCACTATTAGTCGGAGGTCGGCCAAATCTTCGGTGTATTGACTCTCAATTACGTTACACAACCTTGTGCGTATTTTTGTTGCTCCTTCTTCTATTCGGTTAGTCATTTTTTCCTCTACCTAGAAATAAGAGTGAAATTCTCTTACAGATTCTATACATCAAAATTTTAAAAGATATAAATAACTTGTATGGAGAGGCTTTTTTTTTTAATATTACGACTTATGTTTATTGGCAGAAAAGTTTCTACTTTATGCAGGTAGATCTGAATAACTGATTTTCACACGCTCAAAGACAATAAAATATGATTTCAAATTAGTTAGCGAAACTTTTTCTCAAGGAATCTACATGAAATACTTAAAAAAGTTTTGGACTTCCTATACAAAGGCAAATCAGCTGATCTCTTAAGTTGTACAGAGTGGCGATTTTTTTTTTCATATTTGGACCTATATTCATTGGGAAAGTTTCGCTAGCAAATTTAAATTTGCGTTTAAAAAGTTTAAACTCAGTATATGGACCGAATCGATAGGAGTAGGTAGGTACGCGTGTTACTTGCGCAAGCGCTATTTCAGGCGCGTACTTTCTTGCACTAGCACAACTCTAGCGTATCGTCCCCCTGTGTCTCTCTCCCCTTTCTGGGGCATGACGTAGGTACATGAACGAACACTGCTTCCAGGGTACCTACCACGATCGTTTAAAAGCATTTCTGTTTAGGATCCAACTTTGAACTGCTTCGCAATTGGAATGTTTTTTAAAATGGTACCATGATGGCGCTGCTTTTGAACTTCTCGGTTGTCTATGGTCCATTTTAAATGTCTACATAAATTGTCGCTGGTCTGCCTTTGAATCGCAACAGCACCAAAATTGGATCGCTTATAAGCCATCATGGTACGAAAAAGTGTTGCAGACTTGTTTAGGTCCGAAATTGGATCGTGCTAAGCGATCATGGTAAACCTCCAGCTCTTTCTCTGAAATCTTGTTTCGTCTAACCAATACTTGTAATTAAAAAGCCATTGTAGTTGCATAAAAGAATCATATACTCACGTGTAAGTACATACCTGTAAATAATACTGACAGTAAAGAATGAGCGCCCTTATGAATCTTTCAGTGGTTCGCTGATGTAGAATATTTATAAGCATCGGGGTCATTATATACGTCGGCGCAGTGAACAAGGCGATGTCCTTTATGTCCTGAAATATCACATTTACTTTAATATGGTATTATTACATGCAACTGTTAGGTAAATAAAGCGTTTCTATTTATGAGACAACAGTTTCAAAATTATTATGAGTTTTGACCAATGAATTCGCTCTCTCCGACTTCTAACTATGTTGACCTCAATAACTATACAGGGTGTAATGGACAGCTTAGCAAAAATTGAAATCCTGAATTCAGATCATCATTCTGAATGATCTTCAGTGGAATTTTCTTCAGGAAAACTTTCGATTTTTTCGGATTTTGTGATAGTTTCTGCTTTAAAATTAAATTATTTATTCGAATGCACTCTATTTTGCAATAAAAAATAATTATAACACAGTAAAATACGAAAACTAGCAATGTACATCACATTCTGATAGCGGCGCGGTTCTGACAACATTGCGGAGCGCCGAAGTAGGTAAATAACGAAAACTCCTTAACTTGACGTTTTCGGAAAAAAAACAATGACATGTATGCTGATCATACTTACGGGCAGATTCCACCATTGAAGTACTTCCTAAGCTGTCCCTTACACCCTGTATTATTTTATCAGGATTAGGCTTTTGTGTTTTTTTTTAATTGAGAGTTCCATAGGTACAGTATTGCGGAAAATCGAAAGTGACTTTTCTTCGCCATTGGTATGTTTATTTTCTTTCTTTCTTCTTTTTTGTCTTTATTGTACATGAGCTTAAGTTACGCGAGACACAATATAAGAAAAACAGTACTTAATGTAACAGAATATAAAAGTTTTCTAACCTGCACCGTCACGACATCTGCTTCTCCAAGTTTGACCCTCCTTTGATAACGATGGCGAAATCTTATCTAGAGACAAAACCAACCAGAGGATTATAAAACTGCTGCTCACTTAAAAGAGACGTAAAAAATAAAAACAAGTATTTTTATTAATTTTTAATATCGTATGGCATTCCTGCCAATAAATCTATTAAATTTACTGCCTTAAAATTCTTTAAGAGCTTTCCAGTTTAGCCCCCTGATCGCGGTAAGTTTGAACGTGTTTACCAAAGCTAAATCGCTCATGTTTCCATTGTATTCCGAGCTGAATACAAAGGAGTGGTTTAAATTTGGTAAATACGTTCAAACATACCGCGATCGGGGCTGGTCTTCCATACTGTCACCGAATTTGCTAATCGGATATGCAACTATTAATGTGAACAATAAAGTACCTACCTGTTCCACTATATCTACAAAGTTTCTGAAGTCGATGACGCTGGCCGGTGCTTTTATGACATCGAGTAAGGATGCGTCATTTTTCTCGGGTGCCTTATCACTGCAAAAGTATAGTTTTTTAACCGACTTCAAATAAAGGAGGAGGTTTTCAATTCGGGTGATTTTTTTTATTTTTTATGTTTGTTACCTCAAAACTCCGTCATTTGTGAACCGATTTCAAATTTTTTTTTTTAGTTCGAAGGCATCTACTTCCAGATTGGTCCCATAAAAGTTTTATCGAAATCGCTTCAGTAGTTTAGGTCATAAATAAAAAAAACTGAAATTTACGGTTATATTTGTGGATGATAATAGGTCATCAATGTAAACGAAGCAAAAACGAAGTAATTCCCTGAGACTTTTAAGTTGGTTTTTGGGGTTCCTTTGTGGGGATCTACCGTTTAGTGACCGTTAGCGTATATTACCACCACACATCTTCCCTGCTGTCTGATAATCGGTTGATAATATCACCCACCACCCCATATCTTTCATGCCATCTGGCGATCGGTTTGAGAATTGTACTACCCCGTATCTTTCTTGCCATCTTGCGACTGGTTATGAATATCACCACCTCATATCTTTCCGTGGGGTGAAAGTAATTGATCCCTATATCGCTCTTTAATCTCGAGTGATTTAGTGCTTTATAATAAACTAGCTTTCAGCCCGCGGCTCCGCCCGCATGGACTACAGGTTATATCGTGCCCAACTGTCGGATAAAAAGTAGCCTATGTCCTTTCCCAGGCTCTAATGTATCTCTGTACCAAATTTCATCAAAATCGGTTCAGTAGTTTAGGCGTGAAAGACGGACAAACAGACAGACAGAATTACTTTCGCATTTATAATATTAGTATGGATCTACGAGGGAGTTATATGAATGATAAATGATAACCTTTAAAAAGAATAAAATAAAATATTTTTAACAAAAAATTGACCCGCCTTCAAAAAGGGTGATATAATTTTTTAAAGCTATGTTCACGAGTAAGTAACATTAAATAGGTGAATTCATAGCGGAATATGGTAAATAGAGAGGATTTTTTTTGACGTCGTTTGACTCGTGAACATAGCTTTAAAAAATTATTTCACCCTTTTTGAAGGCGGGTCAATTTTTTGTTAAAAATATTTTATAAATATACATATATACTTGATGCGAGCCTCACAAAAAGTATGGTATTACTATGTAACTACATCCTATATAACTGAGACTGAGTGATGCTTGCTTTTCGGAACCGATCAGTGACGTTAAGCAACGTACACCAGGGCAGCTAGGGAGCTTGATGGGTGACCAAAATTGCCATTTATTACGAACGTTTTCTCGGCTGTTTTTGATTGAGTACAGTTGTTAACCCAAGTTTGGCCATTTGGCGGCTTAAAAACTGTCACTGAGATTAGTTAAGTTGGTCACATACTCTGGGATCCCCTGGGGGGATCGAACTAGGGGATCCTGGTGGCCTCTATCCTTAATTACCCCTAGACTATAATAAGGAAAGAAGTCTCCCTTCTTCTTCTTATCTTGTAGGTATTGTCAAGTGTGTGGCGAACTTAGCCACACATTCGACTATAGGTACACTTGAATTGTCAGAGTCTCTGACAGTTCACTGCTGAATGCAGGCCTCTCCCATTCGACGAAATATGCCCATCTTCCCAAGTTACGACGCTGAGCCAGCGGATTGGAGAGGACATAACAGTCTCGCACTGACGATACTGATGTCAAACGTCAACCAAACTGTTGATGGTTATTTTGCCGTCGATTTGGTCAAAAATTGCTAATGAGCATGATACAACGCGGGTAGGTTAATGGACATTTGAGACCCAAAGGTGTACTGCCTTCCTGTACCTTATGTAAGCTAATCCTCCAGTTTTTTCATCCCACACCCACCGCCCCTCTGAGTACAAGCAGTTCACTGATGAATCGTCATCATCGTCCCACATTATTTAATCCCTCTAACTAAACCTACTCAATGTTTTGATAAATCTTTTTAAAATAAATCAAATACGTAACATAACGAAAAAAATGTTACTGTGATAGTTTATCAAAATTCAT
This sequence comes from Aproaerema taeniolella, assembly GCA_949987775.1. Taxonomy (NCBI): domain Eukaryota; kingdom Metazoa; phylum Arthropoda; class Insecta; order Lepidoptera; family Gelechiidae; genus Aproaerema; species Aproaerema taeniolella. The sequence continues at coordinate 7,515,833 of OX465243.1, read as the reverse complement.
AGCCATTTGGATTTTTGAAACTTTTGCCACAGATTCAATTGTTTACCTACTGTGGTTTAGTGAATGTATTCGATATAGGTGCTTGACATGAAGACATAAATAATAAGCTGACTAACAGGCTAAGCTTATAGATTCTATTTAATTATTGTGAACCTAAACTATGGATGTTATAACCATAGAAAAGATAAATTTGGGTTAAAGATATTTCCTCCACTCCATTCAACTATCAATTAACACTTCAAGTCAATTTTAATGTTATAGTCCCGCCCGGCTCACTCTTGAATAATAAATATCTCTAAATTGAGCTAGATTATCTGGTTAAAAAGGTTTGATTTAAAACTAAGTTGAATATTAAGGGACAGTTAAAGGCTTTACCGCTAATGGTAAAGCTTTGATTTCTACCAGATACTTATCTTAGATAGCTAATCTCTGTTTATTCACTCGATTATTCAAAATGTTAACTTAACGCATACATTATCGCTTTGAAGAATGACTATTATTCATCTAGTTACTTAGGTAGGTAAAAATTACCTATAATTCGGTGAAATTTTGTCTGTCTGTAATTCGATATGTGAAAGGCGAAGGTTTCAGAATTCCTGATTCAAGTCCTGACAGGTTAATTGCATCATATGATATGGACACGCCCTACTCAGCTGTCAGCGAAGTATAATATAAAATGAAAACATGAAATTGATCAGAAATTGGTCTAGTGTTTGAGTTCTCTTGACATAATTCTGTATCGACTTTGCTTGACTAACTTTACCTACACGTGTCAGCTTACAATAAAAAGGTTTCCTTCCAAGTTGGAAAATATAGAAGAGCTGCCAGCTCCTTTCGAGATGGAACTCTAAGGTTTTTCTGTATTGTGAGCAAACGGCCCATATCCCATCATCTACCTACAACACCCATGTTTCATCTTATAGTTTGGTCAAGTCTACTTTCTCACACGAATGAAAGCGGGAGGAAATCGAATTCTAAAATAAAAATTTTAATCTGCCATAACTATCTAAAACCATAACATAATCCTTTCAGATAAGTCGATTTATTTTATTTTGCAAAATATTTTAATTCCTGAACTATGAGCCAGTCTAAAAAGCAATATTTTCTAGACAGCAACCTAGGGCGAGCTTAAGCTGGTAATAAACATTTACGGAACGGGAGTGTTGCGCGAGGAAGAGAGCTAATCAAAGTTGCAAGTCCTCGGATTTGGAGCAACGACTTTACGAATGACGCTCGACTTACTTCACCGATCACTCTTTGCTACATTTATCCACTCAAATCCTCATATTAACTCCCATCATTTAGTGTCGTTTTATTAGAACTAAGTTTGAAAGGTCTATACGAAATTGGATGGCAGATGGCATATGGATAAAATTCCTTTTTAACGGTTTTACTTGAATGACTTTCCGCTATTGATTTTATTTACACGAGAAAGTACCTAGTCGTTCCGTAATACGTGCCTATGTCACTCCTTCGCCCCCTAACACTTCTTTTGCCCAAAAACAAATGAACGAACTCATAGTGAACATTTTAGAAAAGTATGAGTAGCATAAGTTTTTATTAGAAATCTCTTTTGTTTTAATATAACTGCGTACAACAAATAAATAGGTATAATGTAGGTCGGAGATAAGGTGAGTTTATAGCTACTTCGGCTCGGTTGCAGATGTTTCTCATTCATTCGTTGACCTCGCATTAATTCAGTCTATTTGCTGACAGCCGCATACAAAGGAGCACATCACTGGAGAATTTCGACGATAATCAGTCGCACAGAACGCTTTTAGAAGTGCTTTCACAATATTTCAAATTTTAATATTTAGAGCGTTTCGACAAAATGTCTACAGTTCCAGAGATCTCGGTGCAGACGGAATATGAGAAAAATCTGGATATAAAACCGTCGGATATACAGTGCATACGAGATTGGCTGTCACAACAACCGCACCTGCCAAAGGAATACATTACCGGTTAGTATCTTATGTACTCTTTCTTATTAGGAGAATAAGTCTTTCTTATATTTATGGATAAGTATTTTAATGAACAATTTGAGCATTTTTTGCTTTCACTATTTTGTCTTTTATCAGATTTAGATCTTATTTTGGCGTACCATTGTTGTGGGTGCTGTATTGATCAAACCAGAAAGGTTATTGATCTAAACTACACTCTGAGGACATTGTTCACTTTTTATCAGAATCGGACAATAGATGACCGTCTCAAGGCCGCGTTAGATACTTGGTAAGTAAAGTTTGTCGCAGTAGACATACAAATAATAGCCTGTACAGATAAAAACAAAAAACAAATAAAAAAGGGAGCCTGCAGTGGAGATGCGAAACTCAGATTTTTCCCTTAAAATTCAATTATCTAATAATGTGATTCTGATAACAATTTAATCCTTGAATATATTGAAGTGTTTTATTTATTCTATAAAATCTGTTGTGTTATACATACTTTCCCTAGATAATATACATATTATAGCAAAATGCATCTCAGTATAATTAGTGTTTTATTTTAGGCTGATAACACCTTTACCAGAGACAACAAGCAATGGGTATCGAGTAATATACTGCCAACTGCTTGACACTGATCTCCAGAACTTTATATATGCTGATGTTGTGAAGTAAGTTAATTAAATACATGTTTAATAGTTTTTCAAAGAAGAAAATAAAATAGAGATTGTGTCGAAAAACACACATGAAATATTTTTATTCGACACTACCCGCACATGTACAGCTATGATGCTGGACTGTCCCACCCACAGCACCGATTGTTATAGTAAGTCTTTTACTGTGCAGGCAGTGCGCCTGTTGAATTCCTTGCCTCCAGATGTTAGGCTAGCTAAAACAGCGGATACCTTTTAGAAGCGTCTCAAGAGCTACTTTGAAGCTCAGTGTGGCTATAAATAAATGGTTTCCTTTTCTACTTTTATACTTTTCTCTTTTACTTTTTAATTACTTTTCTTTTCTTGTTTTCCGTATTCGTTTTACATATCTTCTATAACTATGTGTGTGTTATGTATTGATTACCAATAATTAAATGTTCCCTTTAATATTATACAAACTGTATTTTGTATATTTTATCTATTTGTTTATCATTTTGCTTCACATATATTGTTTAAGTTTAAATATTGTACCCGCTCTCGGTTTCACTTCGCAACTTTTTCATACCCAAAGGTTACCTGGAAGAAATCGCTTAAAGCGATAAGATCGCCTATATTGTACCTACCTTTTTGGAAATTTTATTTTTGTCATTGTTTCTTTGTTTAAAATTGTGCAGTATATTGTATTGTACTGTACCCTATGCCACTGGAAAAATTGTAGCCACGTCTCAGAATAAGTGCTTTTATAAGTTTTTTTTATTGAAATAATCATTTATCTGCGTTCTTCTCAATTTAATTGGCGTCGGCACAAAATATAAACTAAGCTATTATCAGTTTATACCTCTAAAATATGAGGTTGTTCAGCCCAATTTGTGGAGTTTATTTACCCAAATTATAAGGTTTCATACCAATTGTATTATGTACTGCCTTCAATTGTTTCCTTCATCCTAGCATCTTTCATGTCGTCATGCATGTTTCATAAATTTTCTGTTTTAATAATTATGAATATAAAATTAGCTTACTATAATTATTAATTACAGAGCGTTCGTAATGATAATGGACCTGTGGTTATCAGAAGAGGGCACGGCGCCGGGAACTGCTGTGATCGTCAATATGGACAATGTATCTCTTGCTCATTTGTCACGGATCGATCTGAGAGTGGCGCAGCAATTTTTCTACTTTTTGCAGGTAAATATTGGGCGACTTCAAATTAGTTTTTATTTTTTTTATTTATTATAAGATGGGTTAACTCTTGACCTCAATCTTGACCAAAAGGTTAAAGATGAGGTCTACGATGGAGCGAGTTAACCCAGAAAATGCCTATAAAGGCACTGGTACTCCCACGCACCGACGGAACACGGCGTCGGACTTCGGTAGGAGGGTGGTCGCGAACCATACAGCCCTTTGCAGAGCCTACCACACCGCATGAGACCATAGGACGACACCTCAGATTCAGAAAAAAATAAAGTGGATGGATTTATAGGAGGCAGGTCTCATTTGTGTTTCCTTACTCGCCTCTTACGACACCCACGGAAAGAGATGGGGTGGTGTTATTCGCAGCCGACCACCACACGGTTAGTGATAACACTAAAATTAAAAATTTTGAATCACCCCCAACATTTGATTGCTTATAACTTTTAAACGGCTGAACAGATTTTCATGAAACATGGCTAAGAACACTCGGGATAAAATTATCTATGACATAAAAAAACTAAATTGGTTTATCCGTTTGGGAGCTACGATACCATAGACAGATACACAAATACACAGATACAGACACGTTAACCTTATAACGCCCCTCTCTTTTTGCGTCGGGGCTTAAAAATAGATGAGAATCAACTTTTCCACGTGAATGAAGTCGCGGATAAAAACTTATTTTACCTACACGCTCAAAGAGAATAAAAGAGGAAAATATACTGATTATAAATTAGCTAGTGAAACTTTAAGAGGTGATTCTCCCCATAAAACTGAATAACTTTCCCCAAGGCACCTATACGAAATTCTAAAAAAATATTGACTGCTCACATACGAGGGAAAATTAGCTCATCGCACAAGTTGTATAGAGAGGCGATTCTTCATATTTCTTCCTGTATTCCTTTGGGAAAGTTGTTCAGTTTCATGGGCTAATTCACATCCTTAATTTTTGTCACCCGACATAAGAGTAGCCAGTCTTTCATGTCGCAAGAAGTTTATCAAACAATTAGAGACAAAAATGTTTGTTCGGGTCAAATCTTACAACTGAATTTTAATACAATTCCACCGATAAGGTGAAATTTTGCCCACAGGTTTGGTTTGGATGGTCGCAGGGTTAGTTAAATGACGCCATCTTAACCCCACTATGGCGGACAGCCCAAGATGACAGACTTTATCTTATTATGCACATGCACACCCATGATACGGGTATCAAATGAAAGGATTTGTTGAGAAAAAACGAAAACAATTTATTATAATTATACAAAACCTTGTTTAGAAAAAAAATACCAACTAACTTATTGAATGTTGTTATGGGGGGCGGTTGTGATTAGACCTGTGAAATACAGAATTTCAAGAAGAATAAAGAATTTTTACAAAGGCATTTTTTCTAATAGTTAAATATTTGGCTGCCAGTACGCCAATGCTTTCTTCACTGAAAAGTCCTCGAGTGGACAGGTATCGCCACAAGGCTGAAGTGTTCCTTCACTTGCCAATAAATATAAAAACTTCTACTGAGTGCCAATCTCTGGCTACTGATATTCAATTGCTGTTTCTTATACCTTACTTTTGGCAGTGTATTTTGAAACAGCGTCAATAATAACAAAAACCTATAAGATCTAAAGTAGCTCTAAAGTAAAGCCAAAACATATTTTTTAGGGAACGAAAAATGTTCGGCGCGAATTGGACTTGAACCCACGACCCCATGATTAGGTCTCCTGGTGCTCTAACCAACTGAGCCATCGTGCCTTAGCCATGAAACTGAACAAATCAGTTGGTTAGAGCACCAGGAGATGCATTCCTGGGGTCGTGGGTTCAAGTCCTATTCGCACCGAACATTTTTCTTTCCCTAAAAATTATTTTGAATATCCCTCACGCGGGTAAGTGTTTTAAAAATAGTAAGACAAAATATAGCTGTTTTTTGAAATTTATTTTACAGGAAGCGATGTTCGTTAGATTAAAAGAATTCCATTTCATAAACGCACCGAGTTTCATGGAATCCTTCATGGCTATGTTGAAACCGTTCATGAAGAAACAGTTGTTGGAAATGCTGAGGGTCCACCAATCTGGTGCCGTCTCCTTGAAGGATATTCCTGTATCTGCTCTGCCTGCGGAGGCTGGTGGAGATAATAAGAAGGGATCTGAATTAAAAGGTAAATATGTTTTGAATTGAAAGACTTAGCTTCCCTCTTGGTATGATATTTAAATTACCTGACAGTTTAACCTCCCACGCTGGACAAGGAGTGAATAAAAAAAATACCAGCTGCTAGTGCTTCCCAGATAAACGTAAAGCTTAGTAAAAAGAACTAAGGTAGTTACAATAAGTATATGCATTTTGATGAATATTTTCATTTCACATGAACTTATGATGCTCTGCCTACTCTGACAGAGATTTTAAGCGTGAGTCACGTATGTAAATGAATGACAATACATTATCAAAAGACACATGTTTCAAGTACATTTAGAATATAATATTTGTTCAATTTCCCTACGATTAATTTCTCTTTACTCTGTCTGTGGAGTAAAGTGGTTGTATTACTGATTGAGGCTCTGCCTACACTGATTGTGATTTATCGAACAGATTTTTAAAATAACTTATTTCTCCCATCAATTTACAATTGCATAAATAGCTAGTTGAGTGTATACTTACAAACGAAATCATGCATTGGGGTCATTAAATTTTCCATTAAGTATATTTGTTTATTTCAGTCGATATATGGAACAAGTTAAAAGAAAATAAACCATTTTTCGAAGAAGAATCAAAGAAAAGAGTCGATGAAAATAAAAGACCGGGCGGACCAAAAACTATGAGTTCATTCTTCAGTGGTATTGAAGGGTCATTCAAAAGATTGGAAATTGATTGAATTTTATTTTTATTTCTCAATCACTGTAGAATACAATAAACTCGTCAACAATTTCTTCGAATTTTCTTGATGATAAAAGCCTTTGCTAAATTCAATTCATTCGGTTCAATTACAGGTGTTTTATTAAAGATATAATTATTTAAAATGAAAAAAGTACTTTGTAGCCAAAAGCAAGTATAAACACTAATTACTTATGTGATACTTACAGCGTTACATTCTTTATTTAGCAAAGATAAAAAACAGGCTTTTTACCAGCATTGGGGTCCAGATAGTAATTGTACTATGACGTATTCAATTCGCAGCACCACGCACTGCAGCTTAATAATTTTGTTGGTACAATTTGCCTCCTCCGCTAAGACTTTTACGTTCCAAGACCACTTTTAAAAAACATCCGAAAGCTTATCCGTTAAGAAAACAAAACTTTTTTAAATTGTTTAAGAACTTTGTGTAATATTACATATTGTTAAGAAGCAATTAAGTTTATCTATATAAGGCAAAACTATAAACAGCTTAAGTTAGTAAGCTGTATGATTACAGTGAATATAGCGAGCACGTTCATTATCTTGTAGTTTACAGAGTAATGTAAACGTGTAACCCGAGCTGGTTCAGGGCGTGTTTCTCAAGGAAGGCTTCGATTCCTTGGAATCCTCATTGTGGATGAAGTTAATAGCTTGTACCGAACCTAGCCATACAAACTCATTGTATACGCCATTGTAATTGTAAACTACACTTCAGGAAATCCTGTATGCTTGTTTCAAGTGTACCTGGACGGGAATTCGCCAACCAATCGAACATTGAACATTTTCTTACTAGAAACTTCTAAAACTACTCTCAAGTTTCTGGTCGAAGTTAGTGTTTTGTTTTAACTTTTGTTTGAAAGACTACTGTTGTTAAAAATGAAAATAAATCTCACTAGTTTTAGCGCTAAGTTTCGGAAAACAAACATCTACTCTTCTTTAAGCACTTTACCCGTTTCAGGGCGGGCATCTACTCTATAAGTACGATCGACGTATGACCGACATTTGTCATTATCTGTCACTCTCATCTATATACTCGTAGCAAGAGAGAGAAGTAGTGACATCCAAAGCTCCGAAATATCGGTTATAGCCTTTCAGAGTAGATACCCAGAGTCGAGTTACGTTTTATCTAGGATTTGACAGGTAAGGTCACTACAGTGAAGTAACTGCCTGCCATCTGACCTCCGCCGGTGCCCTGCTGATAGGAGAATCTGACCAGATCGGATTATGGTGAAAAATAAGTAAGTACATAATAGTCTCGGTCGATGCCCTCTCGTTGTGGTAAACTGTCAGAATTATGTATGTAAACTCTTTATTTCAAAATCTTACAGTCTAATACAAAAGATATTACATATATATGCAAAGGCGGACTTATCCCTGAAGGGATCTCTTCCAGTCTCCAGTCTCTTCCAGTACAGCTATTTACAAACCTGTGAGATTTAGTGTGTATAGTTGTTTTATAAGTTTTAGAAAAGTGATAAATAGAAATTCTAACCATTTTTTTCACAATAATCGATAATGGTCGGTTTGTTAACAATTTTTGTATAGTGGCAATACCTTTGTTTACATTTTTGGCACGGAATTAAAAATTCGACTTTAAATTAAATGACACAGGAATATCGAGGATTTATCAGCATATAATAAGATAAGAGTACAAAAGCCATTATTTCGAAAGTAAAGAGAGGGCTGTTAAGTAATAGTGATAACTATCTAAACGATGGTGTACTTATTTTAATATTCTTGGACAATTCGCATCAGTGCCATCTAACCACAAACTGAACAAGGATGCAAGACATGCAAGGTACTGATATCTAATTTTTTTAAAACTTTTTTTGTAAATACTTACTTACATATAAGTACATATAAACACCTTGAAAATACTATTTTCAAATATTTGTGTTGGCCGAGAATCTAACCCGCGATCTTTAGATCACTAGATACCGGTCTATTGACTGAGCTATTGATCTACTTCTATCATCACTGTGTAGTCCAGAACCATGTACAAAGATATTTTAATAAATTGTCCGCAAAAAGGCATCGCGTGTTGCATTGTATCGATGCTGCACACTGGTTCCCAACAAAAGCGTAATGGCCGAAAATAAAATGGCTAAAGCAGGCTGCAATCGGTGCACCATTGTCCCTAAAATGCACAAAGAAATTCGCATTGAATTTAGCGAAAGCGCACGTTTCGAGATAAAAGACCACGTAACCTAACATGCAATTTATACTTATTTTGTTGCGTACAAGTAACGTTGAGATACCTTTTGGATGTAGGTCTTTTCACTCGATTATCACTCCTATTTTTTAAAGACTTTTTGATAGCCCACAGGATAGCTAAAATATATGGTCCTTAGTTAATTTATTTAAGTATACGTAAAAAAAGTAACGTTGAAGTAAAACAACACCACAAAAAAAAAGATTGCATGTAGTCCGCATATCTTCTCTCAGTTTCATTTCATAAGCAAGATACCAACTGTTTTCAGGGTGACCCTTTATTTTATTTTTTCCCTTTATTTTCTTGGGTGACCCTTTATTTTCCCTTTATTTGCTTATAGATCAATAGGTACAGGTGACTTTTAATCACTGGCCATAGTTTTCTTACGTTACTATTACCGTTGATGATGGATGGAGTAAAATAAGAATTTTTTTTTATTTTTTTTGAAGTGTTTTATATTTTTTTACTCTTTTTTATTTAACCTGTTTATATTTGTTAATTTTCTATTGACTTGACGTACGTAAAATTTGCCCAGTGATTAAAAAGTCATCCTGTATTAGAAAGAAATTTTATAAATAAATAATAAATGCACAAAATTTAGTATTTTTAAAACGCTTAACTACCTGCGTGAGGGATTTTCACAAATAATTTTCGGGACATGGGTTCAAGTCCCATTCGCGCTGAACATTTTTCTTTCCCAAAAATAATTTATAAATTCACATAATTGGACAATTTACACATCGCTATCTGACCTCTTTTTTCATATTTTGCCCTATGTCCCTTGTGGAAAATTTTGAAATATTCACAATATAAAAAAAAATTGGCCTCTCCATACAACTTGAGCGATCAGCTTACCTTAGTATCAGAAGACGAAATTTTTTTTGGAATTTCCTTAAGGGAAGTTGTTCAGTTTCATCGGGAGAACCACAACTTAAAGATTCGCTGACTGAGTTAAAGTCACACCATAGATATGCGGCGGAGAAGTCACTATACAACAACACAAATGTTATAAAACTAATAACTCTATAATTTAAAAAATATTATAAGCATCATTCGTTTGCTTATAAATTTTAAGCGGCTGATCCAATTTTGATCAAAGTAGCTGAGAACTATTTCGGTTACGTCAGCTTTCAAACTAAAAAACTGCATCGATATCGGTCCATTCGTTTAGGACAGGGGTTCCCAACCTTTTTTTGTCTACTGCCCACTTTAAGAATAAATTATTTTTTAACGCCCCCCTTTTTAAACATACTTAAAAACCGCTAAGTACTTATAACTGATTATTGAAACGCAACTTTATAGTATTCGGACAGAGTATCTTTTATTGAAAATAAAACAAACATAATCAATTCTTATATAAAAACTAATGTGAAGGTTGAATCTGATGCTGTTCAATAAGTTTGTTGATATCAGGTTCCAATTTACTCAAAAACAGCCGCAAGTCGCCACGTTCGGTAACACGCAAACGATTTCTCTTTTTAGTAAGCAGCGTTGCCACAGCACTAAATCCACGTTCACACAAATATGACGATGGGAATGCTATCAAGAATCGTTGAACAATTGACCACAATCCAGGGTCCAATTGCAGGATCGGTTTTTGTAGCCAAAATTCTTGATATCCATTTTTGAACTTGATTTTTATTTCTTCGTTTGTTGTCAATTCTATAAGTTCTTCTTCCAGCTGAGGTGACATTGCTATGTTGACATTTGAAAATGGATCCAACACCCAGTCTGGTATTTCCAAGTTTAAAATGTCCTGGTATCGTTCGGTGAAGTCAATGTGGAGGTTTTCCAAATGTTGGCAGTAGGCAAACAAGTCGTCGTTACTGCAGGATACTGATAAATTCGGAAAATTGTGAAACTCACGTCTGCCCATATTTTTTTTGTGCAGAAGCAGTTTGGCTGCGAAAGCAGCAACGACATTTTTTGTTTTAATTAAATTTAGTTCATCGCCTTGCAGTTGGAGGTTCACGTCGTTGAACAATTTATACAGGTCTGTCATGTAAGCTATATCATTCTTTGATGTTATGAGCTTGTTGCGCAGTTCTGTATCTTTAGTTTCCAAGAACTCTATCACAGAGTCAAACAGGTTATAAAATCGAATCAGACAATTGCCTTTTGACAGCCAACGAACTTCAGTATGAAGCAACAAACGGTTGAAATCTTCGTCATTAGTAACACAAAGCTGATGAAATAATCTATCATTCAAAGAGCTGCTACGGATTTTATTGAATGCTTTGATGACATATTGCAGTGATTGAAATAGTCGTTCACTTAAGTTTCTAGCAACCAAATGTTGTCTATGAATAACGCAATGTATAGCAAGGACATCTGGAATTTTATTTTTTAGGTACGCTATGAAGCCTTTATGGCGCCCTGTCATAGCCGGAGCGCCATCCGTAGCAACTTGTATAATATGTTTCAAAGGAATCTCTTTCTCTTCACAAAACTTTTCCAATGTATTGAATATGGTTTCGCCTTTTGTATCTGTCTCCAAATTTCTGGCAAACAATAGTTCTTCACGTATTTTCTCATCTTTAATAAACCTCACGTAAGATAGCAACAACGCTTCATTAGTTGGTAAAGTGGACTCATCGAGCTGAATTGAGAATTGACTAGTCCTCAGATGATTGCACAATGATTCTTCAATGTTTTCAGCCATTTCATCAATTCGTCTTTGCACAGAATTATTTGGATAATATCTGCGGCCGGTTTATGAAGCACAGTAGTTATTACTTCCTTTATTGCTGGCAAAATTAACTCTTCTCCGATGTTGTGTGGTTTGCCTTTTTGAGCAATTAACAAAGGGATATTGTACGAAGCTCGAAGTCCGTCGTCATCTTGCTTAGCAGCCGCCGAAAATAGTTTTGATACACTTGGCTGAGTATTATGCTTCTTCTCTAGGTCTTGAAAATATGCTACATTCTTGTCTTTCTTAACTGGATGCATTTTATTCAAATGACCTTGCAGTCTTGAAGGCTTCATTGCTTCGTTCGAAAATGTTTTTAGACATAGAAGACACAAAGGCGACGACGGGTTTGTGGGATTTTCAATAAATCCGAATTTAATATATTCCGCAGAGTATTGCCGTCTCTTCTTTTTTACTTCCGACATTGTTTTGTTTTGAGAAATACGTAAGTGGTATAATGAAGTACTGCTTATCTATTATGCGCGAAACCGCAAATGAAAGTAAAATAAATTTACGTCGTTTATATAGGATTGCATAAGCAGCACGCACCAACAGGAATAAGACAAACGTGCATAAACTCGTTTATCTCATTCGACGCCCAATCGTACTCGACAAGCAAGAACAAGTATTATAGAACCAGCCGATTGATACAGGAATGTACAAATCGGATTATTTAACAAAAACTTGTTAAAACATGATTGCCCACGGTCTATTATATCGAACCGAGTTTGAGCTATATCTTAATTAATATTAGTTGATGTTCACAAGATGTAGTCGAGAGTCGAGAGCTCAGTCGGTATCTAAGAGTCTTCCTAGCTAGGTAGATGAAATTATAAATCGACCCCAAAGCCCTACACAACGCCCCCTTTTTTTTTCTGGGTCTCTTACCGCCCCCCTTTAGGCCTGCAGCGCCCACAAGGGGGCGTTATCGCCCACGTTGGGAAAGACTGGTTTAGGAGCTACGATGCCACAGACAGATACACAAGACAAACTTATAACATCCCTCTTTTTCGTCAGAGTTATAAACAGAAGAGAAGAGCGTGAAGCTTTTGAGGAAGCTTAAAATCTCCTCAAAATAATGGAAACATGTCTAGAGCTAGTGCTTAATGTTTACTCGCAATAACAATAACATTTATCTCGGCGTGAGTCTAGAACTCTGGACCGTAACATTTTATTGTGTACTTCTCTGAAACATGTTTTGTTTTGCCAATCACATTTGGTTATTCTATTATTTTAACATTTTATGTTACTTTATAGTAAAATATGTAATTACGTTCCTAGAATATTTATTTCAGTGGTGCAGTAATAATACAAATCTATTAATACTTACTTCCTTCTTATATTATAAACGCGAAAGTTTATATGTATAGATTTGTGGACGGATGTATGGATGTTTGTTACTCTTTCACGCTCAAACGGCTACACCAATTTTGATAAAATTTTGTATGGACACCCTGTTTTAACACATAGGCTACTTCATTGTCCCAAATTCCCACGGGAACGAAGTCCCGGGCGGACAGCTAGTAACGTATTAAATGATTAATACTCAATGTTTGTGTTATTCGTAATTATACTGGGTGACTTTAATAAATTACTTGGTGAAAATTAAGGATGTGAACAACCTTCCCCAAGATACATCATATAAACAACTTTTCAACTGCATTTTTTTATATTTTAGATCGAAATTTAAAAAAAAATACCGCTCCAGGTGCAAAAAAAAATGCAACTGGAGCGATCAGCTGCTTACCTAAGCATGACATATGGATTTTTTAAATATTTCATATGCTGAAAATTGTTCAGCTTCATGGGGAAAACCACTTAAGTTTCACTAACTAATTTAAAGTTACAAAAAAAACATATAATAATTTTCCACGTTATAAAAACGTATGAGTCACCGACTTCAATCCCAACAACAGTTCGCAAATGTCACTCATTTATTTTGATGATGTTCTGGTTTGTAGTATCTTTTTATTTTTGTTGATTTTTTTAAAAGCGCGAATCATTTTCGATAAAATTTATATGGGACAACCTCTTTCGAACAAAAAAATAATTTTGAAAATACAGTCGAATTGAGAACCTCCTCCTTTTTTTGAAGTCGGTTAAAAATCGACTAGAATGAAGCTCCTAGTCGAGACGAATCAAATGAGCACAAACACGGCGGAATTGCTTTATTTTATTACAGAGTTCCCATGGCTATTTACCGTCTCCATCATCAGACCCTGAATATCACATAGGATCGGAGTCCTTATTAATTAGACTCAAACACATTCAAATTCGATGGTATTACATAATTTTGTTACAGAGATCCCATACTCCTAAACCATTTATCATCAGCTTCATCATCAGCTCAGCAACATCAGATGGTGACCATTAGATGCAAAAATCGACATTGATTAAGATAATTTCTGATAAACAGTGTATATGCCTACAAAATTTGAGGGTTTCCCTCGATTTCGCCAGGATCCCATCATCAGATCCTGACCTGGTGACAATGGGACCACCTCTGACGTATGACCTACCAAATAAAAAAAGAATTATTCAAATCGATTTATAATTGCCGGAGTAATCGCGTAACAAATATACAAAAAAAAAAAAAAACAGTCGAATTGAGAACCTCCTCCTTTTTTGAAGTCGGTTAAAAATACGATAAATTATTCCTTCTTGGGCTGTAAGAAGCAATATAAAAGAGTTCTAGTTGTATTGAAGGAAAAACATCACCAGTATACTCGATACTCAGCTGTAGCGTCAAGTAGTTAAAGCTCTGCTCACTCCGATAGGAAACTTAAATCCAATAAAAAGATGCCCTACTCTAGTCATGATGTTTGCCGTTCTATCTAAAGTAATAAGCTGTAAGTGTGTTTGCCTGATTCAGTTATAATAAGGGGCGGGTCGCTTAGTTACACTTAGTTTATTCATGCCGGTCGGCCGCCTTCCCCGGCATAGCACAGCCTGCAACGGTGCGGACCACCGCCGACACCGCCTCGGGAAACACCACTTTACATGCATTTATCATACAGTCGTTTTCCCACTTCATTTCGAACAATATGAATAAATAATCAGTTGAAAATATTTTCTACATTTTTCGGATGAATTTTATGAGAATAGTAAAAACTTCTCTCATTTTAAGTAACTACCTATTGGTGAATAAAACGAAAGGCTTTCAATACTAAAATCGGCGGACAGAATAAAGTGCATGTGCTGTTACATAGTAAATAATTCTGGCGAGAGCTCCGCCATCCGCACTGGCAATAAAACGAACAATGCAATTTAGCTAGTGCTGCATTCACGCGAGGGCGTCGGTGTAAAACTTGCTTGTTTCGAGCATTTCCAGCACTCAGCCGTCGATTACCGACTCCCGAATATACAGCGAAATAACGGGAATCACTACCGCAACAATATTTAGAGCAGGTGCCGTCATAGCCGAATGAAAAACATCGCGAAAAACAACGAGTGCAAAACATATGCGACGCTAACCATTTTTTTAAATGTTGTTTCTATGAAATTCATTTGTGAAATATGTCTTCCTTTGGGAGATTTTAATTTTTTTTAGAATGATCTTGGGTTATCAAATAAAGGATATAAAATACTTAATACACGAATTCAAATATGTACATTTAAAAAGAAAATGATAACTTGAAAGCCTTTAAAAATGCTTTGAAAGTCAACTCGACCTCGTTTCATGAAAAACGTGTAAACCGGTGAACACGACACGATTTTCATAAATTGCAATACGACATCCGATTTGTGGAATAGCGTATAAAAATTTCAAAGAGCCTGGAAACGCGTGCGGTGGTGCCTGTGCCGCCGCCGCGCCCGGCGTGGTCCTATCACTCCCTGCATAAAACATGCAAATTGGACCACTTCGCTGGTGTGCCTAAGTTCACTCGCTTTTGCACTTTTATGTAAAATCGAGGCCCATTAGTCATGTAAATAATGTTAAATGTAGCTCCGACGCTTCAACGTCCCATCCCCAAAATTGTGTTCACTATCGCGTGGTAAAAATCTTTAGTAATTTCGTATTTTGAGTTTAAAAAGTATCAGATCGTTCGTGATTTATAGATTTGCTGCAGCAATGCGGTATTATCGAAGCAAAATAATATAGTTTTTATAAAGATTTTAATTGGTATGATGCTGTGAAAGAAACGAACTCATTATTAGTTGCGAACGTCACAATGGGAGGCAAATGAAGGTGATTGTGGTATTTGCGAATGAATGGTGAACGTTTGGCGTAGTAATGAGCTTCTATTATTTAATGACTGCCGTTGTTGCTCTTTTTAAATTTCAATCGTGCTTATTTATTATTAGTCTACCATTTTATTCTTATACACACAAACACATTTACTTATCTAGGTATCTTCACGGGGAGCAAAGAAAACTGTCGTTTGCAGGTGGCCGTAGATTGCCCGATAAAAGTTAAAAAGAGTAAAGTTGAAACCTTAGGTTGAAACTTTGTTCTCATTCCGAGAAAAAATTAAGCGGCGACCTCGCAGTGGGAGTAGATAAAGTTTGTCCTGTCGAAGGTGCCGGAGATTAACCGCGGCAGACTCACGTCGACTTCATCAATTATCTCCCTTCCTCGCGCCCCCCACCCCCCCTCGGCCGCGTAAGCCCCCTGGCCCAGGGTCTCCAAGACCCGCCTCTTCACATCTGCTGAGGGCCGAGACCTTTTACACTTCGAATGATTGATCTCGGAACAACACACGGCCATCCATTAGCTTACTGTCTGTTTCCAAACAATCCCAAATAAAATTTCTGGCTCAATTTGTTCATGTACATACGTTAATCAACTGTGGTCAGTTCTGTGATTTATGAAGACACTGAATCACAAAACTGGAGGTATTACGTATGAAGATATATACGAATTCAAAAAAAGTAATAGACACCAAACCTTTGTACTGATACTAACCTATTTGATCTGGAAAAATTCACAGATTTCGTGCCTCACACGACTATTGAGCACATTGAAAATGAATCTACGGAATTCTGAAAAATTTCGTTCTGACTTTTTTCAAAAAGGTGAGGCTACATGGCAACATGATCGTCTTTGTCCCGAAAAAAAAATCAAAAATTCGGAAAAAGTTGATTTTTTTTTTCACTATTTCTGCCATAACTTTTTTCGTTTTTAATTTTCTCGAATGATTCTTTTTGCACCTTACAGCTCTCGTAAATACGCATTTTAACAATGATATCTTCTCAACTCTTCGAGATATAGGGGATCGCACTTTTTCGTGAAATCGGAGCCTACACTGGAGCGAACGAAAAAACATTTCCAATGTAAAAGTTTATAGTTTGGTCTTGCATGAAATGATAAATACTTGTTTTTGATAACAGTCATACCAACAAAGTGTGTCAGACAACAAAAAATACATTGAAGCCTATTGTTACAATTTGCTCAATGAGCAAAATTGAGAGTGCACGCACATGTCTTCATACAGTACTCTACTGTTACTAGGTGCATCAATTGTGAGGCGCGACACTCTGGCGTCTGTTCCATACAATGAAATTTCAACCAACCCGCCAAAGGATCAAACTACAAAAGCAACGCCACTAGAGTGCATTTTCGATGCAACCTACTTCTCTAATCTAATCCTACATCATACGCCGCCCCAGCCTAGTGCATTTAGTTTATCGTCGACGCTAACACCTATTTAGCACTAATAAACCAGACTTACAGCAGTATCGCCTTGAGTTTTAATTGTAAATGGTATTTATTATTTTGCGTCATAAAGTTTACAACATTTGTACAATGCGGACGGTGAAAGTTTAGGTCTGAATTGGGGAAATGTTGGTAGACTGAGTACGCTGTAACTTGTTAAACTCCGAGATTGATGAACACAATGTTCTACCAAGTGCATCGCAAACGTATCACTTCTAAACTTGTTAATAGAGAATTCTGTTATAAAATCTGGGTCAGCAAATGAAGTTTCGTATACTTTGTTTACGGAGCTATCAGGAGCAATGTTTATTTAATAAATACGTGGCTGCAGCGAGCGCAGGCGATCATTGTTGCATTGTTTATCGTTGCACAATTATGGCGGATCGCGCTCAGCCGCTCAAAACAAATTGAATGTATTACGCGCACCGCACTTCTCTATACGCGGTTTATACGAGCTTTATATCAGCTTTCATATACTTTATGTCGGTTTATAACTGACATTTTATGACATGTATGTGCGTGCCGTTTCCTTTAATATCGGGATTGTTTTGCTTGAAACAACTACCCGCTTTTTAGTTAATTGCAAAGACGTGCATAGGTCTTTTTTTTGGATGTACCTAGTCGAAGTTATAAATAACTCAAAGACTAGTGTTCTGTCTGTACTCCAATACGAAACTGTCCTTAGGGTAAGGTAAAGGCGATTTCCGTTAGAGTTTAGAAAAAGGACACAAAGGCAGGGAACCTGTTGGGTGACCAAAGTGGCAATCTATCACGAGCGTGAGGGTGCCCTTCGAAGCATGCTGGTAGTCGGTCCCGGCTGTTGTCGATAGTCTACAGTCGTTCAAACCAACTAAGAGGCCATTATGCGGTTTGAAAACCCATATACTTGACTATATCTACACGATAAGAAGAAGTACAACAAATCAATGTTACAAAATAGCTAGATTTATAAAAGCTTTAGTAGTAACCGTCCACTATCGGTTACAGGGGAATAAAGCGAAAAGGAGCAGGTGGAACTTAAAAATATGTCATTTGAAATATTGTAATTGAAGTGGCGCGGGTGCCGGCTACTGCGTGGCTCAGAACTAGGCGGGAAAGTGCGACCTTTCTCCCCAAATGGAGACAAAATCAAGAAGCTTTTACGCGAAAAATCTTTCGGAAAATAAATGAATCCATACCGTATGTAAATCGCATGCCGAGAAAAGTTTTTATTGAAAAACTTGAAGAACTGATGAAAATGGGGCCGCAACGTTAAAGATCTCGCCGTCTTCTTATGAATGTGATTCTCGGTTCGAAAAGTTACTTTACTTTTGTCTTTTCATATATTTTCATCTCTTAGTTTTCGTAAGAAAAGGGCGAGCGATGATTTTCGAAATCATTTAAGTACGAATCATTTTTTACCGCTTAGCATAGACCAGGGATGGCGAACCTTTATGGATTGACGTGCCATTTTTAAAATAAATGTTTAACGAGACCATAGACGTGCCATCAAATAATGTTGACTTATTGCTTTTGTTTGCTCCATTTTTAACTGCTTTGAACATTTCAGTGATGATCCAGTGGTCAATGTTGGAATGTTGACTTATTATGAAAATATTAAAATTATGTAAAATTAAACAAGACGGCTTCTTGCCCACCATGCCTAAATCATTCTGTAACGTAGGCTCACTTAAGTTGATTAGTTGAATTGTATAGTGAATTTTGTTAATTTATTTACTAAGTACTCGTATTATCTATGCTTTGTCAAACAGTGGCGTGCCCAAAATATTTTGCCGGGTGCCATTGTTGGCACGCGTGCCATTGGTTCGCCATCCCTGGCATAGACCAATGCTTGGGTTTCATGCTTATACAGGGTGTTAAGTAATTCGATCTCATCCTCTCGGGTGGTGAATCAGCCCATGAAACTGAACAACTTTCCCTAAGAACAAATGCCGAAATACGAAAATTTTTTTTAACTTCCTTTAGAAACTGCATCAGCTGATAAATCATTTTGTATGGGAAGTCAAAAATTTTTTTTCGTATTTCGGCATTTGTTCTTAGGGAAAGTTGTTCAGTTTCATGGGCTGATTCATCATCTGAGAGGATAAGATCGAATTACTTAACACCCTGTTTAGTTTAGTCATATTTTAGGGTTCCACATTAAATGTCCTAGAATTTTAATTATATCTAAACAAATAACAAAAAAATCTAGGTATTTCTTGTTATCTCTTACTAAGCTCTGCCGGTTCTTACAGGTACTCTTAGACCATTATGATGTTATTGATTAAAATACAAATAGTAAACAAAAAAATACGAAAGCATAATGCTCTAAAAATCATATTATGCAGGATATGTTTCATCATCATCAGGATATGTTTCAAGTTTCGTAATTTAGTGGGCACGCAAGATATTCTGGGGACGGGACCAAGTCCACAGTTATATAAGATATTATGTGCTATAAGTAGGTAAGAAAGACAACAAAACTTTATTGTATGCAGTTATAAAGTGTTTTTAAATTTTAATATGCAACGTTTACAAAACAGTTTACAAAACATTTAAGTGACGAAAATTTAATCATGATTAAAATTATGCAGCAGTGGTGTGTTGAATATAAATTATGTGTTTAAGTAAACATAACAATAAAAATTTATGTGAGTATAAATCACATTTATGAGCACGTATTCCGTTCTACATATTTAACTAAATTAGCTCGCCGATGGCAAACCTATAAATAAATTAGTGGGACTGGGCCACCGCATCGTCTACTTCGTCGTCGCGATGACTGGTTCAAAAATTTTGCGGGTAATCAACGAGTTCTACGACATCACGTGGACATGACTCATACAATACTAGACCATTATTAATAAACACACACATACAAAAAAATAAACTACTTACTTCCTTTGCGTGCCAACAAACATAAAAGTTTTTCGTGCGTATCCTAACGAAAACATAAATTAGGTAAATTTACTACGTTTTATGGAGAGCATCCCCTTCGTTACAATATGTCCGGAATAGCAGCGGGGCAGCGGCGACCTGCGACCCCTCATCGCTACGTAACGGCTTCGAATCGGCAAAATTATCAAAAGTTTTAAACTTACAACTTTTCTTAGAGCTAGCGAGCTTTCTCATTCGCTTGGAGCTTTCATAGAATGAGTATTCGGGCTGGTTTCGTCCTCTTCTCTCGGGGAAGGTGAGAGGCAGAGGAAAGAGACAGGTCCGTTGGAGAACGCCGCCGCCGCCGGCTGGTGACTCCGGCACCGGCACGCGGCGGCCGACAGTCAGTCAGTCCCCGTCGCTGCGATGTCGGAGGCACACGCCGCGCAATGCGCTGACCCTCTTCCCGACTACGATACGAGAATCGCGCCGATTCTTTACCAACTAATAAATCAAGTGAGCCGAAAGTAAACCCTCACGAACAGATTATAACTCGATATGAGATAACGAACCCGCGGGTAGTGATTAATCGCTGAAAGTCAGTTCGACGAATGATTAGAGCGAAGTAATCTTGGAGTTTGGGATTAGGTGCGTGTAATGTAAACAGACAAACATTGTCGAAAGTTGGTGTATTGTTTGTTGAGACTGGTAAAGTAGGTGTACCGGTTAAAGATGTCGAGGGGAGTGTAGTTGGAGCTTGTTGTGGACTCGCTGGAAGATGTGGCGAGTGGTGATGCTGTTGTGGGGGGTGCTGGGGGCCGCAGCCGACTCCTGGACCGCCTTCCAAGAGCAGCCCTGCTGCCGGCCCGTGTCACACCACCGCGTCAGGCATCATAGAGGTAAGATTCTAACTTAAATACTATTTAGAATAACTGAGTACGAGTTTATCTTTTGGTGAGCTTGTGCTACATCCTCAACCACGTCTTTGATCCTGCATTAGACTGTGGGTACCGACGAATCTATTTATTATATTTAATAAAAACACTGTAATGATTCTCTATCAGCACATACAAACAATGCGGATATCATCTTCTATTTATGTATAGCATTGACTATCATAAAATGTTTAAATAGACATAAAGTAAAATATATGTTTCATTAATCATTATCTACCGTTAATGACTGCATATTGCTTAACTTAGTAAGGTCGATCTCCGCTATTTGAAGAATGTAGAGACAACGGATTTAGCTCTATCATTTAAGATAATCTGTTTTTAAAGAGCATTGTTTAGGAAAATCTGTATTTAACTTGTCGTTTATAAGACCGTTACTTGAGTCATTGTGATTAGAAGGGAGACCACAGAGTATATCCTAATGCAACAGAGCTCGGGTAACGGTATATGTCGTCGTCCGATATTATCACGCCGCGCCGCCGGTGTGCTGCGGTGATTCATTCGCCAGGTATTTACTTTATGTGAATAACAAGGTCCGAAATAAGCACTAAGTACACCACTTATCATTTTTAACCCCCGATCAAAAAGAGTGGTGTTCTAAGTTTGACGTGTGTATTTGTGTATCTATCTGTATGTCTGTGTATCTGTGGCATCGTAGCTCCTAAACGAATAGACCGATTTCGATGCGGTTTCTTCTGTTTGAAAGCTGACCTGATCAAGATAGTTCTTAGCTATATTTAATCAAAATCGGCGAGCGAATGAAGGGGGTCATGCAACATTTTTAACTTTATAATTATAATTCGAACGGCACGGCACGGCACGGCATGACGGCAGCTCGAGCACGATGGCGATAAACTCGCGCGGCGCGCCACTCGGCTGACGCTGAAATTTCACTTTGATTGCGCGAGGGCCCCGCGCAAAAACTTGCTCGCCCAGTCGTTGTCAATGTTGACATTTTGACATTAGACCGCGGTGAATTACGCGCGCTATCACCATCGTACTCGAGCTGCTGAATTTGTATTACCATTGCCTTCTATGTTCCCAGCTTCTAGTATCACTAGTGCATAGGAGGCAATTGCAATGGTAATACAATTTTACTGGGCCGTTTTCGTATTATAAAAAGGCTCTTTGGTAATCGGAAAGTGCTTTGTTAATATATTTAAAGATTGGAATATTCACCTATCATTGTGAGAAATATAGCAACATCTACGGTACAGGTACAAAAAACATTAAAAAATATTTAAATGTCTATTCCAACAAGTTTTAAGTATTTATGCTGTCAGTGTTGTAAGTTTTGATAATGTTTAGGCGTTTATTAAGGACACTTAAAAAGTAATTAAGTATCATTTTAAAACAGGTAAATTTTTGTGTCCACAAAAGGTCGTAGGTAATTGAAACTAGATACTCACGAGGCATTATTGTTTTTTCTTGTTACTGTAATAAATAACATTGGAATATTTAACTCTTATAAAATCTTTAAATTCTATTTTTAGAAGTCGAAAATTGGTAGCGTTATAAAAACGCATTATATCATTCATAACAATCATAGAAATTTACAGGGCTTTATTTCCCTTCCGTGCTTCGGAGGGCACGTTAATCTGGCGGACCCGGCCGGCTGTTTGTCTGACAACAGTTTTGTTATAGCCGTTAAAACAAATCAGAGACCATTTGGCGGTTCGAAAACTCTGACACCAGGGTTAGTCAAGTTTTTGATTAGGAAGGAGCGATTGAAATTTTAAATCTCTGCACAACAAACGCTGAAACCCTTAATCTCTGTCGGGGCAGGTATAGAGAGTATAGAGCTTCGATCAAGTATTAAAACTAGATACACAATCCACAACAAAAAAGCGTCCTCTCTAAATGACCGCCCACTTGACGTTTTGGGTTGTCTTATCGTTCAGTAGCATTCGGGCCTTCCAAGAGAACGTATCGTAGTTCGGTCACTACTTTTATTCATTTTGTATGGAACTGTGTATCTAGGTATAGAGCCATAAATAGTTTTAAAAATGGTTTCAACAATAACATTTTTAACGAATGTTATAATGGGCTAATCTCTCATCACCAGGTGAAACATGAATTTACTGATAGTTATGTGATCAACCCCAAATACAGCATAACCCTCGATTGCCCGGAAGTTTCTTTTATGTCGGTCATTGAATTTTAAGGTACACCTAAAATGTTAAGGAAAAAATAAGCATATTCTGTTTTTATGTAGTTTGTGTGAGTTTCATAATACATACTTGCAATACAATATTTTAATATTCTCTATCTCAAAATTAAACTCTGAAAGGAAAAGGATAGTACCCTTTTAGTAATAAATATACATTATATGATTTATATGTAAGTATGCAATTCGCTTTTTGTTGCTTACCTACTGGACATACTTTTTATTTTATTATTATTAAATAGACCTAAAATTACTGCAGATTTAATAATACAAATAAATAATTGACGGAAATCCAAGCGCGTATTTATAATTATAGCATCCACGGAAACACAGGCCGCAGGTCGAATTGGATATTCGATCTACCGCACCATTAGTTTCATAAAGACTAGTACACATTTATTACTCGAGGTAAATATTTATACGAAGGTAAAACGGATTTCTGACGGAATATAGTTGTAACAATTAATAATAGTCTAAGGAAGATTAAGAAGACATTAGTTTTTTTTGTTAAAAAAAATTACATTATTTATTTTTATCAAAAAATCATAAATTTCTTTAAAACTAGCTTCAGCCCGGCACTTCGTTCCCGTGGGAATTCGGGAAAATTATGTAGTCTTTGTGTTAATCCAGGATATCAGCTACCATTGCCAGCCGCTTGAGCGTGAAGAAGTAAGAACACACACACACACACACACATAAACTTTCGCCTTTATAATATTACTTACCTAGTGTTGATATTTTTTTTCAGTTTTATAACGTAATCTGTCTTTTTTTCAAATAAATAGTGTTCCTTACTTATGGTTATATCTTAAGTGGCAAACTATGTAGATAGTGTTGATTGACTAAGTTTTGCTGTAATTCTAATCATGCTCAATTTCGGCTAACTTTGGTAAATACCTCGTTATTAGTTTTAGTTGTGGTCCGTGTAAAGTATTAAGAACGTAGCTATGTCTGCATGGAATCGCTACGTTTAGCGGTCATTATGGGCCATCAGCAGAATAACTGGCAATTTAAAAGTTTGGTCGGAGAGGGTCGCATGATACACTCACATACCAACTTTAGTTAGTTGGTAGGCCGCGGCCCGCACGCAAAACGACAGCTTATACCTTAACCTCAAACAATCATTATACTCTTAAACGTTAGCTAGAAACTATCGCTAGCTTAGGTATTAATAAGAAATTATATATAAATAAAATGAATGTTGCTAAGCGCAAAACTCGAGAACGGCTAGACCAATTCTGATATTTTTTTCCAGGTACACGGAAAGTTTTAATAAAGAGAAAAAAAAACCACCGGGAAAATTTGCACGGGAACGAAGTCGCGGACGGAAAGCTAGTTGATAATAAATAATCTTTCACAGCGTAGTATGTATTAATTTTCAAAATCTGTACTCATAGAGAAAAAAAAAGAGTTTTTTATAAGATAACTAGCAAACGAAGGCACGGACATCATGTCTGTGGATGCAAATAACTAAAATAAAACCGGCCAAGTGCGAGTCGGACTCGCGCACGAAGGGTTCCGTACCATTACCTATAAAACCGGCCAAAAGCGAGTCGGACTCTATAAAAACCATTACCTCTATAAAAGCGGCAAAAAAATCACGTTTGTTATATGGGAGCCCCCTTAAATATTTAATTTATTCTACTTTTTAATATTTGTTGTTATAGCAGCAACCAAAATACATCATCTGTAAACATTTCAACCATCTAACTATCACGGTGCATGAAATACAGCCTCGGACAGACTTATCTATAAAAACGAGCAAAAAAATCACGTTTTTTGTATGGGAGCCCCCTTAAACAATTATTTTATTCTAGATTTTATTATTTGTTGTTATAGGACCAATAGAAATGAATCACCTGTGAAAATTTCAACTGTCTAACTGTCACGGTTCATGAGATACAGCTTCGGACAGACTTTTTATAAAAACGAGCAAAAAATCACGTTTTTTGTATGGGAGCCCCCTTAAATATTTATTTTATTCTGGTTTTTAATATTTGTTGTTATAGGGCCAATAGAAATAGCTACATCATCTGCGATTTCAACTGTCTAAATATAACAGCCTGGTGACAGACGGACGGACGGACGGACGGATGGACGTTCGAACGGTCGGACGGACAGCGGAGCCTTAGTAATAGGGTCCCGTTTTTCCCCTTTGGGTACGGAACCCTAAAAATATATCTTAAATGTAGGTATTTAAAATGTTTAATGTTACTTTTCGAATTATAGGAAACTATTACAGAGGATGCCCAGGACTTTCGATTCCGTGGAAATTTCGTAACATCCTTCCTTATTCCTTGCCTACGTTATAAAAGAAACATTTGAGAAAAACAGATTTCTAGGTCCAAGGGATTAGACTGGGCGTTGATGAGATGAGTTAGTGAGCGAGTTAGGACCTTCAATTTTATATGATAAGAATATTAGGTTGAACATTGAACAATGAGGCCTTTGAGGCCGACGTATCCGATAGTATAAATTATGTTCAAAATCATATTCATCATTCATCGCTTCATCAGTTTCATCACTCGATACTTTTTTTTTTACCTTTATTAAGGAGCTTCTTCAGAATTGAAGATGTCGCTCCATTAAACATAATTACTAACTTAACCAGACATGTTAGCTTATACGACGGACAACAGTATATGACCCTAACGAGGAACGAATCCGTACCTATTGAGTTCGCTTTGCCAACGCGAAAAGGACCGGTACATAGCGATGGCCTCATCCGAGACGGGAGAGGCCAGCACCGTGCTACACAGTCCAACCTGCCAGGTCGTCGGGCTACGTATGGATTCGTTTCTCTCACATTCCATTAATATATGATATACGTCCTCTGAAATCCCGCACACACTGCAATTGGGAGAGGGCACTTTTCCCATCAAATGTGCAAATTTGTTCGTGGGGATATGGCCAGAACGTAGTCTTAATCCAGTGACTGTGTATTGTCTATCTAAAGAACAGTTATCGATCCATGGAATTTGTAAAGGTTCGATACTTTGTTATTCATATTTTCTTTCTTGATTGTTTTCTTTTTTTTGCAGCAGCCAATTCGATTCTTGCATTGTTTTCGGTTGAAAACATTGTGTCATTCTTTTGAGATTCCAAATTCGAATCTCAAAATACTAGCAATTACTCGTACTAATTCAACGTTTATAAATTATATGTTCCTTTCCTATTTACATTATTTGCGTTTGAACTAAATGTTATCTACGGACCCGCTTGACGTTAATAATTACTTCGCTAGAGTCAATTGAGTTATCTCCAATTATCCAACCAGAAACGATTAGCATAAATATACAGTGAGAGATTATTTATTATCCGGAGCTGTCTATATAGGTGGTTGGCCGGGCGAGCGGGGCGACCGGTTGCTTCGTTTATAACAAGGATTCGTTAAAGGGGCCTTGTGTGAGTAGGTAGAGCAAAAAACCTGCAGGGTCCGAGTTGCAAGGGCGGAGGGGGGAGGGAAGATCGCCGCGAACCGGCTCCACGTGCGCTCGCGCAGGTAATTGACTCTACTTCTCTCGACCTGGCTAAATTAAGTTATAAACGAGCTAGTGTAATCGGAGTGTAAGCGACGCGACGTCCGACAGTTTTATATTATAACGTTCCTTTCATGCCACATCATTATGATAGAATTCTCATAATGGCCCCGAAGATTGGACATGCATCTCTTTACTCATTTTTTGTTTAAATTTATTGCATTTTTATTAAAATGAGCTTGGTGGGTAGAGATGAAGTTATTTAGCTTTATATTTATATAGCTATGGTTTGGGTTATAGTCGAGGTTGTATAATCACAATGGCCATCGTTAAAGACGGAAAGAACGAACTTTAAAATAGCAGCTATAACATTAATTACGTGTCGACTGACGACTTAATCCAGACAACCGAAGAAAATTCGTTTTAACACTATCATTAAGCGTGAAAACATTTGTTTGCATCTACCGATACTGAGGAAGCATTATGTTTCTCTGTCAATAACTATTTATAAGTACATTTTGAATCGTAAGATTATTAAGTTCAGAATTGTGTACGAACTTAGAGTACCTAACTCACTATACATTCCACTCTCTTTTTGAGGAGTTGTTAAAAAAGAGCAAGGATTTTGTGGTTTCGCTCATAATCATACATAAGTATGTATAGTTTTATTCAACCTATTATTTTATCAAAATAAATGGTATTCATTATAAGTAGGAAACGAATTTCCATAAAATACTCCTACGTTTTTCTATAGCTCCAGCATGAAATGCAATAAGTTTAATAATGCAAATTCTTAAGGTATGGTTTTCTGTCAATCTCTACGAAAATATTTTTACACAAATCCCTACATACGAGTAGTAAATGTTCGCGTACTATTGGAGCTGCTAATATTTCCTCTGGTTTAATATTTCACGGATCGAGTACATACAGTTAACTCGCCTGAGCTGGCTTGAGTTTGATCAAGATAATCTTTATTGAGCAGTGCTGTGCCGGTCGGTGTTGCCACATCTCTCCAGTTGACGGCTAGGCGTGTGGTCCGGCTCGTCGCATCGTCATCCATCGCTCTAATACTTCTTTACTTACCGTCGATATTGAAGTGCGCTATTCTCTTAGGGTTTTAGCTTTGGTGTCTTTTTTCTTGTTATCGGATAGGTTACGCAGAGCTTTATTGGCTGAACACGAATGTAAACACCTAATTTAAAATGTTTGTCTTTCTTTTTTCTTTCGCTCGACGCTCTTTATATTGCTATAGTGCAAGTTGTGCTTACCGTTAATTAATTAGGTATGCATTTCGATTAGTTTTACAAACATAAGTGGGCACTTACTTGGGCAACTTTGCAAGTTGAACTTGGGCAAGTTGTTTTGATTAATGATTAACTGTTGGCGAGTCTAATAAATAAAAAATATAAATCTACACAAAATAAAAAGTATTTCCACAAAGTTACAACTTGCTCTATTCCTTGTTTAAATGATTTAAGGGCGAGTAATTAAAAAAATAAAATCGTTTAACAACAATTCATTGCGTTATTACTGAAACTACTGTAGTAGCTTATGGTGACTGGTGTTAATACGGTATAAGTATTCTTTATTAATCGTATGGTTCAATAGGGTATCACCATCACCAGACCGATCTTATCGCCCAAACCAAACCTTATTTACTATGAGCCCGCATTCGGCGTCGACCGCGACCGTTATGCGCAGGTTAACACCCGTCGTGGGTCCCCCAAATCTAAAATATCATGATATTTGTAATGAATTCATTTTAAAAGCTAGTAAAGCGTGAAGTCATTTTGATATCTTTGCAGATCATACATGGTGTCGAGAATAGGTTGTAACAAACGTGTTTTAACTATTATTATTTTTTTACAAATGTGATAAAATAAGCTTTGGGGTTTATAATAAGGGTTTATCCTTAATAATACACTCATCAACACGGTCTAGGGATATTGCACGATTTTTCATACAAAAAAGGTCTGTTTGAGAAGCTATAAAAGCATACTCGCGATACATGGAGGGCTATAATTTTGAACTTCAATTCTAGTCAATAAATTTTGTTTTACTTGAAATTTGTGAAAACGTAACGAAAATGAAAAATAAACATTGCGTTAATTCGACAATTTTCATACAAAAAGCAGGCAAAAAGTGCATCTTCGTTTTCGTTTCCGTCACGTTTTCACGCAAGTGAAACAAAATTTATTGACTAGAATTAAAAATAAGCACTTGCTCGTCTAAAAATTATAGCCCTCCATGTATCTCGAGTATGCTTTTATAGCTTCCCAAACAGACCTCTTTTGTATGAAAAATCGTGCAATATCCCTAGACCGCGTTGATGTATATATAATAAACGCGAAAGTTTGTATGTATGGACTTTTGTTACTCTTTCACACAAAAACTACTAAATGGATTTTAATGAAACTGTATAATATAGCTTATACATCAGAATAACACATAGGTTCCATAATTTTCAAAAATTCCGACGGGAACGAAGTCAGGGCAAAACGCTAGTCTTATATACACACTACAGAAAATATATAATTATCGGACTGCCAGAGATTATATTTATTATTACATAATCGTCTGAAGCATATTACCGTTTATCCTTAATAATACACTCATACATTATATTACCATATTACCGTTTTGTTATCGATATGACTCTTATAACTCTTCTCTTCATCCTCAATGAATAAAGTGGCAATTATTCAAATTGAAACGTCCAAAAAGTAATTTCTCGAACAGTGATCCGTGAAAAATAGAGGCTCAATTCCCACTTGCCAATATGCAGAGAGTCGATAAAGTATTGAAGTTCGTATGATTAAACGTCGAACACACACAATGTTAAGCATTAAAAGGCTATTTTGGATTTTATAAAAACAATTTATTGTTACTAATTAAATTGTGTTTTCACTATAAAAGAGGAACCTTACTTTGAAAAATTATGATAAGTTTTTATGAGAATAAGATCTAAAAAAAAACTAGCGCTGTTTCTTCTGCTTAGCGGAAATTTACTTGTGTACTTTATATTGGGGGAGTTTTAATTAGTGAAAATTAAGGATGTGAATCAGCCCGGTAAACTGAATAACTTTCCTCAAGGAATCTAAATGAAAGAGAGATAAATCATCACAGGAGAATTTATTTTTGACACTTTATTTTGTAACATTTTTATACAAATAGCGTTAACCTTACAGCCGAATCGATAAACAGCTTTATAGCAACATATTTTACTGTGGCGTCACGTGTTTTATGAATCTACTACCACTTTGCTCATGCTCTACCTCCCTCGATAGGAAATATGTGATCAAGACGTTTTCAATGTCTACACGTCACTCGCTAGCTACAAAGCTACGAGTAATAAGTAATACAAAAGCTAAAATAAAGTTAGAAATAAATAACACCTTATAGAGAGTTTACACAAGAGAAGTAGTTATTTGGCTTTATATCACGGCTAAATAGTGTTTTTACCTCTCGTACGTTTGTTTGTGCGAAGCAAAGCCTCACCAATATCGCTCAGTGTCGTGTAGGGATTTCCTTTGCTGTGTTAAGCGAGCTTTATTGGTCGTGTGCCGTCTCAGGCAGTGGATGTGCAATGCATAAGAACATAGTAGAGAACCTGTAAGTGAAGGCAAAGGAATGTTTTGCAATTTTATTTCCAGTCCTATTTCATTTTATGGACAAATATATTGGACGACCATAAATTAGCTAGCGAGACTTTCTCCACGGAACCCTACTTACACATAGGTAGGTACAATTTTTGAATTTTCATGCTAAGGCAATCAGCTGATTGCTCAAGTTGTATTGCAGAGACGAATTTTTTTTTTAATGTTCCGACCCATTTTTCATGGGGGAAAATTGTACAGTTTCGTGAGATGATTAGTCCTTCATTTTCGCCTAGTAATTTAAAGTTAGGTACCTTATATTCGAGAAAAGGTAATCAGTAGGGGCACGCAGGCGCACTTTTAAAATGTCGTACCTATTCGGATTTTGAACACCAGATTTTGTAATTTTGAAGCAAACTAATATTTTCAAAGGGGTTAGATTTTATAATTGGATTGCAAGATCGGAGCGAGTTATTTAAATAAGTATTTAGAATTTGTGGTTTTTGTCAATTCGACTTATATCTTACCATAATATAATTACTATTTCTCTTGGTTACTCATAATTTTATTTGTAGTTGTAACTAATATTTGTCTTAATTACATACATACGCTCATGCCTTTAATCCCTATAGAGATAGGCAGAGCATCAATGGGTTTAAAACCATTTAATGCCACGTTTGACATACATTCAGAGGGTTTTTTTATTTTTTTATTATAAGATGGGTTAACTCTTGTCCTCAATCTTGACCATAAAGGTCAAAGATGAGGTCGACGATGGAGCGAGTTAACCCAGAAAATGCCTATAAAGGCACTGGTACTCCTATGCACCGACGGAACACAGCAAGCTGTTTGGCGTCGGACTTCGGTAGGTTTAAGATGAAATATGATGTAAGTGATGAGAGGTTGTCAGCCTTTTGTAAACAATACAGCTAAACCCTCGCATCCCACTTATTGACTTTTACAGTACCTATGCTTGGGAAGAGTTAGCAGCTGGCACATTATACGTTTTTCTTTTACTCTCAGTCGCGCATGGAAGTTGCCTTTATTGATATGAATAGTTTGGGATTAAAAGAACAGAAAACCTATTTACTGGGTTGTTAAGACCTCTATTTGCCCTGTAGCTAACATACTTACCAAATATATTATCTCTGAGCCGGAGGCACTCGCGCGTACGTAAATCGAACAGACGGACAAGCACCTCGAATTGACTGACGTGACGTGGCGGTATCCGGGGTAAATCATCCACGTACACCGCATTATGCAGTCTACATATACACGCATAAATGTACAATTACTACATAACATGGATTTTATAATAGTAGTGAATAAAAACTAATCGAAAATAAGATAAGTTGTTGTATAACTTATTGAATTTTTTAAAGATTTATTCTATATTCACGCTTACAAATCCCTTTTGGAGTAGATGAGTTCCTCCATTTTATTTATGTTTAAAATGCAGTGCTCGGAAATATCACCATAAGTATGGCCGTGAAGCAAAAATCACCATGTACCGTAAGTAATTACAAGATATAAAATTTGTTGAACGTTGAGCGACATTATAATCTATACTAATAATATATATATGTATATATATATTTGATTTGATTGTTTGTTTGCATTGAACAAGGCTCTGAAACTACTAGACCGATTTGAAAATTCTTTCACCATTAGAATTCCACATTATTCGTGCTGAATATAGGGTACATGATTTTCCCAAATTCCCGAGGGAATGAAGTCCCGGGCTGAAAGCTAATGTAGAATATAACTCTATTCCATTATTACACTTTTACTTATAGTACATTACATAATTATAACAACCTCTAATAAGTTTTTGTCCCAATTTGTTAATTTTATTATTCAATGCCTGAGAGTATATTAAAAAGTGTCTAGGCAGTCGAAAAAAAGATCTAGCTGCTTGTTACTCTGACGCGGCGGTAACAATTAAAAAAGGTAAATCTCGTTTTTTTTATCATGTCATACTATATTATAAAACAAAGTCCTCCGCCGCGACTGCCTGTCAGTCTGAACGCGATAAACTCAAAAACTACTGAACCGATTTTCATTCGGTTCTCAGAGTTAGGTTTTGCGTCAGGGAAATTGTAACAAGCAATTAAATATTTTTTTCCATAGATCTTTGCGTTAATATAAACATATTTATTTTGTACAACTTTAGAGTTGCAGCGCTGACAAAACAGGTTTTTTGCGATTTACTGATAAACTACGCGTCTGGCGGTAAAAAAATTCAGTAACAAAAAACCCGCAATAAAAAGTTGAACAAAATGAGTTTTGTTGAGTCCCGACCGGTTTGGTAGTTTTTGCGCAATCCGCAAAAAAACGCGTTTTTGGCCATATTTTAGAAATTTAATAACTCTCGTTGTATATTATATAAAGAGCTGAAATTTGGATTGAAGGTAAAAATTAAAGCTTCTAACATCTATACCAAATTTTAGCTAGATCGCATTTAAACTTTTTGCAAACCACAGCAAAAACTGAAAAATGCCCGCGCTGCAACTCTAAAGTTGTACAAAATGAATATGTTTATACTAACGCAAAGATCTATGAATTTTTTTTATTGCTGGTCACAATTTCCCAGATTTTAACACTGTGATCGACTAATTCTGCCTGAGTAACCATTGGACGGAGTGATTCAAGAAGAAGGTTTACGTGTATAATTATTTCCCTAAATTTCCACGGGAACGGAATCTCGGGCGAGAAGCTTGTTTTTACACAGAATAAATAATAGTACTAACGTAGTTTTTAATTATTTTGAAACGTTTATCCTCGCAGTGGTTAATCCTGGGGTCGGTCGTGGGCTCATTCTTCTTTCCCTAAAAATTATTTCTAAAATTAGGCTTCTTTATTTATTTGATTGTTAAAAAGTACACAAATGTAAAGCCAAATCGTAACAGTTGTGACATACCTACTAATATTCCTATCGTCATATTGCCAAAATATTTACATTTCTATGATAGGACAGTACCGAATACAAACAAACTAACACAGTTAGTTTAGTGACTACATAATTCAAGTGAACCACACAGTAAGTACTAAAGATAAAACAATAATTGATAACGGACTTTCGTTAAGATAGGTTTTTAGACGCCGGCCGGGTTGGGCTGGACGGTTCCTGCTGGATGACGGTTGAATCGACGGTTTCTGGGTTCGGTACCCGGTTGGGGCAAATGTTTGTGTCAGAAGCAGATATTTGTTCTCTTGTATATGTCCCAAGAGCCCCATAATACAAGGGGAAACTTTTATGTGCCTCTGAGAGTGTGGTATTTATTTCTATAATAGGACTAATCGATAAATGAGGAAATCTAAAAATGACTGTATGGATGTCCATACAGAAACCTATGTAGGTTTCTTTGCCTTTCCCGAAAGAGATAAATCTTTGAGTATGTAGTATTAGTATGATAAATTAAACAACAACAACAAAATGACATAAGTCAGTTTAAGACATTGTCAAAGTGGTGTTTTGATGTTTTGTGGTAAAGTAAAGCCATGGTTCTAATAAATACTAAGTCCATGGGTAAAGCAGCTATTGCTTATAATAGATATGTAGCCCGGGGACATTTATATTACTAAAAAGTTTACCGTTTCTCTTTGTGAAATTAATTATTACAAATTTTGCCATTTTATATACTAAAAGTGAGGTCTTAATGACCGTAACCCGCCGTAACCATATGTAGTGACTAGTGATAAGTTAAAAAATCTCTTAAGTCAAAAAGTTATTTAAATTTTTGAGTTACCGTTTCAAATTTACATCTTCATCATGGACCAAATGAGTCTTAGAAAATAAAAAGACCACAGAAATCATCTTAGAATAGGTATATGGTTTGTTTAGAGGGCCTATTAACAGATATTTTGAAACGGTAACTCAAAAATGTAAAAAAAATAATCACAAAATATGGTTAGGGCGAGTTACGGTCATTAAGACCTCACTTTTAGTATATAAAATGGCGTAATCTATAATAATTACACAAAGACAAACGGTAACCTTTTTAGTAATATAAATGTTCCCCGGGCTACACAAATCTAAAACTCCTTAATGGCTGAACCAATTTTGATCAAATGTGTCTCTATTACCATCTAGATTACAACAGCTTTCAAACAAAAAACCGCACTGAAATCAGTCCATTCATTTAGGAGCTACAACGTCACAGACCGACATACAGATATACACACGTCAAACAACACCCCTCTTTTTTGTCGGGGGTTAAAAACCGTGGCATTGAAATTACCGAAAACATTGTTTCTCGTAAATTATACCTAATATGCTACAATTACGTGTCATTTTAAAACTTAAACCTATAATTATTATTGTGAATTCCATAG
The DNA here is from genome assembly GCA_949987775.1 of Aproaerema taeniolella. Classification (NCBI taxonomy): domain Eukaryota; kingdom Metazoa; phylum Arthropoda; class Insecta; order Lepidoptera; family Gelechiidae; genus Aproaerema; species Aproaerema taeniolella. The sequence continues at coordinate 7,481,225 of OX465243.1, read as the reverse complement.
ATATGTCTTTGGAAACATTTTGGAATAAACAAACAAACAAACGCACAGATAATTATAGAGATAGTTACAAAACTTAATTGTTGCCTGTTTGTGTCTTATCCGTCTATCCATTGCAAAATACATTTTTTCGCTACCTGCCTGTCAATATCGTATATTATTATTTAATCGACAGCTACACAGTAGTATAATCTCTTACTTTACGTTAACTATCAACACGAGAAACAAACATAATACTCATCCAAACTTTATAAACTTTTATGTTTACAATATGTATCAGTAAATTAGGATGAATCAGGACCAACTAAAGTGAAAGGGTACAAAGCAACACCTTCCATGTTTTACATGTTGTACAATGTGTTTGTCACATTCTTATCTATTTACTCAAAGACAGCTTTATGGATCCGATTTCTTCTACATCGGTGACAGGCTGTAAAACACGTGAAATATGAGATGTTTTGTTTTACCACCGGACGTAAATAACACTGTAATTCTCTCAAAGAACGTGTTAATGTATGGGGAAGGGTAATTATGACCACATTGTTTTTGTACGCCCGTGGCCATAAATAAAACGTTTTTATTAAGCCAAAGTTCGTGTTTCATTATACAATTATGTTAATAAAAATAGAATGAAGAAAAAAATTATAATTAATTATACCTGAGTACCATAAATTAAATGCTTTAATCCGGCTTCAACATGATAGTTACCTGATTATATAAGCAGAATAACGGGTGCATTTATGCATTTATTAACCAGATTTTCAGATGCATGGAATCAGCATAAAACTTAGCATATACTCGCTTTTGTTTTTGGAGAGACAGGAATATTTCAAACTAAAGTCCATTTTGCGGTTGTTAATTTAGCGAGTGTCAGACTACATATTGCATCACATTCATAAAGCATACCAGAAAATTAAATTGGGATATGCGGGAAAGCAGTACATACATACAAACAATAAATTGGCAATTATTTCCAATTTTTTGTGCAATTCATACCCGCCGGGTTGTGTTTATGGCAACGCTTAGTTGAGTGGAATGATTGTGTAAAACTGTTGGAGCCCGTCCAACAGGAGCGGCGAGAAACAAACGGTTCAAATAAAGTCAAATAAGTGAACCCCGCAAAACCAGTGCGCCAGGAGTAAACTGACCGTGCGATTAGATAAAAAATAAACCAATAACTTCGCGATTTCGTAATTTATCCGCAAATGAAAAGACGGGGCGAAGCAAAAATAAATAGGGCGTATTAAAGCGAGATATCTCAGTCGAGAGTCGAGATGACTTCATCAAATCAATTTGTAAATTGAAAGCTTCTGGAATTGAATAAATTGGCTGTATTAAGATTTGCTGAAGATTTTAACAACGCAACGACTTGAATAACTGAAGGAAAAAAACTTGTTGAGTTAACTGTGTGCGCAAACAGAATGGACAGTTAAAATGATTCGCGGAAGGAGACATGGCGGGTTTATTTCTGTCTCGTCATTCTGAGAACCATGTAAGCGATATCAATGTTCCATTCTGTGCTGTTGTTGGACAGAGTTCGCCGTATTGTGTGATGGTAGAGGCGCGGGCGATAGATATTGCATTGTGGTAATCTACGGAAGTGATAAACACGCGCCGCAGACCTTCGATTGGCTGCGGGTATCTTGACACCTAGTCGGCCGGTTAATAGCTAAAGATACATGTATACTCCACTAGCTGATGCCCGCAACTTCGTTTGCGTGTTAATTTTTTTTTGTACAGTGTACACAGATTGAAAACATCTATCTTATGTGATTTAGATTTTTACATACAAAAGTTTTTTCCCGCTAACTCCCGTTCCCGTGGGAATTTTGCAATATCCTGTTGCAACTAAGCTTTAAGTTTACTAAGGTACCTGCATGCCAAATTTCAAGCGTCTAACTTAAGCGGTTTAGATTTTTCATACAAAAGGATTTTCCCGCTAATTCCCGTTCCCGTGGGAATTTTGGGAATTCCTTTATTAATGCACCTCTACGGTACCTAAGCTACGTCCCTTCTAAATTTCAAGTGCCTACGTTTAGCCGTTTAGGCTGTGCGTTAATATGTCAGTCAGTCAGTCAGTTTCTCCTTTTATATATTTAGATTAAACTATGTACTTTGTTTCTTCTGAAATTCCGTTACCCTTTTGTTTTATTATCATTAATAGGCAATAGGAAGTCTTCACAGTAAAACACAAAACATCGCAACAACAGATTATAAATTACCTGTGCTTGATACGATGTCTTGCATGAATAGGAATATAATAAATCAAATACCTGCCACAAAGAAAAGGAATTGATAGATCAAATACTTTGGCATATGAATACCTACACGGATGGAATTGGCTGAACAAATGCAGAACAAGCAGTATAGACACAGAATATTTTCAATTATATTGCAAGATTTAAAAAAAAACTTCAACATGAACTTGTTACACTTGTAATAAATAAATGACAATTTTGACAAAAAAATTACATAATTAATCAAAGATAAATAATAAATAATAAGGAATCTTTCTTATAATTATTTTTTTTAGAAATCGGACTCAACTATCGCTCATTATCATACAAAATTTATGATATTCTTTAAGCCTAAGAGATTCTGCTTATTTTGTATCAAAAGAGGCTGCACATAAGATTTGTTGTATCATTTTTTGTTTCATCATCATCGAGCTTTAGTCAAGAAAACTCCATAAAGTTTACACATCTTAAGAAATCCTACTATAAATAGGCTTCTTTCACATAACTCTATAGAAAATTATTTTATCGTCATGCTGGGTAGGCAGGCTGGTCATCACAGTGGGATAGTAAAATATTCAGTGAATTGACTTCACAACTTTCCAGGAAAGAAGTCTTTGTATTTTTGACTAACACCGTCATGCTATAAAACTACCCTTTATACTTACGTACCAATAAGCACCGCTTTACTTAAACAAGAGAGCTTATTTTGAAACAGGAATAACTGTTACTGCACTCGTTGTATTTTGGTGCGGCACGACATCGTGTAATAGGCGAACATTGCGTGTTGCTCCTCGCTCGGCTGGCACGGCTCCAGTCGTTTCAATTTTATCCCGCGGGACGCTCCGTAAACATCCCTAAATGATAAACGCATAATTTAACGCCCCGACGAAACACGAAAAATCGTGCATCCATTTATTTTTCCGATCACAGGAGCGTGAAGACGTTCATTTCTCAAATTTATGAGCTCATGTGAATTCTATTCCAAGTTTTCACACTTTTATTTATTCACAGTCTAGTTATCAATAACGTGATAATAAAAGGTTATAAAAGGTTAGTAATAAAATAAAGTTATTAAATTTTTACAATTTATAGTAGTTTTTAGATAGAATTGGATTATTAACGGCCTTCGGACGGCTTAATTACGAGTGCGATAAAATGAGACGCCGCCATCAGCTTTATATTGCCGGTGTTTATGAAGTTTTTACAAGCCTATAAGAAGTTTATAAATCTATAGTCTAGGTATATACTGTTAAACAATTTAACATCATTAACGGTAGAGTGGAGCAAGAAAGCTTTCAGAAAATTCGATGTTGATATTTATCAGGAATTAATTAACATCGTTAAACAGACTGTTGTATGAGGAACCTGAAAAAAATTACTCGAGCTATGGAAGTATTTGATTTGCGGTCTCTGCTGTATAAGAGCGGCCGCTTTTGAAGTCGTATGATTACATTTTCTGCGTCTATTCCGTTGTCATGCTTTGACAAGGCAGAATACCTTGTAAAATCCAATTCCCTGAAAATAACAATACAGGGTAGAAGGAGGCCGGGCGCCCGCGCTGCCGCCGATACCATCGCTTTCTCGCACCACTACATAAATCTAACTTTGATACATTTTGGTAAGAAGCCAACTACCAGCACTTTGCAGTGACCCGCGACCGCTCGGTAAGGCAAAATAATAACTTGTATACGTTATTTTATTAGAGCTTGCTCGCTGTTGGATCCTCTCCTATATTTTAAAAACAATTTTATTTGCTCATCATATTGACATAATTTTCCACGTTAAAAACGTATGAGTCACCGACTTCAATCCCAACAACAGTTCGCACAAAGTAGATATCTAGTTTTTTGCGGACTACAATGCCTATTAGCAAATAACTACAAACAGAAATGTCATTCATTTATTTAGATGATGTTCTAGTTTGTAGTATATTTTGTTTTTGTTGATTTTTTTTAAAAGCGCTAAATCATTTTCGATAAAATTTATATGGGACCTCTTCAGGAGTATACTCTTTCGAACAAATAAAGAATTTTGAAAATCGGACAACAGTTGCCGGAGTAATCGCGTAACAAATATACAAAAAAAAAAAAAAAAAAACATACCGTCGAATTGAGAACCTCCTCCTTTTTTGAAGTCGGTTGAAAAGCAACAATACCCCGGACTACTAAATTGGGACAATGAACTTTGAGAGTGTGCCATGTATTGTGATATTCGTCAGCTTCGAGTACAATGCACGCTGACTCAGTGCGCTGTTTATCCGATTTTCATATTAAACAAATCCGATTGTAACCAAAAGATTTATCTTGTGCAATAAAGGCTTTGTGTGTGAGTCTCGCATTGGTAATGAATAAAGACATTTTATTATATGTTGCAAGCGATTGCATAATCGCAAAGTTGTACCAGTCGCATGGTATATATATCTTTATCTTTGTACTTCTTTGCGTGGGCATCTTAGTGGACAAATGATAAACCCCGGTATCAGTTCAAATCCATAAATGCACTGATTTGTTTTAAATAATTTATGACTACACAATGACCCTCAGAAAAACGGAAACGCTTGTGATAAATTACCAATAGGTCACTAGTTGAGGTAAACTGCGATAGGTACCTCAAACAGATATTAATACCCCTATGTTACATGTATTCTGCTATATACTTTAAATACGTGAAAAAAATTAAGGAGACCGATATAGTAGATTGTTTTCCTCTATTTAAACAAAAATCTCTTATTTTCTACCCATAATGGAACTAATAAGGCTCTAAACGTCCGTCCGCGCGGCTGAAAGTCAGCAATTAGAGTTTACTTTCCTCAGGCGATAAGTTCGTTAAGTAATAGGGTTCATTTTCAAGTCGGTGAGGCAGGCTCGTTAATCACCGCTTCCGTCCCGCACGGTGCGCGCCGGAACACCAGCTTATTTTTGATTGTTTTTGATAAAACAAACAAAGACAAATTATAAACGCGAATCGTTAATCATGTGTGTGAAATAAACCGTACTTCCTTCGTGGAACTATTGTTGTTTTCTTTCTACTTTTATTGCCAGCAGACCATTTATTAGTACCAGGTCACGATTTTAGGGTTAACCTTTATAACGTTTTATGCGGGACTGTATCTTATATGTCTTCCAAGCTCAAAGGGAGAGGGAAGAGGGAAAGTTTATGAGTTTTTTATGACCTTTACTCAGAACATGTAGCGAGGCAAGAAGATTAAAGTCAACATTTCGCCATTGAGATAAAAATTCAAATCCGTATTTTTTCTTTAATAGAAAAAGGGAATTATAAAAGTATTTCGCACTGTAACTGAGTTTTCATTGAATGACTGTGTTCAAAAGAGAAAAAGTATTTGAAAGGGATCGAGTAGTGGTGATATCGCAAAAATTCACGGGAAGAGTATCGGTACCGCCGCATGTTATGAAAAAGCGATCAGAGCTCGGAGCACACGGCTCGCACCGGTTACCAAATTAATGTGTCACGAACTGTTTCGACTGCAATATTGATGTTGAAAAATGACGCGCCTGACGTCTGATTGCACTCGTAAATCTTTACGTGTGAGCTTGTATTTGACTGGCAGACTGGCATCGCCCAGTCTCCTCCAAGCAACACTATTGGTATTTAACCAAAGTATAGATCCTGATTTACGTCCTAAGCACTGACCAAGTTTGAATTCTGTTAGAGACCAATTTTTTAACCAAAAATGTTCCACTGCTGAGATCATAGCAATCCTAAGAGCGTTATATTTTTATGTCAGAATTTTGACGCGGCTTGGAGCGTAATTTAAATTTAAAAAAGTATATTCTTTGTTTCCTAAACTTTTTTAAGCATACAGATATATATATAAACTTTGCTATGTCTGCAGAAGGTTCACTATAACTCCACTTTTTTCCTATCATCTCAAAGGCTACGCCCTGCTCACACTCCAAGAGTAGGTGGAGCAAATCATCAAGTAAAGGGTTATATGACTTCAAATTCGTAAATCCGTAACCACTTTCATTTCCACATCGATTACATGTTGCTTGGGCTAGAGATCATATTTATTTAATTTGTTATTTATCAGAACTTTGTTAATACATTTACTTGGATAAGTCTTTGAAACTACCCCTATAGCTCATAATATATCAAATGATTAATAGAGCCACTAACCGTTGAATGTGGATACGAGGCGAGCCCGAGATCGGGACGATTATCGTGAAGCTCACGCTTGGCTGATCACTGCACAAAATTAATTTAGCTCGAAGGCAGCGTGCGGTGAGCTGGGAGGGTAAGCTACGGCCATCGGGGTATTTCTATTTCGATGCGGCGACTTGTATTCATAGGCCGGTCGAGTACCTGACAGCCTGACGGGTGACGGAATTGATCTGTACTACAATTGATTTCCATTTACATTCGATTCTGGCGAACAAGAGCGGTGGCAGCTCTCTTGAGATCGGTATTTTTTCACAAATGCTCTTTGCTCTACCCAAAACGTCCAAAGTTGTGTGAATGCGTTTAAAACTTCGTTTTACACATTTAATTTAATGTAAATCCACCTTCTCGTACATCAGTGCAGCGGTCAAGCCCGACGGCCGGCGCCGCGCCGTTTTCGTATCCACGAATAAATTAATTAATTTTTAATCAATTGTAATTTGCTGTGACACGTTGACAGTACGTTTTAATGTTTCACTGCATTCGATTTACGTATATTAGCCCGAATTTCATAATGCATTTTCGTTATTGGATTCACAGTCGATTATATTTACAATTTTGTTTGACATGCTACTAAAACATCACAATCTATAATGTTACAGTGTGTGAGTGTATGTAGCGGTACTATTTTAATTAGTTATGCATTCTGTATTATATGTGTCAACATGGCCAATAATTGGGTCACATGGGACCGGACATGCTCATTTGAATTTAGCAGAATAGCACCTGGCTAATGTATCACATTAGTCTATTATTTTCCATGTTTGTTCTATTGTTGAAAATTATTGGGCCGTTTCGCAAATATAATTGAATAAATGATCAAATTGACTGTCTAAACAATTCAAATATATGTTAACATACTGAATGAAAATACATATTAGTATGCGTGCGTCGTGGAGAACAGCCCTTTGAGATATGTGCATGAAAATTTTAGTTGTAGAATGGTGTGCGGCGGTGGAGTTCGAATCGAAGTGCGATGCAATTTTAGAACAATGAGGTGGGAAATTGGTTTTCAGCGAGTGTGTGAAGGCAAGCAATGCGACTGAGGCAAGCGGGACGAGCGAATGAGGCGAGTGTGGTCGGTAAACCGCCGTCCCCCGCCCGCCGGGTCCACTCTACGAGTACGAAGCTCGCTCTCAGCGCTAGTCCACTTTACATACATTACCTTATCTGCCTGGACAACTTTGATTTTATTTTAGCATTGCCTTCAGGTAATAATATTTGTATTGAGGAAAATGTACCTACCTGCAGAAGGTGGGATAGTTCGTGTATATTAAATATCGTCTAGGTATATGATATAGAAATTTTATAATTATTTGCTGGAATTAACAAATTATTTAAAGTCAAATTCTTATTTGCATTGAGAGTTTTACAGCAGTTAAAAAAAAGTGGTAAATTATATACACGAACCCTGTTAAAGTACTACAATGGTTTTCATTAACATTATACTATTTTTGTAAATTGAGTGTAATTTCTACTTAGGTACTCATATTTACTTACTAAAACTATAAATCAAACATTAACATTTAGTACTATCAATCTTCGTTTTCAATTACCAATCTACATACAAGTCTTAAATGTCTTACTAGACTGTTCATTGCGAAGTTTGTGAAAAACTTTATTTCTGATGGACTCTTCAAAAACAAAACAGTTAAAGAAGTGAGATCAAGCTTTTTAAAACACGGCTGGAGTTGCAGAACACCTACATCGTAAAGCAATTAGACGAGCAGTGTGGGAGTGAAATATTGTTGTATCTCGTGATTGCTTGAGCTTTTGATGATGATTATTTATATAATGTCTCTAATTTAAGTTTGATGAGAGTCTGGATAGATTTGAAATCTTTTATGTACAGTTGTATTTGATTTAATATTTTTAAAGCGCTTTCATGCGTGAGGGATACCAACCTAATTCACGAAATAATTTTAGGGAAACAAAAATATTAGGCGTGAATTGAAACTTGAACCCACGACCCCAGGATTAGATATCCTGGTGGTGCTCTAACCAACTGAGCTATCGTGCATTTAAGCTAAGTCGCGACATCCTGGGTCCAAGTCCCGAACATATTCCATTCCCTGAAATTATTTTGAGTTGTATTTTGGTTTATTTTTCTCATCAAATCGCTTTAGTTGAGGAATTTAGAATCTGTATTTCTTTGTAGACCGGACACCTGTACAATATATTCTCTACGTCGTCCATGTGAACTCGACTAACGACGTAAAAACGTTTGTCACTGCATTTTATAGTGGTCGTCGTGAGTTCGCTATGTGTCCGCGTGGATAATCGTATTCGTGAGGGCCTGTATCGTAAATCTCTGCAGGAATGGGTTACAGCAAAGGCCCCATAAATTGGCCATCCATACTTTACGATGCACTCTGAAAGGAAGCGACCCCGCGCTCTCACACTGGGAAAACTTACACTTCTACCATATCAGTGGATTTATAGTCGCACTTACCTTCTTCCGCGCTGCTGTAGTCATGGAGTTCATTTAAAAATATCTATACAACGAATCATTTGTTTCGTTACGCATTTATTTTGGTTCACAATGGGCCTTTTTATAATAATTCGAAAAAAGCACGGCAAAATTGTATTAGGTACCATTGCCTTCCATGTATTAGTAATACTATAGAAGCTGGAAACATAGGGGGTAATGGCAATACAAATTTTGCCGTGTCGTTTTCGAATTATAAAAAGGCTCAATTGGTAATTTGCGGCCTGACTGCTGCTATTGAAATGATAGAGAAATGTCTGGCGGCGCCTGCGTTAAGCCTGAACTGCTAATTAAAGCGGGCCCCGGAGTAATGTATATTTCATGGCACTAAACGTCTCTGCGGGCACGGGGCGAGACGCCTCTTCATTAACAATACATTGTTGCATTTAAGCTTTTTAAGCTATACATTCTTCTCCAACCTGAACACAACTTTCTTTCTTTCTATCTTAACTGGTGATTCTTGAAAATTCAGAAGTAATAAAGTCGCTTATGTTTCAGCTTTATTGGTAAGCTAGTCCTGTCCATATCTCTGTATTATTTATTGTACCATCATGTTGAGCTAGTATTAGAAAGATGGTAGAATCTGGTGACTCCGTAACACAGGTTCTCCTGGTACGGTAGTGGCTCTCACAAAAGTTAATTTTTTTTTTCACGTAGGTGCACCATCACCGACTATTATAGAGAAATAAAAAACTATTGTTTTAGTATCTTTTTGTTAGCTTTGGGATCAGTAAGAGCTTGCAACAATAGTGATAATTGATTAATTGTATATGATACGAGCACTAAGTAGGTAGTTCTTATTATCCATGCATCATTATTTTAAATATCATACTGTCACTTTCTTTTTAGTTAATGTAAACAAGGATGAAAATACATTGCAAGAAGCTTGAACTTTTATGAACGTTTCTATGTGTAAGAATATAAAAATGACCATCAACTTCCGTGCTCATAATTCGCGTTGCTCCGAAGATTAAACACTCAGTAACTAATCAGAAGATATAACAAATGGTCTAAAATTAAATTGGTTCATCATTTGGTTCATCATCAGTTGAAAGGCACTGAAATTATCTAGAGTGAGAAAAAGTTACGGCGTTGAGATATAGTATTGTAGATTGATCAGGATTTAATTATGAGCAATAAGATGAAACGCTCATGCGTAAAAGTAAATGGCGAGAGTAAGATCTCCCGTGAATCTCAAACAGGCCGAAATTATTTCCGAGAGGCTGAAATCAATCAGAGCTAGGTGCCTTGAAACCTCATTGAAATGCAAGGGATCCATTTATTACCTCGCATTCGATTTACCAAGCGTTTGTTTCCTTCTAAAGAATTGTTAATGAAAATGTTCAAACGCTCATTCGGGGTGCTCATATTAAAATTTATGTGCATAATAATATATGCAGATGCAACTATTAGCCCTATAGAATGAATAATCCTACTTATGAAAACTTTGTATAATGTAGATATTTTTGAATGGTTTTGTTTAAAATATTCTGTTAGATGTAAAAATGAAGTGAAAAGAGACAGTGCGTCACCGTAGCATAAGAGCAAAGTGTAAAACCAGCAAACCGTTTTTGAAAGTTAATATTGCTAACGCTTTTTTTTTGTATTTTTCGTTCCGTCATAAAACGAATCGAGAATTTGATTAATTGAAATTTAAACGCGTTAAGATTTCTTTCAGTAGTACCTACTTCACTTTATAACATGATGACTGTTTGCAAAGCAGCGGTATGAAACGCGGTACTTGCTCCTGCTAGTGCCAAAAGTTCAGTTGTAAAACTGCTCTCGAGCAAAATATATGAGCATTTGCTTTTAGTATTTCAGTGATACGCGAAACTGTGATGTTTATTTATTCGGGGATTAAGCGGCTAGTGGCTGAACGCGGAGGTTCTACTTAAACTTCGTGAAACGGCCAGCTCTGCTCTGAAAGCCTTCTAAACACTCTCCTCGCATTCCACATTTCCCACTCTCCCTGCTATTCTATGTGCATTAAATAAATTAAATGCTATAGAGTAGATTTTGGGAATAAGTACGTATAAGTGCAGTAAATGCATCTCGAATACAACCATACACAGTGTAGTAGTATTGGACATATAATTATTCTATCTACGACTGTATACTGTTAGTCTATATTATGTGATATACTCCTTTTGAACGCCTATAAAGAAAACTAACTTCAAAAAGTGTACCCAAATAGTAAAGACCTTTTCTAGATTTGGATCTAACAAAATAATTCGTTCTGAGTGTATTGGTATCGTTTGAAGAGACCCACTACTATCGCCGGAACCCCAAGCCGGACTTGATAAATTCGATTTTGTACATTGAGTATCTGCGTTATGTATAAAATTATTGTTGTTTATTCAGGCTCACATGAACATTAATAATAGGTGCTTATAACATCAAATGTTTTTGTCAATAAAAATAAATAAAACTTTGAATAAAATAAAATAACTGTAAAAAGCATCTACGAAATTTGAGCGCTGTTCAAACACATGAATATTAAGTGTTCGTTTTCCAATAACGAGTAATTCTTCCACTTTCTCATTGTTAGTTTGTGTGCAGCTGTCGGTGAAATGGAATGGCGGGTATGAAAATAGTCATAACTAGTCTAAACAGTGACTGGCTGGGGCTGGCCGGCGCTTGTCAAAAGTTTCTCTAACGACTCCGCAGTTCAGATGCCTCAGATTCCAAGCGCAGAATGCTCTTGCTCATCCTGATGAGACAACTTGTAAATTTTACTCGAACCATATTCTTTTGACATGAACAGTAAAGTATTACATAGCCATCTGTCTCCGGGATGGGAGACCCAGAGTCCTATAGCACGGCCTTGGTTTAGTTTCAGGGCTCTTTCAGATAACAAAGTACTCTGTAAGTAAGCTATTTAGTAATATCGTTGTTTATCTGTTAAGAGCAAATTGAATTTTATATATTTATTTTATTTATTTATCAATAACTTTACTTTGACTCTAAATTAAATATATCTTACAAATGGACCATTTTGTATTAGTCGTGATTGATGATAGTACATTTTAACTAGCCAGACATCAACCATCAAAAGTTTAAACATATCGATTGTGGGAATTCAAAGAAATAGATCAAAACTTCAATAAAATTTAATTGAACACCCATCAAAGTGTCAGCTGAAGATAAGTAAAGAGCAATCTGTTTTGGATGAAAAATGGGCCGCGGGTGCAACCTGGTCGGCTGAGATACTGGAGCAGAGATAATATGGGAGGTAAATCACAGCCTTCTACTAACGCCTTCTAATAAATCCTAGTTTGTGTATACTAAACAACTGCTGCGCTGAACTCTCATCTGATAGACACTGCACAATTTAATCAAAGTGGTAAAGTTACATAAATTGATGAATCATTTAAATATCACAGAACTTTGTTATTTCCCTGCTATTTTTCTTAGAAATTGAATATGTAAGCAGCGATATATATTGTGGAAATGAAATATTGCCGGAGGTTCAAAACTGTTGCACTAAAGTCGAACAGCGGCGATGGAGCTGTTTGCAAATAGAAATACCATTTAAAAGCTACTGGAAGTTTTTCCGAGAATGTTCTGTTGCACGATGGATGCGGATGTCGAACAGAGATAATGTATTGGATTACACTGAATAATAAATGATCGCTCTTGTAGCTGTCGGGACCCATCCGCATCGCTAATGCACCATTAGTCGTTTAATCACACATCTACAATTGACTACTTTTTAACCACCGACGAAAAAGAGGGGTGTTTTAAGTTTGTTGTGTGAATCTGTGTGTTTGTGTATCTGTCTGTGGCATCGTAGCTCCTTAATGAATGGATCGATTTCGATGCGGTTTTTTTTTGTTTGAAAGCTGACGTAACTTAGGTCATAGTAATATTTGATCAAAATTGGTTCAGCCGTTTAAAAGTTAAATGCGACGAATATCGAGGTTTAAGAATACATATTTTAAAATTTTAGAGTTATACTTACTAGTTACTGCGGTCTTCGTTTCCTCGAAGATCTTGATGTTAAACGCGCAGAAAGAAAGACTCGCCCTAAGCTAAAGTACCCTACACGTATAACAATTTTGACCAGCTCTTCTGCATCCCATGTAGTAGGACTTTTAAAAATTAAATTTGGATTTGCAAGTCACAGTAGAGCGTACCATCGCGACAACATCAATCCGAATTAAACATGCTGGAGTCGCCAATAGCCGGACACGGCGTGGATAATTAATAACTGCGGTCTTCGTTTTACTTGCTCTTGTATTTTTTTTTTCATTTTTAATCTCTATTGGTTTGCTTCATAATATTAGCAATAACACAAATGCAACAAGTGACATCATATTGCGATGACGTCGCAAACGGCCTACATTACATCGGCCGGGGCGCCCGGGGCTGCGCCACTTCCATTAAAAGATACATTACTCCTTTTATTCTTGTTTAGATAGCAAACTCTCTCACAATCCTTTGTCTCATTTAGCATTTATTTACGGCGTATTCAATTTAAATACCACTCCTTGCGCGTTTTATCGCAGTAGAAATTGGAGTTGGACCTCGGCTCTGTTTTATTTATTTGTCAGTTTTGCTCTTGTTGTTTGTGCTCTGATTCTATTTTACTTTTGAAGGGTCGCCGGTCGCTGTGATTGTCTAGTTAACATTTTTGAATCATTAATATTTTCGAGAAAGCTTATTTGTGTTGAACAAATTGATTGAAAGTTTAGGGGATGCCTGCGACTTCATCCCCGTGGAAATTTCGTAAAATCCTTTCTGATTCCTTACGTTATAATAGGAACTTGTGTGCCAAACATCAGCTTTCTAGGTCCAAGGGTTTGGGCTGGGCGTTGATGAGTCAGTAAGTCAGGACCTGCAATTTTATGTATTAAAGATTAAAATAGGTGATGTTGATTGCGGTTTCCAAGAAGTCGTTACGTGGGACGAGCACTTGCAGAGGCGTAATTAAAAGTTAAAACTTGTATTATGGCACAAGCAGAGGAGTGCGGGATGTAAACTGTGCCAAGTGTCGGATTTCGGACGTGCTTCGCGTCCGCAATGCCGAGTGCATGTGACTCAAAGCTTGCGAACTCCCTAGCCTCGCGTCTCGCTAGCCTCGCTCCCGCTCCCTCTCATATCCCTCTATCCCAGTGTTTTTCAAATTTTTTGAATTCGTGGCCCCTTTGGAAGTTGAAAAGTTCTGGCGACACCCTAAGGTCCCTAGGCTAAATTTAAAACCTAAGTCGAAGATTTTAAATCGCAGTATGAAGAGTTTGCCGCGGGGTATATAGGCACGGAAAGTGGAAGGCATCATTATACAGACGCAAACTTTTCACTGAAATTGTAAGGCCTTATTGTAGCGTAGGACGTCTTTTTATTTTACTCGCGACACACTGATTAAGGCTTCAAGACCCCCTAGGCGGTCGCGACCCACAGTTTGAAAAACACTGCCTATCTATACAATGCACTCGCTACTTGCAACTCAGACCGCGGGATATACCTACTTTTTACTAATCCCCGGTACACTTTCCAGCCAAGTAGGGCGACGCGAATGCTACTTGCGGTCGACATGCATAAAGCTTATCTCAAATCCAAATTCATGGATGGAATTTACGACAAAGTTTATTTTAAAACTGTTAATAATTAATTTTCTAATTGCACGAAGCGATTCAGTTATTGTAGTCGATAACTAAGCTAACTTAGCCGTAATTCAATAATGTGAGGTGTATTTTAATTATTTTATTAAGTGGATTAAGAGTATATTTATTTATTTATTGAAAATAAAATATTAATTTCTCTTTGAGCACGCAGTGGACATAATTAAATAGAGAATAAGAACTTTTTTGTTATAAAGAAATGTTTAGTTTTTAAAGGAGTAGTTTATACATGTTTCGCGAAGGTTATTTTGCGCCTTGGAAGATTAAAGTCTGGCTGTTGCGGGCTAATTAAAAGCGAGGCACGCGAGGCAAGGCCCCGCCGCCCCCGCGGGGCAGGGCAGAGATGTTTGCCCTCTCGTCTTTTTCAGCCGGCGTTGTCAGCGATGCACCGCACTACTTATTATGCTCTTTGAGCTCAATCTCTTTGTATCTTATAATCGTATTTATCTACACCGTTTTCTAGCTGAGTATTTTCATTCATGTGTTTCAGAATTTCAAAATTTATCAGTTTTCTTCCTTTGCACTCGCAAATCATTTCTTTTAGAAAATCAAAAATTGGGCTTGTTAAAATGATTTGCATAGGTAGCGATAACTGAGCCAATTGGGAGCTGTGTGTGTTTTTATATTCCATTGCGTTGGATAAATAGTTTTACATCTAGTCACACTTGTCATATATTTTATCTTGTTTTATATTACACTTTAAACTGTTAAATTAATATATTTTATAATGTTTTTTAATATTATGTTTAATTTTATATCTCATTGCATGTATTTTAATTATTATTATTAACTAATAGTAACTTTTATACTCCTGCCTTTTTAGTATACGGGTTACTGTACTGTTGGCTGTTCCGTTCCTGCGCTGGCTTTAGGCAGTAGCTGAAAATCAGCGATTTGCTTTTTAGCAATACAAACGCTGAGCTATGGCCTGTTTGCGCTGCTACAGCACACACATTTAACTTTTATTTTATTTTTCCTCTCTAATGTATAATAACTTGCATTAAGTTTATATACACTTCTGTTAATTTGCACTTGGAATAATTGTGCATGTGTGTGACTGTGCAGACAAATAAACTTTTTATCTATCTATCTATCTATCTTTGTTTCGGAAAAGTAGCTTGCTTTTATTTTCAGTACAAAGTCTGAATACACCGCTGGCTTAACTACCTCAAATAGAATCAGAGTTGCTGTTTCTAAATGTAAGATGTTAACGCGTACGCACAATTGTATTACCGGTTCAAAAGTTGTGACGTTTTAATTAAAATTACCGCTCGTTTTTGTGCTCTCCATCGTACGTGTCTCATGCACGTGACATCCATTGTAACGTTTGTTAGGAACTTTGTGAGGATTGTGGTCGTACAAATAATTTTAGGATAGACGAGGGTGTGAGGTAAGTTATATCTTGTATCTCCGCTCGGAATTACGACCGCTAGGTACAGCCACTATCTCAGCACTCGAAAGACACTTACTTACTCTACAAGCAAATATTGAGAAACGAGACAAGATTGTTTATGACTGTTTTATTGTTAGTTACTTATCTCAGAAACCGTCTTTTACAAGTTTATATAACTTACTACAAACTATTTGTATTCAGAACTTTATTAGAGATAAGAAAACGTTGAGTACTTTGTTTATTGTAGACGATTTAAAAAGCGGGTATAATGGAGATGAAATACGGAACTGAGTGCTCAAAAATAAGATAAATAAGTGGAAATTCGGAGAGTGTTTTTGGTAAATATACAGTGCTTACGGTGGTATATGGAGGGCATTATTCAGGTGCTCGTGTAATTGCCGGTAGCTTTTAGCGCGGCGGACGACGTCGGACGCAGGGGGAGGGGTGCACAGCTCCAGGATACTGGTAGGTAATTAATGCGCTGGCGCACTGCTGCAAAAATGTACAGGATTAACGGTACCATTACTCTTAACTTGAATGTTTGATAATGATAAGAGACAAACATTCAGACTAGGCACAGTTTCCTCTGTTTTATTTTCAAGCTTTTACTTTAACTGTTAGTACAAGGTGTTTTCTATGATAATAAACAGTAGACACCTATATGGGTCTCCTGATTATTGCTTGAGGAAAATTATTAGTGTTGAGAAAATTGTGTTGTTTTTAAAGGGACAGTAATTGATTTAGGATTTGCAAAGATTCCTAAATCTAACGTGCAAAATGATGTTGTGTTTGACAAGAAAATCGCTTATTTTTTGTTAAATAGACATTTGCATGTATTCGGTGCGTAGCCGAGATTAGACGGTCCAATTACAAGGCGGCAGACAAGCCATTTTGGAAGACTGGCCCTCCGGAGGGCAGTTTCGCTCTGCCAGAAAAGGAAAGTCACGAACTTATCGCGAGCCCATTCCTAAAGTCCCAACAAAATAAATATATTTTGCTGATTCGAGTCGAATTTGCAAGTCTGCCAAGAATATTCTTACCAAATCGTTTTCCTATAATTGGAGTACATGTGAATTTGTATTCAGTAGCGCATCCACCGCGGATGGAATTCCGCCATTTCGCGAACCTCGTCCTCCATCATGCGTGCTTATTGAAGTAATTTCTGTAACCCGCTCGCGCCCGCGCCGCGCCCCTCCAACCCTCTAATTGAATTTAACTCTTCTTTATTCCGTGCCTTGTGACAGCGGTCCTTTATTATTTTGCACTCACGCCCGCGCTCTCATATTTACCAAATTATTATTTTTCTTTTTATTCTTTTTGTAGGTACTTTTTATAACACTATTAGGAAAATACAGAATTGACACAACCTAGCGTCGCGTCGGCCTGGTGTCTCAGTAATAAATCCACTCAATAAAAAACATTAGGATTTGAATTTCAACAACATACACGTTAAATTATAAATTATAATTAACCCATTTAAATTTTTTTCAAGTTAAATTGATAAAACTTTTCTTTTCAATAAGGAGAAACGAGCGCAGATGTAATGGTAATGAACTTTTTGATAATAAAAAAAGGGAAATTCAGAATTTTCTGCAAGTTCATAAATTATTAAGCCGGTCCTCAGGAGAATTTTCTGTTTGCCGTCTTTTATAGACAGGGCGGCCTATAAAACAAATTGATCCGCTGGGGCTTGTCGGGTTCCGATAGTAAATTACAAGCGCAACAAACAGTGTAAACAAATTTCTTGCAGCATTAAAATGTATGATTTTGTAATTCAATTGTTGGTACGCGGGTATAAGTCTAGTGGGACATTATTGTGGTTAGGAACGTGTTTATTTCACAGCGGTATGATGTATGCGCGAAATTAATAGAGGGAGTGGGTACTGTGGCGGCGGCGGGTGCGACGACACAGCTTGGAGGCTATCAGCGTCACGCTTGGCTGCGCTTGCACCGCCGCGCCGCCGCCGCCGGTGCCGCCGGCACTGCGCCCCGCATGTGCACTCATTCACAGCCATGTTTATCCTAACTTTGCCACCGGTGACATAGAGTCAAGGATTACGAATGTTATTCCCGTCATCTCATAACTTTTCCCCGCTAGGCAATATCTGTACCTATTTAAAACCGCAGACATTATTTCACGCTACTGTTGGAATTTCAAAGATGTAACTCACGCTGAGCGGTGTATTTCATGAGCTTGAGTGACGTGACAGGATTTAAATACAAGGCCTTTTATTCCTGACGGTCCTATTCTAGTTGGCTTATTCTCCCTATGTGAAACTTAACAATATATTTCTGATAATTAAAATTTCTTATTTTGTCCAAATTATCGAAGAAGCGATCAAATCCAATTGGAAGATAATAGGCTTACCTACTTAGTGACTAATGACTTCGAAAAAAAAGTTGGAACGTTTCCATAACAATCTACATTTTGATGATGGAAAGACCAATATATTAATGTGAATGTTATATCCCTAAATTAAAATGAGCATTTTATTAAACAAGTGTGGCATAACAGGAGCTATTTTTACGAGCAATTTTAGAAGAATGCAGCGCGAGCCGCGAGCGGCGGAAGCCCAGAGCTCATTTCACGGTGTCGCCTCCATATTTTACACTGCCCAAAATATTCCTCCAAAGCAAAAACCCTATTTACCTCTATTTACAACTTTCGGCGCTTAGTTTTAGAGCGCAATATAGTTCGAACCAATTTAATAATTCAGCAGTATCTTTACTACTACAGTGCCCCGGTAATGTATGCCTGCCTCCGCCCTGGAACAAAGAATGAAAGTCGTAACTCCACATTATGAAACTTGTAATATAACCTCGTAATTTTCGTACACATCTCGTTTCAGCACTTACCACTATACTTTGTCACTTTATAGATAAAACTTAACCTGTATTTTGCATAACGATAATGGACAACTCTTTGATGTTACTATAACGTTTACTTATTTTTATGGTAAAAGCCAAATAAATAAAAGGCTTAAAAGTTATCCGCAGTAATAACCAACAAACTATCTACTTAACTTGATGAGGGAAAGACCAAGGGTAGAGAGGAGGGGAACTGTGTGACTTTGATTGGTAGAGTTCTCGCCTTGGAATTTTTCTGATAGTTGTTATTTTCAGCGTACAGATTTTGATAGTGTGTAAACCGAAACATAAAACAAAATAAAGCTGAGTCCAAAATATTTTATTGAAATATACACAAAAGAAGGCACTTTGTATTCAAGTAGGTGTAGCTCTGCATTGATGGAGACGTTTGCATTTTTATGTAGGTACTTTACCCGTATGAATAATCGGATTTAGCCCGTGCTTGCTCACAGCAAATATAGTCCAACAACGCTATATGAAGTGCCTTTTGACATAACGGAGGATTTAAAGCCTCGAAAATCGTGCACCGGGGGCACCGCGTATTAGAGAGTGCACTAAACCTCCTTATCTCCCCCACTTGTTTAGATAGATGGTGCCCTCTTCCGTAGAATGCATCTTTAAGGAGTTCGCAGATAAGATTTTATGTTCAGAATAATGCTGTCGAAGAACGCATGAGGGTGCAATCCGAGAAGTCAATATACTTACATCAAGTTCAAAAATGTTTTCAAGACATATTTTAAATGTATTGGTTAAATATTATAAATAACTTGATTATTAAAAATGTATCTGGCTTGGTGAAAGATTTTACTTTTGTAAAAAGTAAATCTTTCGACTCGTGTGTCGTGTGCCTGGCACTGGGTCTGGCAGGAGGGCAGAGGTCGCGGCTCCGGCGGCACCTCGCCGGCACAGGTCCACTCCGCTACTGACCTACATCCGCTTTGGCACCGCTCACAATCGCCGCTTCAACTTAATTGTGCCGACACTTCGGGCCTCTCCTAACGATTGCGCCGCAATCGGCCGATTTAAGGGGCTTCCACACTGCGCCTCGCCTGACTCGCTAACCTTTGCGCCAGATATCCTACCACGGTCCGCACCGCGCCGCAGTCCAGATGACGTTATGCAAATAACGGCTTTGTAATTTTGCAATTCAGACGTTTGTTAGTAAAGTACTTTCATGTTGCTCAAAAATAAATGTCTAGTATACGGTGCATCCCGCGTGGAATAAAGTTAAAATGGGACACGTTGTCAGAGTGCCACGTTACAGACATATTAATGAAAGAGGGGGATTACAATTTGCCTTTGTGATGGCGTCGTCCAATTACATTAATCTGGCGTAGTCGTAGCGAAGCGCTCGCCGCAAGCAACTTGATTAAAAATTCTATTAGTTGAAAGGCACAGACATCTTCTTAATAGATAAAGTGCACGGTGTTACGGGTAGAATTTTTGTAAAGCTGTGCTGTGTCATGTGGTTATACGGTAGAGCTTTTGCGGATATTAAAGATGCCAGAGGACTACATGTTAGTCCTGATCAGGGCGGTCCCATGGGGGGAAGGGATTCACGGGGACCATAACCCCCCAGTCAATTAACAATGGGGAAAGTGACATTTTTTGTTGATATTTTTAAATATTTTTATCTAATAATTTAAGGTTTAAGCATAGTTAAACACAAGTTAGATTTTCTTAATTGATACTACACACAATTTTTTATACTTTTTTAAAGTTCAGTGTCACGCTGGATCGCACTTTAACGGCTCTTTGTGAAAATTTCCTTTGCCTGAACAATAAACAATAAATTGAAGTTTCTTTGATAACATAACTCGGTTGTACGGACATAGATTCCTTTGCCTTTCCTAAAAGGGATAAATTTAACAAAATAAAATATTCAAGCAAAGAAAAATTTCACAAAAAGGCGTTAAAATCACAAATTAATAATACCTAATAATGGTTAAAATACGCTCAGGCGTGACACTGAACTTGGAAAAAAATACTTATCAAAATAAATAAATCTAACTGCTGTTTGTTAATCCTTAGACCTTAACTTATTAGATAAAAACTATTTTAAAAATTTCACCTTCTTCGTTGAATTATTTGTGAAATAAAAAAATATATTTTCTGGTGATATCTTGGGCTGCGACCGCTCCTGGTTGAATAAATATAACTGGTATTACTCTAAATCTAGAGAGATCTTACCTTACTTTAAAGAAGCGTTGATTTACAAAAAATCTGCAACAGCAACAGTAAAACCAAGTGGAATGTAAGCGGATGTGCGGTTGGAGAGGACTTCCCCGCCGCGCTCCCGTCGACCGATATCTTGCGGGCAGATTTACGCGAGATCGCTTCTATCTCTGTTGTGTCTCACTCTACAACTAAACTATCGGATCATTCTATTTCATGTTGATTTATTCTTAAACTTTTGTTACGAATTTTAACTAAAATGAGTTTAAAGCTTGTGATTTCTGCAGTTAGGTTTAGATTAGTTTAACAAACTAAATTTTTGCACTTTTGCTTAACTCAATATACAAATCCATAAAATTCTTGACATAACTTTTTTTTTAAATGTAAACGAATGTTTGTTTATCCTTCTTTCAAGTCGAAAACAATAAAGGATCGACGATGTGCCTTTTTGCACAGAGATCATTATGCTGCTTTTTGCCTGGAGAGTGGCATGGAGAGTGGCTCGTTATTCGTTCTTCGAGTGATTTTGTTCCACAAGAATGAAGTTGCAGGCGACAGGCTACTGCAAAACTAAATCTCTTGACCTTTATATTACTTAGTTATTAAGATTTTTATTAGATAGCTTAATTAATTAAATACTTTGATATTTCTTTTTACGTCTGAAGTAAAGTCTGTACTTTGAGAGAAAATACTCACTGATTGATTAATTATAGCTTTATTCACTCTAATGACAACATTATATGACTTTATCATTTAATGTGAGACTTTGTTTTTATAACGGCTATGATCTTGTAAATGGTTTCATCAAATGGCATAGCGGGCATTTGTCCTAAAACGACATGTTTTCTCGTTTAACCGTTTGTATTCCCAGTGCTGAAACAAAGGTAAATCTAGGTCGGCTAATGTATATGTAGGGCCCGAATGTGTGACAATATCTTGCGGTTGGGCGACTGCGGTTAGATTTACGCGGGATCCGCTATCTACACTTTCATCCCATTCCATTGTGGACAAAGAAACTATTGCTATTTCGGTTTTGTTCTCAAAGTTAAAACTAGCTTTGCAATCTCAAATGAGCTGTTAAAAATCTGTTTCAAAAGAAATTCTGTTGGGTTGACTTTTATTTTTTGATGATGATTTTTTTAATTTTTAAAAGTAATCCTTACACAATGCATGTGTCTGCATTACACAATGCTGGAACCGGAACATTCTTGCCACCATCTGAAAAGCTCCTACCTGGGCAAGACTTACCCTTGCTGACGTCTCCGGACCCAGGTTGGTAGGATAACCGGTACAGATGTGGCTTTACGGATGATGAAAAATAACACCTGCGAATATGGCGCCTCTTCACAAACCCATGGGGCATTTATTACATAGTCCAGCGTACCCTTCCACCTGCGCATTTAAGAATCTTTTTAATGCAACTGAATATACCGTGAACACTGAAAAATGGTAGTACCTTTAAAATAGTTGTCATCGATTCAAAAGAAGAAGTCGTTTGTTTAGTGAGCCACAAAGCCAGTATCATTTTTACCTAAGCCCGCTAAAACTAGAATAAAAACGGGCAAGTGCGAGTCGGACTCGCGCACGAAGGGTTCCGTACCATTACCTATAAAACCGGTCAAGTGCGAGTCGGACTCTATAAAAACCATTATCTCTATAAAAACGGCAAAAAAATCACGTTTGTTGTATGGGAGCCCCCTTATAGTTATTAACGATACTAGTGTCGTAGGCTTCGATCAACTATAGAAAACTAGATACACAGTCCCATACAAAATGAAATTTAAAAGTGTCCTAACTACAATACGTACTTAGATAGTTGTATACCACTTCATGTATTATGAAAAAGTTCTAAAGTGTCAAACATTTTAATCTAATTTAAACCTTAACGTAATATTATAAGGTCGAAAATAAAATCTGTTTAATTTGTAAAATACCACTTTGGGTTTTGAACAAAGGATAACGTAAGACAATTTGATGACACTGGCTGTCACGTAGAACATGGGAGGAGTGGAGTTGCCTTTGTTAATTTTAAAAATATATTAGTTGGGTCGATTTCACATAAAAAATCTTCGTACAAACTTTTTAACAAATTCAAAATGCTACGAAATGGTGTGGTTTTCTTTTTAACCCCTGATTGTGTTGTGTATGTATAGGAGCATCATAGCTCTTAAACTGATGATGTTAATGGTGCAGTTTATTTTATTCGAAAGCTTCTTCTTGCGCTGGATTTCAGATATGATTTATCAAAATTGGTTCAGCCGTTTACTTTTATGTTAGTTTTTATGGTCTTTTATTATTTAAAAAATCACATTCATTTGAAATTAACCGACGTTTAATATACATTACAATTGATAATTACAGCCGCCGCCATTCTTCTTAATTATTGCTTATAAACCTAATATTCTATGCTTATTTTTTTTATGAAATATGAAATAACTTATAAAAAAAGAAAAGAACTGTGTCTTTCCCGATTACACATATATTATGTTTTGCTTATTTAAAACTGAGTATAATTTTTTGAACAGAAATGACCTATTGAGATTTAAGAGAGGAAATTAGCAATGAAACTGAATAGATATTTAAGTACAAGTAATAATTTATTTAAAAAAAAGCAACTAACTCAAAAAAAAATTTGTCTTCTTCGCTGTCATCATCTTTGTCCTGAAGATGAAATATTTTTATTTTATTTTATTCAATACAAGAAACTCCAAATCAAAAGTGATAAAAAGGTACATACTATTTGAGGTGCAGCTGTTTTGTGTAACCTTTTGACTCCTTTTGTAATGACATACGAGTCACTTTCTAAAAAATGCTTGGAGCAAAAGTCACTACTTTGCGACGGTTAGAAAAAATCTTCACATCTTTGACGTGCGACCACGTATGTCCACTGTCCACATCGCACAGGATCTCTAGGAAAACTAAAAATCCAATAAAACTTTGTTTGTAAACGTCACGCACGTTAAATTTTTTATTAATTCAATTTTATAGAGATTAATAGTTTTGCCATAATACCTTTAATGTAAGTATAGAAAACAGAATTAATATATATACTCTTTACACTTAAATTTTATAACACAGATGAAGATGAAAAAAAAAACAATATAAAAAAAGCGTCTCTATTTGTTTTAGAACAGAGTCACTGCATAACGCGAACAAATGATGTTGAAATACAACGGTATGGATTTGTAAGTTCCGCTAGTGTCTATTCAATTTAAAGGGTTATACTCTCGCCGAATGTTATTAAATTAAACTAAAAAAATGTTTTATAACCTTTTCTTGGCCAAATACCAAGATAATTTCAATTCACATATAATAATTACAAAACTACTTATTTAAAAAATGACATTCCATATTCTTTTAATGTTCTGGAGGTGTTATTTTTACAATTTTTCACTGCGCACTGAGGCATGCTTACTTTCGGAACGAACGAATGCTACTAAACGAAAAGACAACCCAAAACGTCAAATGGGTGATCATTTAGTGAGGGAACTTTTTTGTTGTGGATTGTGTATCTAGTTCTTTATAGTTGATCGAAGGTCGTAGGTAATGTTTAGCTCGTGTTTTATAGGGCTCCAGTTATACAATTACCTCAGGTTCAAATTGTTCAATGTTTTACAATGCAGTAGCCGAGGAAACGAAACTAAAAAAAAGGTTGTCAAAAACTTACATCGTATAGGTACATCCAACGTTCTTAAAAGGTTCCAATCAACATTCACTGAAAACGTGTTACAATTGAACAATGTGCACTAATAGGCATACAAGGCAACCCAACAGAATTTCTTTTGAAACTGATTTTCAAGTTATGGACAAAAAACTGAAAAAGAGAACTTTATTCCTCCCTGCTACCCCGAGCGGCACCTAAAACCGTTGGGACTTTACTAGACAATGTTTAGGGGACCTCCCTCTACACAATCCTGAAAATTTTAACTACACGATTTAATTCATTTTCTGAGACTAATTTTTCTAGTTTTGTCGATATATGCAGGAACTACACAGAAGATACTAAAATTGCGACCATCGATGAAGGATTAAAATCACCCAAGGTGTTGTTTGTTTAATAAGTAACAGTTTCCACCCTTCTCACGCTCTGGGTAAAGAATTTCTTACGACCGTGAGTTCGAAGTGGAACATTTAGCAATTTTACATGCCTTTGTATTGAAATCATATTAAACATTAACAGACAGTATTACGCTATCGCTATACATTGTAAGCAAATGTTATTTGAAAAGTCAAACTGCCAGTTTCATTGGAGCTTAAACAACGTTAGAAGCGAAGCCTCAAACTTCACTAAACTCTAGTAAAACGTTTACCAGAGAATTGTTCTTTTTAAGTACACAAAAAGTCCCAGAAAGTCGTCGACAGTCGTGTGAGCTCTTTGTAAATACAATGCCTACTGCCTATGCTGTTTGATGTGTACTGTTACTGATTTACTTTGTTTTAGCTTGTGTAAGATACGTTATACAAAGAGTTATTGATTAAAACAAGTAGAAATAACAACTATAATAGGTTGGTATCAGCTTTTTTAACTGAACAACTTTTCTGTTTTAGCAAAAAGTCAGTCTGTGGCATTGTGTAGTCTGTGGATTTGTAGAATCTATTTCAGTATGGAAATCATAAATAAAGAAACTCCAGAAAAAATAACTTTTTCAAGCCATGTATTTCAAAACACTTGAAAATTAAAGATCTTTAAGTTGTAAGAAGTTGTGTCTTCCTTAACTTGTTTTATTATTTTAGCATAATATACAGGGCTTTAGGTATCTCTCTTTCAACCTCTCGGGTGGTTAATCAGTCCATGAAACTGAACAACTTTCCCAAGGTACATAGGTCAAAATACGAAAAAAAAATGTTGAGTTCCCATACAAACTTCATCAGCATATAGCGCATTTTGTATGGGAGATCAAATTTTTTTTAAAATATTTTACCTATGTTCCTTGAGGAACTTGTTCAGTTTCATGGACTGATTAACCACCCGAGAGATTGAAAGAGAGATACCCAAAGCCCTGTAGAACTAATGCAATACGTACATGCAATATTTAGTAGGTATTCTCATAAATGAGAAGTCTTAGAGATTTTCATAAATTGGTTCATATTTTTATAAATAAACACATAGTTGTCTGTCAGTATTTAAATTTTCAATTTGCAATCAATATCGATAACGACAGAAAACAATTGAGTTTATATTTCAATTAAAATATGAAAGTCGTTTAAAAACAGATAGGAGAATGGTTTATATATGTATAAACCACCAAACTGGTCTCCAATTTTGCGACGATCGTATCATCGTATTGATTAACCAATGAAAATTTTCCATCCATCATGTTACATATTGATAATTTGATAATAATTGTCATATCCAAACGCATATACCCAACCCGCGACCAAACATCTGCATTTCATACTAATGTTTGCCCAGACCAGGCAACGAACCCAGGACCGTCGATTCAGAGGCACTAGGTACTAATAAACTAATCCGGTTGTCAAACGAAGTTAGTTCTTACTAAGAACGCGAGAAAAGAAGGGGGCGGTTCTCGAAATAAATAGGAGATTTGGTCATCTTCTGGGAATTCGTAAATGGATTTTTACAATGCAGTTGCTCGGAAATGGCCCCGTAACATGGCCACAGAGTGTACGTTTACGTACCCCATTAAAACACATGTCATGTTATGGAATTTTGAAATGAGAAGACGATTTTGAAAAGAAATAAAATATTTGAACTAATCAGCAAATAAACCATTTTTCATATACCAAAATTAAACTTCAGTGACTATTCTGTGATCCAGTAAAGTATTTTTATTTATTAAATGATGCATAAAAAGTAAGCAAAAAGTGGATACAATACTGACAAAAATGTATGACACAATAAGAAGTAGCTGATTTGATAATTTAGTGACCCTTTTGACAAGTGAGAGTAATACATTTTTCATAAAGCTTCATACTGGCTTTATAGAATGACAGCAAAGAGTTTTTATGCCTGACAAAATAATTATTTCTGACGAAAATCTTGATTTTCAGTGAAATAAAATATAAAAGTATATTATTTATTTTACTTTTTCAATCAAACAAATCTGATTTCTAACAAATAATTGAACTATTTAATAATTTCTGTAGGCGCAATTGGCATTTTATTTACTTCGCCTTTGCCTCATAAATGTGGAAAAACATTTTGCTCGACATTGTTTTGCCCGCCATTTGAAAATATTTGTTCAACAAAATCATTTTTGTGTTATAAAAAGGTTAACTCCTTAATGTTTTGTGTTATATCGTAAAATATTAGTGCACATTGTTCAATTGCAATAAGTTTTCAGTCAATGTTTATTGGAAATACTATATTTTAAGAACTTTGGATATACCTATACGATGTAAGTTTTTGACAACATTTTTTTTAGTTTCCTCGGCTACTGCATTGTAAAACGTTGAACAATATACGTGCCTTAGGTAATGTGTAACTGGAGCCCTATAAAACACTCGCTTCGCTCGTGTTTCAAATGGGCTCACGTTACACATTACCTACGACACTAGTATCGTTAATAACAATAGGTTTCATCATTTCTCTAACTACACCTATACACGTTATTAGTTTAAAGTAAAGAAAATATTGAAAAAAAATAATTCGAAGATTTTATTTCTGTTTGATAATACTGTACCAAAAACGGCATTGGCGGTGCTAGTTTTCAGTTTACTTGTTGCGGTATGAAACCAATGCTATATTTGCATAATGTGGTCGTCAGAGCCGACGGCGATGCTCCTCGTTACCACGGCATTACACGCCGTCACACTCACCCCACTCACACATATTGCCAATTTAGCACTAATTAACTTACAACACAATTTGGCAACCACGTTATACGAACAATATTTAATTTATCCACATTTTATTATTAAAAAAAAATCTTACGTACACATGATAGAAATAAAATAAAAATCTCTTATGGTACACATTATTTGGCGAATTTCTCAATTAGTCGAACAATCGTATACATTAAAAGTCCTTAATCTCTACTAAAAAAAATCGTGTTCTGCGACAGTGCGTACTGTGTGTTTTTTCACATGGTGTTTTTCACATGGAAAAATAGCAAATCATTTTATTGTATAGAGGCCAGCGCATTAGGGTTATCCGTTTTTTTTAACAATATTACCCCATTGGTAACAGCACAGAGTGTAACCTTTTGATGACATATGTGTAGCCCTCTGTCCATAAAATTATTTCAACTTCAATTATTACCTACGAGCAACAAAACAAACAAGTCAAAGTACAAAAAAAATTCATGAACAAGAACATACAGGATATTCTTAAAATAAGTTGGATTAGCGAATTTAATTTGTTTTCATAACTCTTTGTAATTGTAATACATCTATTCTGTTTTTAAAATTGTTTACTCCCCAGATGTAAATGGTTCTTTAGATACTTAATCTTCTCAAGGTAGGCAAAAAAACATAAATGGCAAATAATAGGGAATTAAAGAATACTTGTTTCAACAATACAACATCTTTCCTCATTCTTATTTTTTTTAAAGAATAACAAACTTAAGAATGTTATTTTATGAAAGAATCATCTAAAAATATGTAAGGTACATATTGATTTCAGCTGATTTCAGATTTTTTTTTAAATCGGGTGACTTTTTTTCAGATCCATCGATCACACATTTATTTATAGAGCTGATTTGGATTCTTGGAGATTTTCAATTGCAAATCAATAGATTACATTTGTATGTGGCTTTCATTTGTAGGTTTTCATTTCACATCTAGATAAATACTCAAACTAATTTCTCTTCATTTAAACAATAGATAAAATAAAAATAAAAGGAAACCAGTAGGAAAAAGCTTTTACATCTTACTATTTTAAGAAACAAAGTTCACCGCGACTGTCTGTCTGAGCGCGATTAACTCAAAAATTACTGAACGGATTTGCCTACGGTTTTTACGAACGGATGAAGCGATTTAATAGGAAGGTTTACAAGTATAATTCATTCCCAAAATTCCCTCGGGAATGAAGCCCCGGGCGGAAAGCTAGTGTAATCACATACTTCAAATTTTGCATCAAATTAATTACCATTGATTTATCCGGTTAACTGATTTCCACAATTTACTAGGAAGGCCAAAATGTTCTGCTATTAATTAATTAATTCCAATTGATCGCTGCAATATAAATAAGTATTTTCCGAAAACTATATTCGAAAGCCCATTAGTAGGTAATAGAACACCGTGACGGTTTGTTTCGACGGTCGCAGTTCGTTAGGTATTCAAACAATGAGTTCATTAGCGCTGTAATCGCTGCGGTGTCCGACCACCCGATTCCAGCTGCTCGTGTGAACATTCACAAAATATACATGTCAACACACAATGTGTGTCGAACCCGTGCCAATCCGTATTATTGCGTGCCAACAACCGAAGCTTATAAATCCAAATGAGTCAACTGGAATCAGAGGCGGCAGTCTAAAATTCTTCTCAATTTCGGTAAATTTCACACGTTTCACACGTGTAAACGTTTTAATGTAAATTTCAGAAAGTAGCAAATAAACTAATGACAATTATGTTTCATGATATGTGAGTCATTAAAGGATAGGCATGTAGTTTAAAAAATCTTTTTTGAAATAAAACATTTTTTTTTTTTTTTAGAAATAAAACTTTTTTTTTAACACATTTAAATGAAGTTGTAAAAGAAGTTTTCAATTTTGGTAAAATGTATTTGACAAATCTAAACTTAACACGACATCGTGAATTAAAACCACAATGATCTTTTTCAAAGGAAACTGAATCTTTTGGAAAGTTCACGAATAATTTTAGGGAAAGAAAAATGTTCGGCGCGAATGGGACTTGAACCCCTTCAAAATAACCCTCACTCGTGTAGGTAAGCGTTTTAATCCAAACAGAAAGTTGCAAATAAACTAAAAACAATTGTGAGTGGTTGACCAAAAAGGGACCTGGAGGGATTGGAAAGGTTTTTTTTTGTTTTACATTAATTTCGTTGCTGTGGTCTTTCAGCTTTGTTTTGGTCTAATCAGAATATTTTTAAGTGCCATAGTTTTTTTTTTGTGGATTTTTTAGTAAGCGCGTTCGAGGCGAAACTCATATCGACTCGAAACTTTAAACGCGATTTACTCGAAATCAATTATTTTCCCTTGAGGTCCCTTTTTGGTCAACCACTCACAATTATGTTTCATGATATGTCAGTCATTATAGGATAGGCATGTAGTTGAATACATTTAAGTGAAGTTGTAAAAGAAGTTATGATGGCATCGCGGCAGGGCGGCGGCGCGGCGGCGGCGTGGGCGTCACGAGATGTTGCGTGCGCGCGCGCGGGCCACCTGCCAATAATCACGGCCTGCTGTGGCCACACTTATAATTAGCCTCGCTGAAATTGCAACCACCACCACTGCCTTCATGCTAATATCTGAACGATTTTAACGCCACGTCGGCTATTTTTACTTTTCTAAAATTGCCTTTTCTTTTCATTGCAATTTGACTAATTTGCTCGCTTACTTAGGTTTTTATTTACTTAAATAAGTAACAGATTATTTCCTAAAAAAATTAACATTAACACAGATATTTGACTTTTTGTACCTCGTGTTTTTGAGGTGAAGAAAAATAACATAGTTATAAACAAAATTTAAAGCTACATACTAGGGTTGCCGTTGCCATATTAAGCAAATATGTGTGTCATCTTTTAAAATTAGGTATTTTCTAAGTCTTAAATATTTTTCAGATTAATTAAAAGGGTTTCCGGTCACTGAATCGCCAAATGTCGAACTAATAAGTATTAACAAAAAAACAAAATGGAAATTTTCGAAAACTTTAATAATTTTCATAATGTTAGTAATTTATATAAAGTTACAAGTATTTTTTCTTTATTTTCAGATCACATACGAGAGTTTACGTGCGGTAATCTCTTCTACCGCACTCTGTACATAAATGAAGATAGAAATACGCTTTACGTCGGTGCTATGTAAGTATAAGTTAACCGAAATTGCTAAAATCTTCAAATGGGAGGAGGTTCTCAATCCGACTGTGTTTTTTTTATTGTATTGTTTGATAGATAGATAAATACTTTATTGCATACTTCTCAAGGTAAGACAAAAACATATGATACAATCTTACAATCAAAGGTGTGCAAGGGCGGCCTTATCGCTAAACATCGATCTCTTCCAGGCAACCCAAAGCGAAAAGAAAAACAAGAATAACCGAGAATAGTGCAAAAGTACAAAAAGAATAAGAAATAAAAGAAAACAAAATAAATAAATAAGTAATTTTCATACATATAACGATAACTCCGCCGATTTTATAAATTCTTTTTTTGTTGGAAAGATTGTACTCCTGAGGTGGTCTCATATAAATTTTAATCAATTTTGATTTAGCGCTTATTAAAAAATCAACGATAACATAAAAAAAACACTCGCATGTTATATTTAATTTACGTATTTGAAGTCGGTGGTCGATTCTTACGATTTTAACATGGACAATTAATTATTTTTACATGAAATTCTTAGGTAGCTTTTTTTTCATTGTTGTTTTAACTGTCTTTGTGAAATGACAAATATCAATTTAATGCTCCGATCACTCAAAGAAACACGCTATTCTAAAACGTAGTATAAAAATATACTTATATATTTGTTGGCCTTTGCCCAGCAGTATTTGATAAGTACCTGATGTGCCAATCTTGGTTAATTAATCAACCCCGTATGAGAAGTGGTACAGAAACCTAGGAGAAAGAAGATTATGTAGTTAACACTCCGACAATTTTTATCCTACAATTTTGGTTATATCGTTTCTACTAAATTGCAAGCGACAGTGTTGAAAATGCTTTATGATAGTTTATTTCCAATAGCGTAGCAATGACGAAGAGCGAAGCGTATTTTCTTTGCTATTCACACAACATTGAAACACTCTTAGATATCCATATATTATTTTTGTAATATTTCCATAAAATCGAACCCAAGTTTTCATAGTCAAATGTAGATAAAAAGTACGCGGTTAAAAAGATTATAGTTAATGTTATGAACAGGCATAAATAAAAGCCCGCCACGCCTGATCAGCTGTTAGATTAAGGTCTTGTACGTAGTAATTATTCTGATTGTATCCAGTATTTATTTATTATGTTAAGTACAGACTTTTTTGTATAAAGCTTTCATCATAATTACATATGTAGATGGTATTCGTATGTATTTCATTAAGTGGGTACACAATATTATATATATACATATTGGACCTACAATGGATAGTTATTACTGTGCTGTCGGCAACATAATAATGATTTACTCCAGGGAAATGGAGCCGAGACATGAAATGCAATTACCTACTATTTCTGTCAACCTTTATTTGATATACTTGTTCCTTCTGCAAATAGTTTAAGTAAAGAGGGCATCATCGTCCATTATGTAGGTATTTGTGCTCGACTTTTCGAAGTGGTTTATCTGGTAAATACATTACTTGTTTAGGGTATTCTTTTGTGGGGTTCATTTTGATTGAAATAGGCAGGTGCTTTCGCAACGATTTCATCTTGTCTAAACGGTGGATTTATTGTTGTCAAAGATAATTTTACAGGTCACTTACAAATACGAAATTCAAACAAGTATTCGGAATGTGTACTATACGTAACTATCCCAATTTTGCATACCAACCAGAAAGTAGACAAATAAACTTGTTATACAAAAATTACACACAAAGCACTATAAATCGAATTTTAACACGCTCTGATATTGCTAAAGTTATTATTAATAAGTATTAGAAAATACATTGAGATAACAACAACACACAATAACTTACAAACCAAAATACGTAAGCATCTAAACTTTATCCATAATTCTTGATTTTCCAAACGATTTGTTTCAAAGGAACATTTATTGGGGAGTTTTAATGATTAGGTGACCCATTCCACAACCGATTATTTGGTACAGAATGGATTTTAGAGATAGGTAGAGTTAAACGCAGTAACTGCTTAAAAACGTTCTTAGTAAAAACTGACAATTATTTCTGTCTGAACGTCGACGATGTTTGAAAAAATCAACATAAATATATATATGTATATATATATATATATATATATATGAAGTCAAGTTCCATATCGCACTTTAAACTTTTGCGATTTGAACATATAATTAAATTATAAAACGGGTCTAATCTACCCGTGACCACGGCGCGTGCAACTGCGTCGAAACGTCGGGAATAGGTAAATAAATAAATATATATATACGCGAATTTAGACCCTTTTTAGAATTTAATTAAGTTCCATATGGACCAAAAGTCTTTTATGAACGTTTTTCTGAAGTTACACAAAATATTTTACAGCCTGTATACGATAAATCGTTGGCGCACTGAACTGACTTAAAAGCCTCTCATCAACTTAGAAGTAGGCAGCTGAAACCGCAACCGACTTGCTTTCCTTTTACATTGCGATGGTCGTTTAACAATTTGTTTTAATACGAAGTCCTCAAATGTTTAGGTTTAATGAGATCAAACTTTTAAAATATAATTTCAAGTCCAAATATAACTCAAAGCTTAAAAAACTTTGAAAAAGTCTTCGCGGAGTTAGGCACGTAATCTCCCTAAGTAAACTACGCAACATTTTTATTTAATTTTAGAAAGATTCACTCGAGTACCTAGGTACTTTTTCTCAAACCAATCTTCTTCGAAAGTTCACAATTTAACTCTTGCTTTTATTAACTCTCGTAAATCGTTCTCTCGTAAAACCTTAGTAAAGTGAACGTGATACAAGAAAGGGTGAAAAGATTAAAGAGTAGTGTTGGGGATAAACACTCTCTTCGTAATTCATCCGCTAGTTGGCAAGCGGACGGCAAATAGAGTAAACACCAAGTACACTGTCGCATTCCACATCCACTGAGCACCGCACACATGTCGCCAGCTACAAAACTATTCCACCACTTTTCAATTCCCCCTTTTTTTGTCCTAACGGGAAGCCGTTTTCATCTCTCTTTGGTTATCGAGTGCTGTACGAGTGTGTCTATATCGGCTTATGTCCTTCAAATAGGATCTCTACGTGTAGGTTTTGTTAAATAAAAAAGCGGTTAATATCTTCAACTAACTTCCCGCTCGGAACTTCATTCGCGTGAAAATTTGGGGAAATTATGTAGCCTGTGTGTTATTCTGATTTCCAAGTTACATTACTGCAAAATATCATCAAACCCCGTCTAGCCGTTTTGAGTTATAAATGGTCTAACCAACACAACTTTGTTTTCTGTATAAGTGTAGACCAGGGGTTCCCAAACTGTACGCCGCGGCGGGCGCCCTGGGGCGCCGTGGAAAGTACAGAGGGGCACCGCGAATATTTAAGGGTTCGCATACTCTTAACCCTTAAGTATTCGCGGGTACGAAATGAACAATGCCATGCTTTGAAAAATGTGTGGAGATCATCAAGCTCTCCCAGCACATTGACTAAGTAGCTACTGTATTTTATTTTAGTTTTTTTAGTAACTCTCTTTAAAATTAATTATATATTAACTCTTTCTTTTAATTTGGTATCCTTTGTTAGGACGTAACATGTATCTTAATAAATTAAAAAAACAGCTTCAAATTGTTAATATTTAAATTTTTATTAATTTTATTTTTATTTTATTTATTGTACAAAACCAACAGCTTAATTACAAGACATTGAAAATTTGTAGCTAGCTTAGGTCTAATTGTAAAGCCAATTACAGGTTTTCTAGTTTACAGGTTTTTTGTTCCTTTTTACTTAACTAGTATCATTGTACCTATTTCTTTCAACTGTACCTATCTATTTCGACTAGCTAGCTAGGTTAGGGCGCCGGGACAAAATTCTGAACTTGTAAGTGCGCCGCGGTCTGAAAAAGATTGGGAACCCCTGGTATAGACTAAAACAAAAATCGCACCACAAACTTTCTTGCGCAATTTAGTTGAAGAGTATGCTTTGGAAATATCATCTTGTCTAGCAAAAGTAGATCATAATGTAATCGATATCAGTTTTGAAAATCAAGAGCACATGAAATTCGTCACTGTCGCTGTAAAATTAACGAGACAAAGTTGTTTTCTTGAAGCTTGATGTTCTCTGTCACCAGAATCTTTTATCAATTCACTAGCTTTTCGCCCGCGGCTTCGCCTCCATGGACTACAGCTTATGTCGTGCCCAGCTGTGGGATAAAATGTAGCTTGTTCTTTTCCAAAGTCTAATCTATGTCCTTTCCTAAGGTCTAATCTATCTCTGTAAGTACCAAATTTCATCAAAGTCAGTTCAGTAGTTTAGGCGTGAAAGCGTAAGACATACAGACAGAGTTACTTTCGCATTCATAATATTAGTAGGGATTAATCTTACCTCCTTTACACTGAGCATCAACTGAATATGTAAACTTGTTTCAGGGATCGAGTATTCAAACTAAACATGTCGGATATAAGTCAATCACACTGCGAGGTAAGCGACTTTCTGTGTACCGGCCAATCCAAGCCGACGTAAAAAGGACCAGCTTCTTTACAACATTTTGTTTACGCTTGTCAAGACTGAAAACGAGCACTTCTCTGCCTCCACTGATTCAAGTGCAACTTGCTTTTACACGCGTGTTTTTCACGTTGCCACACCAAGTGGCATTACCCTTTCAAAGCTTAACCCTTCTAATTATGTCCAAAGTACGCTCACTTGACACAAAAAGGAAAATTACAAAAATGTTTACTTGAGGGTTATCTCAAAGAACAGGAGGGTTCTAAGTGCATAATATCTCTTAAAATTAATTCAACTGATTGTATCTGTCTGCCGTGCTCAAGTTTCTAATCTGTAATGAAGTAAATTTAATTCGGATAGGGATTTCGTTTATTCAGATAAAGAAATGGAATTCCAATGTCGAAAAGTTGGATTTTAGATTTTTAACCAAATTATAAATTGAACTAAAAAGAAGAAACTGAAACTATTTAATACTTCTTTTACAAGTTTTGTTGACCAAACATGGCGATTAACTATGATCCGTATTAAGTGATCAACTCAACTCATCTTGAAACCTAATTCAGTGGATAAATAATTTTCTTTCATTTATTCTTGCTGATGCAGCGATATTTTTTTTTGTTTTGATTAACCTTTAGAAATTAATTTCACGTATCAAGCTTCAATTGTGGTACAGAAAGATGCGATGCTGCTGGAAGCGAGCAACGTGGCGCGATGTGTGAGTAAAGGCAAGTCGGAGCCTTTCGAGTGCCGCAACCACATCCGAGTGCTGCAGCCTCTTGGGGACGGAGAGCGGTTGTACGTCTGTGGCACCAATGCACACAGCCCTAAGGACTGGGTCGTCTATGTAAGAACTGTTGTTGGTTTTAACAAAAGATCAAAGCTCAGAGATATAGATAGAGAAAATCAAAGTTTAGTGATATTTTCTTATAAGAAATTCTCCAGCTGTTTTCTAAGTGAAAATAGACTAAACAATCCACCTCCACTATAAAATGAAGAATTAAAAAAACATAATAGATTTGATTAAGTAGTTAATTTATTTTGTAATTTCAGTTAAACCTAACTCATCTTCCAAGACATGAGTATGTCCCGGGCGTTGGACTAGGAGTAGCAAAATGTCCATACGACCCTGCTGATAACAGTACAGCAGTTTGGGTAAACAAAGGCAATCCCGGAGATCTACCAGCCCTGTATGCAGGCACCAATGCCGAGTTTACTAAAGCAGACCCTGTCATATTCCGCAACGACCTCTTCGACCTTCGGACAGGACAGAAGAAATTCAACTTTAAAAGAACCTTGAAATATGATTCCAAATGGCTAGACAGTAAGTTTCTTACTTAAAAATTCATTACAATGAGTGTCATTTTAAAGTTATTAAAATTCAAATGTCTGTTCTAGAAACAAACTTTGTCGGCTCATTTGACGTCGGGGAATACGTTTTATTTTTCTTCCGAGAGACCGCGGTGGAGTTCATGAACTGCGGCAAGGCGGTGTACTCCAGGGTGGCCAGAGTTTGCAAACAGGACACGGGAGGGAAACACATACTTAGTCAGAACTGGGCCACTTATTTGAAGGCAAGACTGAACTGCAGTATACCCGGAGAATTTCCATTTTATTTTGATGAAATACGTGAGTACAATATTTTATTTCAATCCTTTTTAAATTCATCTGATTTTCTGTTGCGTAACTTGTTTTCATATTTCGATAGAGAGCGTGTACCAAATGCCGGATGACCCGAGTCGGTTTTATGCGGCGTTCACCACCGGCGCTAGTGACGGTTTGGTCGGTTCAGCTATCTGCACTTATACAATGGAAGATATTCAGGATGCTTTTGCTGGACGGTTTAAGGAGCAGGTAATTCAAGCAATTCAATTTCTATTTGGGGCAGGCAATTTTTAGGACTCCCTGTCCGTTAGTGTTAATAAAACTAAATGGAAAAGCAACTAACTATAGGATATTATGAATAGGCAACTTCAAGTTCAGCGTGGCTGCCTGTGCTGCGGGCACGGGTCCCGGAACCGCGGCCCGGTACCTGCGTCAACAACACTGAAGCATTGCCTGACAACGTACTCAATTTTATCAGGTACTTACATGATTAGTATCACCTCGCTGTAGCTATTATAAGAATAAACCGTAAAACTGTTGGACACAAACGATGACGTCTCGACTTACCAATTTTAATTCCGCGCTGCGCACTGACTTGTGGTCCTTAAAATAAATAGCTACCAGCAATTCATATTCAAATTAAATTTAATTATTGGGCTCTTTAGGTAAATAGGATCGCTTCATCTTATTTCCCATAGGGACTAATCTCAACAAGGTTGAACCTCACATTAGTTGTGCGGCGCGTATGTTCTCTAATTGGGTCACACTCACAAGCTTTAATTGATGGCGCGGTGCGAAATCCTTATAACTAGTCCCCACCAAATCTCGAAGCTCCGTTTTACTTCCAAGGCTTTATACTAGCGAGTAAAATTTAAGTGCGGGATTATATCTGATGAGAAAATTATAGTTTGTTCTTCAAATAAAGGGCT